>CM068370.1:339969951-340569951 GCA_034769895.1 Magicicada septendecula | reverse complement strand
TGCGCGTACGTACAGCAAGCGCCACCACAATGGCCGACTTTCACTCATCAAGGCTTTACAAAGTGTGGGAGTCAGTGTCGCAAAGTCGTCCATTGTGTTCACGGCAGCCAGCGACCATTGTTACCAGCTATACCTTCAGTTCGGGACAAAACAAAATTATCGCGGTAAAACACTTTGCGATGCGTTTCATATATCCGCTTAGTACTGTGTGATATTAGTATATGACGTCTTTTCGAATTTGAACGCACGTGGGCGTCTGTCTCTCTTTCCCTGTCTAAGGCGATTTGCACATTTTTGTAGGTTCTCCATTGCTATCTTCATTACGGTGGTGATGCCCTTCCGGATGCCACCTCCCTTTCGTTTATCTACGTTTCTACATCCAGTCTGGTATCATTCTCAGGAGTGTGTCCATTTGCTGTTATACGTCTCTACATGTCTTGTCATGTCATGGCTTGTCTTTTAGTGGAGGCTCGTGATAGGTTATCACTGAAGGCTGTTTTGGTGTATATTGGTTCCAAAAGCGTTTTCCACACCACATTCTATCCTTTCTCTTGCAGAGATAGTTCGGCCGTTTCTGTATATCTATAGAGCAGAGACGGAACATTAAGAGGAGTCAACAGACCAAGGATGACAGGGGTTAACTGTGTGAAAAGCATCATTAAAACTGCTTCGAGAAAATCACAGTTCGGTGCCGTGCTCAACATGAAAAGGAACACATCATATCCTAACCGCGAAAAACTAACAATTTTATGTTTATATATAAGTAAAAAACTGGTTATACGGTAGTTATATAAGTTATAATTTATAGTTTTACAGTTATATATAAAAAATAACTATCGCTCGCGAGTGTGTGTACCACACCTATATACATCTATAAATCAATTATAAATATAATAATTTTCTTGTGGAGTTATTAAAAGTATATATGTCTGACTTAACGTTTCACTCATTCATTCATATTCTCCATCACCAGAATCGAGCTTTATTCGGTTTCCCAATAACAGTTGCACCGTACCTCCGATAAAGAGTCGAATCCACGAACTGTTGTCAAAAGAAAATACGTATTATTAAGAATTATATTTGAAAACGACACTCTAACGCTGACCATCGCTCTCCCGCTGGCGCTGCCGTTTTCTACACATAACTCAGTGCGCCCGGTTGACTGGCACTTAATCATCGCTGACTGGATAATTAGTTCGAGATAAATGACTTAATTTTAAGGTGTCAGTAACGCGCGTTTAACGGTCGCTAACGGTAGGAGTATTGTCTAACGGTAAGCCGTGGCGCGGGACCGGAATATTAAGCGGACGGACGGTCCGCACCACGTGACCACTAATTGAATTTTGTACTGTTACCGCTGATGGGTAATAAAATGTATTCAACTATATTGTTACTTGTTGTCGGGTAAGGGGATAGGGGTACCAGCGATATCGCGCGGTGTAACAAATTTATAAGTTCCGGGAAAGCAACATGAAAACAAGACGGGTGGGGTTTTCAGTCGCAAGTTCGAAACAACCCTTGAAAGTGAGTAACAGGCGGATAAATCGTAGTGCTGGCCACACTCCCTTCCTGGCATGGCACACGGGTCGAGCTGACGAGTCCGTTCTGCCTCTTTTAACATGATAATGTTTTTAGGCTGGGGGTCATTCCACAAAAATCGTCATCGAAAAACGTAACGCTTCCACACTTACGATTCCCCACAGTCTAGAAATTTGATATGTAAACGCATCAAGACAGAAATAATCGCTGCTGACATTGAGTTTAGCAAACGTTTTAGTGAGAATAAATTTGGTTTTACATGCTCTGTTTGTGATCGTCTGTGGTTTGGAAATGATTTACGTAATCCACCAAACGTTATCCACATTATACGTTTCAAAAGCCTAAAAACATTATCATGCTTCGATGTTTCGATTACGTCGAAATTCTTTGAATGCTTAGGTGCATAAATAGAGAGAGAGAGAGAGAGACAGAGAGAGACAGAGAGAGAGAGAGAGAGAGAGAGAGAGAGAGAGAGAGAGAGAGAGAGAGAGAGAGAGAGAGAGAGAGAGAGAGAGAGAGAGAGAGAGAGATTTTTTCTTTTTCACCTTTCGATGGTTTCAAAGGAGACATTATTATTTTCTTGTTTATCGGGTTCTGTTATTTTTTTTTTATGGAAGACGGAAACACGATCTCGCCATACGAATATATGCCTAGTATCTTCAACTAGTCACTTCTGATTTTGCTTATAAGGAAGTAACTCTCATCTTCTGTTTTCATCTTGAGACTGTCAAATATGTTTTCCCAAGTGTTTACATAGGTATCCTCCCCAGAGCTCTACCAGACTGTTCGTGATAAAGTCGTTTTGTGTCTTAGACTACGTGCCCTAGACTATTCTACAACTTTCTTTTCTCCTTGCCTTAACATCTAAATTCTTTTCTTCACACCACCCAGTGCTGCTTCTTCACCGACAGGAATCCAATTCACTCTCACTTTCCGCCATGTCCACACTCTTTCATTTTTTTTCTTTTAACTTTCCATTGACCAGCTTTACTTCCATTAACCAATGTACACCAATAGCCAATAACCAAAGATTCTGTGATAGCTGCTGTCGCCTCTGTGCTGATGTGCTTATTTTCAAACCAGTCTTTCCTGTTTCTAAATGCTTGTTTTTCAAAAGCTCTTCCCTTCTGCTGATTGCCTGTTCAATAATCGTCAATAGATCCTGTAAAAAAGCTTTGCCGTTTTCAACGAAAGTAAAAAGTAAAAACGTTTCCGTGTAAAAACTCAAAAGCATGGCCGTTCTCTTAGTAATGATGTAATTATGCTGTACACAGAGACATTACACAATACGTCACAGACTTACCTGTGAATCTGTCTTCATTGTGAAGAAATCTTCCACTCAATAGTTTGCTGCTTTCTCCAGTTACACGTGAGAAATATTTTATATTCCTTCTTCTTCGTAATTACACGTGTTTCCCACCAGCATCGTAGTCAATGATTTTCACGAATACGTAAACAGACAAAGGCGCTGTTAGTAAATTAGTGACGAACGAAATATTTACAAGGACCATTTTAACAATTTCAAAATTTAATTATTGTTGTCTACAATACTTACTTTTGGTATGTGATATAAAGTTGTATACTGTTGTATAACGTTAACTACTGTTTTAACGTTTATTTTCATTCCTTAAAAAGATTCAGTAGTTTTATTAGAGAACTAATATCATCAGTCAAATGGGTATCCAAAGCGTCGTGAATCTAATGAACAAAAAAAAGAACGAGTAACGTTACGCGTGTAAGAAGAAGATATATGTTGATATGATTAAATCGAAACGATAATTAGGTATCTGAAACACTTTATCCTTAAACATCAGAGACAACGTATATTTGAATATAGATCTTCTTCTCAGACAGTGCGAACGAAGACTTCTCGCAACGATTACGGATAGATTTAAGTACCATTCTTCGTAAAATACGTGGAACCAACATGTGTGTCCTGTGGAAGCTATCGACGTTTATAGGAGAGGAACGTTTCGCATCCAGTGTAATGTCGTGCGAAGGCTGTGGTTGCCTGTTGTAGCGGTCAGCGAATTGTTTTGTAATCTTCTCAACAGCCGTTTTCTCTGTAACTCAAATCCGAATAATCTACCATTTCAGTAATCAACCCAACAAGTTCCATATAATTTTCCTTCTTCTTCTTCTTCTTCTTCTTCTTCTTCTTCTTCTTCTTCTTCTTCTTCTTCTTCTTCTTCTTCTTCTTCTTCTTCTCCTCCTCCTCCTCCTCCTCCTCCTCCTCCTCCTCCTCCTCCTCCTCCTCCTCCTCCTCCTCCTCCTCCTCCTTCTTCTTCTTCTTCTTCTTCTTCTTCTTCTTCTTCTTCTACTTTTTATTTTCTTTATTTCCGTTCTATAGGCATAGACCATTAGACGTCAGTTTTTTGGAAGTCATCATGTGTCTGATGATGAAGTCTGCCGATTCTGGGTCCAGGAGAAAACCGGAGGACAAGGAGTACCTGCGGGACAGATATGATACAAATAAGAAACAGAGTAAGCTTCATAAGTCAAGAAGAATTGGTGACACGTGGTGTCTTTAAATCAAGAGAAGTCACCGAAGAGAATCTTTATGGAGAAATGGGAGAAGGGAGGCAAATAAGAAGGATGGGAGAAGGTAGGGTGGAAGGATGGAGTCAAAAAACGGAAAAAAAGTGGAAGTACCCAAGGTCCAAGCTGGACTAGAGCTTCAGAATAATAAGAAAATGCCACAACTTGAGTGTTCTCTATGTTATAAGGAAAACATATGAAGCAACACATAAAAGTATAAATATACTGACTAGAAACCAAACTGCTGGGAAAATCACCTGTCGGGAATGTCCGCAGATACAAACGGCTGGATGCTGTCACCGAGTGATTCCTGTAATTACTGTCTGTCTTACTTGTTGATTTCCTTTGTCACTACCGCTAAGAACAACAATAGGCCTACTAACAAACAGAACGACAATAATTATTGTCACCGTCAAGGAAAGCTGTACAGTTCTTTGCGTTAAATAAAAACGCAAATCGATTATTTTTTTTTACTTCTTCTGTTTTTGTTTAAAATATTTTTTCTACGTTTAATCGAGGAAATGAATTATAAATTAGTGACGAAAATCAAACGCGTCAACATCAAGAGTTATGTAAATTGACAACCGCTGGGTAGGCGACTTTTTTTCTTCCAAACGTTAATTTCAGTATCGCTGTGAGTGACCCAGTGAAAGCCGGATTGCGCAATCCGCTCTCTGCAGGAAAGAAAAAACTAGCATTAGCTTTTACAGAGCCTTCTAAGTAGAGATTTTATTTAATACGATTTATTATAATAAATATGTATATTCACATACATATGTGATATGAAAAGTATACATATAAAGGACATACATTATTTAAATATAAATTACATACAAAGGAAGAATTCTCCTTCTTCTTCTGGCAGTAAAACCCTATGTGATTTTGGCCTTCTTATTTAATGTGGCGTCGCCTCTGTCCCGATGCTTTACCAACCCTCTACTACGTCCTCAGCCGTCTCTTCCTTAGCCTTCCTCTACTTGTATAGTTTCCACTGCAGTCTGTTCTGTTCTGGTCCTACCCAACTTATTATCTGAGACTTAATAAACATCAAAATGTCTTATTATGCGTTTACTTATAAATTTATTGCATTATCCAGATACAGATACAGTTTCTTTCTGTTGAATCCTCTCGATTCTTCTTCGTCCTTTTCCCCTGGTGCGTTCAGGTATAACTATCATATGCTACTGTAGACCTTATGTGGTTACTAAAGATTCTACTTTTGAGTGGCCACTTAGTTTGAGTGTCTTGCTTGTCCCATTAATTGTAGATCCTGTATACGAGAAGAATATAAGGAACATTATATATATCAAGGATCTCTTCATCTGCTTTTATCTCTTTATGAATGCCAAGGTCTACTTCTTCATCTGGATCCTAAAATATTCCTGTCTGTTACTCTTCATCTTCATTTACTGTCAATATGTGTTCGATCAACTGACGTATTCGTACATGTGAAAATATTTACTTTAACGTAGACCTCATAACGGCCGCAGCAGCAAATGAGAAGAATCAGTTGAGAAATTGTTGTCGTATATTCTATTGGCTGTTTTACTATTCTCACTTCGTGGTTAATTAATTAACATTAACAGTTTCTGTAAAACTATGGTCAACGCACCGTGAATAAACGAGTAATTATATACTAACAGACCTTTTTGTATCGTCGAATGGTGTAAAAAGCGTGGTACTATTGTGTTCATTAAAATTCTCAAACCATTATTAATTCTCCTTTTCCGAAGACAGCACCGTTAGTTTGTCAAAACTTATGTTACACTCCATTTTAGTTGTCCGTGAATAACAAGAAACGCACTCTTCGTATAGCTGTATAGCTGACTTCATAAGTCACTACCTTACCTTATGACTATCTGTTTCCCCCTAACTCTCTCTTCCTCCCTCTCTATCTTCCTCACTGCCATATTCTCCCTCTCTCACTCTCTCATTAGTTACCTCTAATGAATTATACGTTTTGCATTGAAAACTTTAATTGCAAACATAGAATGAGCTGACATTTTTCGGCAGGGACTCGCTAATCTAGCAGAATGCCATTTGAGTTTTCAGTACCCAATGAGAGCAAAGTTCCTTTGTATTCGCTTACTGACAGATAATCTTAGTCTTACTACATCATGCCTTTTAGTTATTTTTAATTTGGTTTTGTTTGTTGATAGACTTCTTTGATTGTGTTAAAGTTGTTGCACCTCTTAGAAACTGTTTCTGAATAACGCGGTTCCGTTACAGCTTGTTATAAACCTTAAACGTCTTGTCTCTGCAGTGGCGTCTGAGATGGAATATCCAAATACGGGCGTACGTGTGGCGTTTGTGACCCGACAACGCGGAAGATGAACGCTGCTGCCGTGGGAGTCGGTGACGTCACGCGTGGAAAGCGTGGGATTTCTAGTCTGGCTTTCCGCCATTTCGGCAGTCCGCGTACCCGGGCTGAATTGTAATGTGCTACCACTCCGTTAAACGAATTATTCTAACTGGCAAAAACTAACAACTAATTCAGTGCTCCACTCGTGAGCTTAACTTCGCCTTGATGACGATGAATTTGAAACGAACTGTATAACAATGATGCCATGAAGAAAACTATGACGATGATGATGCTTATAATGATGAATGGAATCATTTTAATTTTGATTTAAAACACATTTACACTTACTTTTGTTACAATTAGCGTTCCTCAAGCTTCCGCTTAGAGCTTCAAACTGAAAGGTCTTATAATGGTAACCGGCCTTCGAATGTTGCCGGTTGTTGACGGTCGTTCACGAGTTTGTTGGAAAAAATCTTTTGTGTAGGCCTACATAAAAAATCGCCTTACTCCAAGCGATTTACTCAGGTTCTAGCTGTCCTATTCCGGAACCCATGTCTTCCTCGTGCTACCAACGCCTCACGCTTCAGGTGGGCTTATACGTTACTTACTGTCATGTGCGGCTAAATTTTCACATCGTTTCATACTATTATTGTCCCGAATCTGCTTCTGCAACGATTCGGTGTTTAGTCCTCTTCTAATGCCTTCATTTCTTTGCCAATCTAGATGGAATATCCTTGTTATATCTCAAAAATTTCATTTCATCACCTTGAATTTTCTTTTCTTTCTCTTCACCGAGGTTAGGTGAAGAGTTTCATTAGCGTTAGTTTCATTTGCGTTCAGCAATGTGAGGATAGCTGTTGTTTTGTAAAAGTTTATGCAGGTATCGTTTCATATTATTTTTCTACGTATTGTTAATTATTTTTTGGGTTTCTATGTATCGCTTCTCGTATGCCTCTGTATTTAGCTAACTTATTACCACATCCGGTGTCGTTTACGTGCGATATCACACACACACACACACACACAAAATCATATACATATGTACACGGATAGGACTAGTGACAGATAATTGCATAATAGGACTCGAGAATACAGTAGTCACAGAAAGGTCTCGTTCAAGAACGACACGTTTAGTGGATTGGAAACAAAAGTTGTCAACGTCGAAATGGAAGCTGCAAATCACAAAAATAACAAAAAAAATTGATGGAAGTAAAAAGTAGTACAGATTAACTATTTGTTCCCATCAGTGCTTTGTAAATCAATTAAACTACTCCAGTTTTAAATTTTAAAAAATACTGAATCTGAATCTACTTTACGTTAACTTTAATTCTTTAGCCTACTAAATGAATAGTAGTGAAATATCCATCCAACAATTCTTCTACATTTCCCAACCCAAGTCTGCCAGTGATGTGCCCTTCAAATTGGAGGCATATTTTTCGAAACTATAAATAACACAATGATAGGTAAAGCACGGAGTTGTAATGAATGCGTGCGCGCCCGCGTCGCGCCGGTTGTGGTGAACCGTCATATTTTACAATGACGGAAGAAGAAATAAATTTAGAAAACTAATAATATAAATCAACTCGTAATACGTTTTCGTGGTGGATTTAGTGTTGCCATTGATAAAGAGCAATGGGGAAAAATAAATTTACCTCTCGTTTGGCGGGTTAGCAGGAAATTTATACATCGAGACATAACAGATGTGCGCGTTCCCGTTTTATAATAGTTTTTTGACACCCTCATTTTTTCTTTCTTCTTCTCACGAAACAAACAATGGATTAAATAAGAGAGTCAGTCATTGTTGTAGCCTCGAGCTTAGGTGAGCCGAGTTCCTTAACACATTTGGGTAAAAGTCAGCCAAACGTAAGAGCTAGATTAGTTTATTCCGTGTCGTTTTTTAAAACTGCAGTGGAAGGTCAACAAAGCTAATAATTTCCTGCTTCTTTTTAATTTAGTTCTTCCTAGGAGAAATCTCTTTGGCAGTAATTATTATTTAGGGGTTTGATGTAATAAACAGTTATTCGGAAACCCACGAGATTCATTTTCTAAAGAATTTCTGCCTCACTAGGAAATATTGAATTCCATTTTAGATATTCTTCTTATGTTCGAGCAGATTGGCTATTAGGTGAATTCAGTCTTGGTACCTTCGACCGTCCAGTTTATATTCTCGGCTATTCCAAGGTAACCAACTGTTCGTACGGTCCAGATAGGTATTCCCGAGTTTCTTTTCCAGACTTTTACGTACGCTTAAGATATCCAACTTGAACAATAGAATCCAACCAAATTTAATTACATCAATAATTGCTAAAGAAAACGATAGTCTTTATCGGGAGTCGACTAAATATATCAATGTATCGTATCGTACTTGCAAAACCCCAGGAATTGTCGTAGAATATAAACGTTATAATGAATGCAGACATTCCAATAGTTTTACGGAAGTGAGAGGTGTTTTATCTATGTACAGGTATATGAAACACATTTTGATTCTCTAATTTGTCATCTTCTATTATTTGCGTATTTGTTATTGTGATAATGTAATATTTCAGTTTTGTATGGATATTATCACGTATGAAAGATGAATCCTTTTTCGAATTTCTTTGACGAGGCGTTTTGTACTTTGTGCGCTTTTTGTCAGCTGAAGAAAATCGTGTAAAAAGCATACTGATTTTCGTCTATTTTATCTGAAAAAAAGTGATACGGTAATCGTATGTTTGCTGCAAGCTTGTAATTAGGCTCCTTGTCTATACAGTATAACGTGTCCGATACTGGACTGTCTGTTACTCGCGCTAATCTCGAGGACTGGTGGATTTCGATACGGTTTCCACCGTGGCGCAGAGCAATTTGTCCAGTAAAGTTAGTCCAGGCGAATGAAACATTGTTCTACGGTAACAGGAAGCGGAAAAGTGGCGATAAAGCAAGTCTGTAATAAAAAATAAAAAATAGCAAGGAAAAGCCCGTAATGCCGTGTGCAAAAAAAAGTTATAAGTTCTCGGTTAATAAAAATGTGACACCATAGTTTCAAACTTTCTTCCGTGCGAAGTCCAGCCGAGTTGCTAAGTATGAATTGACGTCGTATGAATTTGCGTCTTTCAAGTATTGTATATCCCACAACCATGACGTCCGTAATTTGTAAATTTTCACTAATATTCATTCCTGTGGTTATTCTACTGATTCTACTGTATTCACAATTTAATAGAAATACTTGATTTTCCTTAATTCCATAGGGGTAGTGTTCTGGCAACGCCTGTACTTCCATGTAACGTCAGTAATTAACTGCATTTGTCAGAGATGGAAGCGTAACTTATCGTCAGTTCAATACGATGACGCCGACGTTACCACGAGTAGCTGTAAGGGATCTGTATTTGGCTGAATGGCTATAAATGATTATATTTGGCCACTAATTCACTGTAAGCATTTCCATCGCATAATATGACATCTACTTTCCTGTTTATTTAACGTTAGTAACGACTGTACAAGCATCGTCAGTTATGTCACGTAACAACTGTTTCAAAAACTGGCGTGCGTTGAAGGATAACGACTTGGTTAATACGAGACATGGGTCGGCCACCGGTTTTTAGGAAAAAGGAAGAAAACTTCAAAACTGTTTATGAATTCTGGTGTCTCTGCTGGTGTTTAAAAATGTACACCTTCTTTTGCTTACCAAGGCTAACTGGATTTGGGACAAGATTGTAAAGTGAGGAGAAAAAAGAACGACCGCGTGCTATGTTCCTCTGCTTCGGTTTTTAGAAGGACATAGAGGAATCGGGTTATGTTTGAGGACAAAGAGATTGCATTGTCAATCCAGAGATGGGTCACTACGCTCTTCAGACCTTTGTAACCGTTTTTGTGAATTAAGATTAAATGTCGGTATTCAATGCAACAGTTATCATGTTATGTTACGAACTGGTATAGCACAGCATATATTTATTCCACACAATGTTATTAACAAAGATTTACGTGTTTCTTCGATTAAATCGCTGCACATTTTCTACTTACCTCCTTTTCCAGTAGACTTTTATTCCACCACTTCTAAACTTTGCCTATTCTTCTGTGATTTCTCCTCACCTCCCTTATCAGTTGATCTTTTCTTCTAGCTTGAATTCGTCAATTATTTCTCTGTACTTATTACTGTCCTTAATTGTTTCTTCGTCTATATTTGGGATCTGTTCTAAATCTTTCTGTACTTCTTTGTCCATAAGAATTTTGTTACCTTGTTTCTTAGATATCCAAATATCTGGTTTTTTAATATTTTTAATTTTTCGTTTTTAATAAATGTCCACAAAAGTCTTTCGTATCTCTGTGAAAAGTTTAGAGAAGTCCTTGTAAATTTCTTCATTTAATATTAATTTACATTTAAAATTATAACATACATTATTCCTTTTCTTGGTGCGTTTATCATACGTGAAACTTAAATTGTCCCATAACTTGTTTATCACATATTTTTAAAACTATATATAAACGTTTTAAAAACGTTAAAAGGTGAATATTATGACGCTGGAACGCATAATTTAGACATTAAAACGGTAATTAGGATTACACTGTTACAATATCCTGACGGGGAGACGCACAAACGAGTTCCATGATACTGTCATATCGTCAGCGCGATACACACTGATGTGACACGCCTAAGTTAAAACGTTTCTACTCTCAAGTTACGATAGCGATACAAGTAGAATCAGGACGTCGTAATTGCAACTAATTTCAATACAGGTTGTTAGTACACAAGCAATAACACAAAAATGTAAATAAACGACCTAAGAGCGTTAAAATGATAACTTAAATGTTGAAATATGTAAATTATAACGACAATAAATTTGTAACGATGAAAAGAGAAAAAGATGAAATTAAATGTAAATCACTCAAAAAAATATAAAAGCTATTTTTCTGATATGCAAATAAAATATTTTTGTAACTGCAGTCTTAATACGCGACACATTCAACGTAGGCTTAACATTGACCGTAGAATACACGGCTAGCTTACCTTGATCGAAATGCGACCTTCTTAAGTACTGCACTTAGCAACAGTGTTCTGTGTAAACATATGGCCTTAAAGGCCTTAGGAAGCGGTTTGTTACTAAACCAATTGAATTGTTAGTGAAACTTAAACCAACGCATAAGTTACACCTTCTTTTCAGATAATACGTACGTTTATACACATCTGTACACAGTCGTTTTCTTAAACTGGTAAAGTAATAATAACTATAGAAAATAAGTAATAACTTTTTAAAAAAGATATTCAAAAAGTTAGAGCTAAACTACTTATTATAGGTAATCGTTTTATTGAAAATGTTAACAATATTCTTGAGATAAAATATTTAATGAGAATTAAAACGCTATTAATAAATAAATAGTTTACATTACTCGTTGAATGGATTGTAATTTTTTTGTTCACAATTTCATCGTTTTAAAATAACAATATAAGATGTTAAACTAAGGTAGTTGAACACAACGATTTGGCCAAAAATATTTTAAATATTAAACGGAAATTAAATGTAAACATAAACAAAATAAAAACGTTAATAAAAAATAATGACTAGTAATATAGTTGTGTGTTTGCATAGAACTGTTTTACCACATAGAATGGCTATTTTAGTCAACTATAGCACTGAATAAAACGGTATGTTTTAGTATAAATCTTCACAAAACCCACTTCTTTCTAATCCTTTATATAAATGTATGTAAGCGGTAGTCTTCTTGAACATGAGTTATTCCATTTGCGTCTGTTACTGTAGTATAGTGTTATGCTGTCTTCCTCATAATCCACTGAAGTAATAAATGATCTAAGCTATATAACTAAATCGAGAAATAATAATTAATTTAAACAGTAATTCTGACCTTTTGGATAGCAGCAGAAGGAAAACAGATGCATTTTGTTTGAAATGATACACGGATGTGAAAGACTTTGGGACAGAATCATTTTATTTCTTTTATGAATTTGCTAACTGCTATAATTTTTATTGTTCGACTAAGCTTTTCGTCATCACTGACATCATCAGGTCTTAAACGAAAAGCTTAGTCGAACAATAAAAATTATAGCAGTTAGCAAATTCATAAAAGAAATAGTAAGGATGGCTGCTAATTTAAACAATACGAAGAATTATTTTAAATTATAGGAATTTCTAACTCGCTAGCAAACCCCGGTGCAGGTTGCGCTGGTTTGTGGTTTTAGTTGGTCAGTTTTTTACTTTACCTTTGCGAAACGTTTCTGTGACATTATGTGTGGTGTAAGATCACTGTGAGTTTTAGGGGGTGACGTATGGTTACATGGTTACCCTGCCTATACCAACCCAATTACTATTCACACGCACACGCGCGCGCACACACACATAAACACGCGCTCCCGACTACTTTCACTTCGGCGGTTGAGTACATAATTATCTTAAAGAATTTCTAATTAACTGTGTAAGTTCGTGCGCGCGCGGGTACAAAATTGAGCTAGCGGAAAAGAGTGAGAGAGAGAGAGAGAGAGAGTGAGGGGGAGAGAGAGAGAGGCAGCGTATATAGGCAGAGAGTCACGAAGATAAGCATATGCTGATGAATAGTTCTAACACGCAAGGTACCGACAAATTTGTTTACCTTGTATTTTATAGCGTTACTATAAGCTACTACAACTAATATACTTAAAAACGTAATTAAAAATAAAATAAAAAGAAATAAAAACGGACGAACTCGGTTTTCTGTATATTCTACTGTTTGCTGTTTAAGCACGTTAGAAGATAACAAAAACCAAGAATGTGAATTAGAATTGCTAGGAAGAGAATAAAATGCTAAAGCGATGGAAGACAAGAGCAGTTTAGTCTTGTTATTAACGATGTTAATAATAACTAGATGACAACAGAAAAACTTATTGATATAATTAATTTAAACTGTAGTTTTTTATTGTCACATTGCTGTATTCCATAAATTAAAAATGCCTTTAGAACAATGGGTATGCCATTCTATCTGTCCTATCTGCAGTTGATCACTGAAACATTGTTAAAAGCAAGGATTTTGTTTTGCTTAACTGTAATCCTTTCTACAGTGGCGTAGCCAAGGATGTTACCGGGTGGTACAACCCCCCCCCCCCAATTGGGTTGGTAGCTAATAGCCAATACAGTCTCATAGGCAGAGTGTGCCAGTGACTTACACATAACTCACACGGTAGGCTATAGGCCTAAGTGTCGATTGTCATCAGCACAGCTCTCCGCGTTTATCGTCCATCACGATATCGCCACGCAGCGTACAATCCCTTCCCCCATAGGTGAATAGTCCCCTTCCCAACGAAAATACAGTTCACATTTTATCGTACACAATTTGAAAAAAAAGTTGGCGGTTTATTGGTTATTTTGGATTAATCGAAAATTCGTTCCCTCTTACCCTGAGCAATCAGAAAAACTACGGCGACGTCTACCAGATAGTTCCCAAAGTATTACGCAGTTAACCTTTCGGTAGCCAACAGAAACTGCCGTTGACATGCGATCTACGTCAGCCCTATAGTATCACATCATCTACGTGTACAGTGACTGTATAAGGTGTGTGTGTGTGTGTGTATGTGTGTGTGTGTCAACCGCAAGTAGAGGTGTTGTTTATAATATACATCAGTCGGCGTCCGTTATAATGGCCTGAGTTGGGCGTAGTTTTTGGTAAACACAACACATGGATCGTGTGCCAACTCCAGACCTCCTCGCCAAGGTTGTTGCTGTGCTGTTGCTTCGCCAACGTTCGTACGGTATACTCACACACTTGACGTGGGCTGCATGAGTCAGTAAACCCGCTGCTGCACTTCACTAGTAGTTATAAAAATCTGTCAGCAGTATGAAGTGGAGAGGCCGTTACGAATCCGAACCTTTTAACTGCTATGGGACTGGGTTTGGTCGAACACTACGCAGCGTGATGGTTAGCTACTGCACGCGTCTTCGGTTCGATATACGCCGTGGGTAACAGTACCAACACTTCTTCTTCTTCTTCTTCTTCTTCTTCTTCTTCTTCTTCTTTTTTAGAAAAGCAGTTTGGGTTCTTATCCGTTCCATCAATTCCTCCGAAATTGACCCGCATTCGATGATGACGCGCACAACCACGGGGTCCATAATTGAGAAGTCTTCGAGGTAAAAAGCGTTCCGGCATCCGTAGATCTTGCTGCCTTTGCTACTCTTTGTGTTTAGTGTACTTGAGTGATCTTTTACTTTTACTTTAGTTTATTTCTTCACGTTAGTGGACCCTTTATCCACTTTCTGTATAAGTTCCTCTCTCTTTTCCTTTGCTGTTTCTTCCCATATGATTTTATCTTTCCATCACATTCCAAGCCCCCTACCTACTTTTAATTAAATTTTTTGTCTGTATCTCTTTCAGATTCCATTCGCATCAGACCTCCATGTTACTGTAATCGATTCCTTCGATTTTTATAAGAATTCTATCGGTTTTAGTTCTTCTCTTATCCTTTGGTTCCGGATTCTGTCTCTTAAAATTTTTACCAACTACTGTTTTCAGATATTTCATCTTCTATTTTGTTACCCACAGTCCTCACTTGTCTGTGACCGTCCAAGACTCTACCCCATATAATAAACTTTTGTTGATATATGGTTTTGTAAAGCAGGATTTTTCTTTTTTTTTTGTAATTTCTCTAATGCACATTACGGTGTTATTTATAAATTCTTTATCGCAAAGCACTTTCTTTCTTTTCTTTTGTGCTTCTTTCTTTTCTTTTGTTATATCGCATTGCACAATATTCATTTCTTTTACTTTTGAAATATTGTACAGTGCAGCCAGGAACTGCTGACATTGTGACGATTTAAATTGTGACATTTACAGAATAAAAAAAAAATTTAATTAATTAAGGTTGCGTACAATTGACCATTTAAATCTCACAATAATAATAATAAAAACAAGTAGGTACTAAGTGTAATGGAAGAAGTAATTAATAAGGGCAAAGTATCCATAAAGAAAAGGCATATTGTAAATAATTATTATGTTCGTATTTAACCCTTTGCTTGCTATCAAGCGCCTACCTGTTGTTACCGGACTCGACTGGTTTTCCGAGTCTACGGTAATTAAAAATAATAGAGTAAACTAATGTTAATAATTAAAATATCTGTAGACACAGATAGTAACTAAAACAATTAATTTAAATGATGTATTTTTATCTAGCGATAGTTTGTATAAATAAAAAGTTTATTTAAAGAGAAAACAGGAACTATATATGCTCGCGGAATAAACACCCCACTCTCTCTCGTCATGTACGAGGGTAGCGGACGAAAAATCGCTCTCTTGCGATGACGACGCACAGCTGTGCAGACGCACGAGCAAAATGCTCTGTTCAAAAGTTATACAATTTGTTGTTAGTGTGAATTAATTAATTATTATTTCGTATTTTACTAACCGTTACAAAAAGTGTAACATGTAACGTTAACAAAAAGAAAATTCCAAAAACTTTGTAACAAGAAGAAAGATGTAACTACAAACGACGAGTGTAAATAAAAAAAAAACGATGACTGCAACCTTCACCGATGGACGAATCTTTTCAACCTCTGACCTGTGGTCATGGACCATCTAAATGAGAACTCTAGTATACCCTACCGATGATGCAGTTCGAGACATCTGAGAATCAACGAGTATCTGTGTAGAAGACTCTACCTATCCTGCCGACGTATTAAGCCATGAACAACCGAGACCAGACCAAGACGAGGACGACGTTTTAGGAATCCCAAGACGGAACCACATGGAGGCGATTACTACATCCAAAAATAGAGGTGACTCGATAGCACGTCTATCGAGGAATAATGATAATATTTTTGTAACACAATACTCTATTTAAGAGACTTTCAGAGACGATTGATTTTATAAGAATATAAAAACTTAAATTTGAGAATTTAATTGTAACTATTCAATATCATTCAATTGTAACAGTTTAGATATTAACGTAACGTAGTGTTATTAATACCATTCTTCTAATGGAATATATATAAAGCAAAAAGGTAAAAGTCTTGCAAGATAAAATTTTGAATTAAATATAATTAAAAGATTAGAGACTAAATACCAATGGTTACCCGGATCCGGGGGTATAGCTAGATAAATTTGTTGTGATCCCAAATTCTAAATAAAGCATTTCACTTAATTTTACTAATTTAATTAATGACGTCATGGGATCTGTTCTTTGGAGTAAGTGTTATATTTCAAATGTTTAATAAAGCAAGTCTTCTTGTTACACACATAAACTGAGTATATAAATCAACAGTTTCACCTTCCCTGATTCCTTGTATGTCTTACTGTGTGTTGTTCTGATTTAAATTTCAGCTCGTCTCAAATAAGGCAGCCTGAAATAATTGGCAGAACCAATTATTTTGGGTTCCCTCCGTTATAACTCTAAAGAAGAGGTTATAACATCTGCCATTCGTTCTTGAGTGTGTCCTTTCTTCCAGCTCCCCATCGTCGTCTCCACATCACTCCTCCTCCCTACTTTCACCTACAACATTCCTTCAAAAATGTTCATAAAAAATTCGTACATTTAAACACATGACCTAGAATCCCTCTCACCCTCAAATCATGGAATTTTTCTCTTTACTTATAAATTTCTTCCTTTTTTACTTTCTTCAAAAAACTTTTTTTACACCTGCAGTTGACTCTCTCCTCCTTCTTTAAGGTCCTGGTTTCATTTTCGTAAAGCAGTGTGCTCCAGACAGGAGCATTTACAAAGGTCTTTCATTCTGCTTTTGAGCATATTCCTTTTATCGTGAAAATCTTTCTTAGTGCTACTCTTTTTGCCACTTCTGACATTAATCCTATTATCTTCGTAATCATTCTCCTCGAGTAGCAAAACTTCTGCATTTGTTGAATTTCTTGTTTATCCTATTCTACTCTTTGCCTTTTTTTCCACACGACCGTCACCTACATGCGGGTTACCGTTTTCGTCTTTTTGGCATTTAACCAACATTTAGTTTCTATCGTTTTAGAATACCCAAAACGTACTGTGTTAATCTAATACGTTCAAAATTAGCGTAGGGTTGCCAAAGGCAGGAAACAATTGCGTAGACAGGAAAAACAATTGTAGCGCCAAACAACTATTTAGCAAAGTAGTCTGTTCGGTTGTACAGCGAAACACAATACGACACGACAGTCATAGTTAGTTACGTAAGTTAGCACAAACAAATTACGTAACTAAACCAACCTAATTTTACTTGTTGAAATAGAATCACTTAGTTAAACAGAGAAAGTAAGCAACTAGGTTGTAGGACAGAAAAAGAATTTTAGAAAAAATAGAAGAAAGACTCATCATCATAATAGGACGATTATTCCCTGTTGTATGCAGTTGTTGAAAAAGTGTCGCAAAAAAAAAGAAAACAGCCAGCAGCATTAACATTATAAATACGAGGCGTAGCTTGTTTGTACGAAACAGAAGCGTTACGCGTTCGTCTCACGGACGATGGGCGCGCGTAGTGCATATCAATCAGCAGGGAGGACGTCTTCCCCGCCACCGGTGCTGTGAATTCTTCGCCTCTATATACGTTTAGTGAATTCCATTGCGGACTAACTCTGTGACTTTCTCTGTGCGCTGAATTACAAAGAGGTCCGTGCGGGTTTGCACAGGTTCGCGTATTTCAGTTGTTGTGCTCCGTTAGTTCAAAAACTAAATCTGATTTCGGATTTTAAGGTTTGGCCGCGCCGCTGCATAACGGCAGTCTGTTTTTACATAACCGTACGTTTTGAACTGAACGTAGGAGAGATGTATTGTTGTGCCCGATGGGAGGAGCAGTACCTAACAGGTTTCCTACGGTACCGTTCTATGCCCACATTTACCATGAATATCTAGTAACATAGACCTATGGGAAATACACTTGTGGGACTACAACTGTCTATTAAATAGTAAATACAGTATAGCTTGATTTAAAAAAAGGTATTATTGAGCAAAATGTAATGGCTGAATATCGTTATGAAAAGAGCAAACTTAGCAACTTACAAGTCTTCCTGTCTTTATGAACCTTAAACATTTTTCCCAGAATTTTTTCTAATTATTGTATATACACTAGAACTACATAATATACGATATAATTAAAGAAGGTTTGTGAGACTCTTCAAATCTGTACTTATGAATTGGTTGGAGTATGTAGAGAGAATAACTTGAAGTGAGAACCTTAGAGAAGTAGAGTGTGTGAAGATGGATGAGTAAGTGGGGGTAGACTAGGAAGAGTGGAGTCAGAAATTAGCAAGAGAGAATGGAATGGAAGCAACTAATGGAGGAGGAATAACTTACTTGTAAGGGCTAGACTGTAGGCGCTTCGCATGTATGAAAGGATTATATATTACAAGGCGTCCGGTTCTCTTCAGAAGTTCTTTAGATCTTTAGATATAAGTTCTCGGTGCGGAAATCTTTTGACTTGCAAAAGTCGTGACAATTATCTACCAAATGGAATAATCTCCACAGAAAGCGGCTATGTCACTCGCTTTGTGAAGCGTTGAATTTCAACTTTTTAAATATGTTTGAAACTGTAACAGACTGGAAGGCAGTAAGTGAAGTATGAATATAAAAGACCGTTGAATACCAAGAAAAAGTGCAAAGTCAGTTATTCGCCACAAATTTAAAATAGGAGAGCACATGTTTATCCGAAAATTGAACATTCTAGAAATTCATTATCCGTGTTAAAAGGCGATCCAGTACGATTTAATACACAGTGGTGTGGACTGTCCATATAAATTTATAAGAGATGTCGTTTTATTTCCTCCCAAAATCTTCAGATGACGTTTTACACAACTCCTTTTACAAGCTCCTATTCCTTTGTTGAGTCTTTATGTTGCTTGAGCGTTTGATTTTATGGAACTTCTATTCGCTTGGTTTTTGCAAATGCCGACAGTGTAAGTGACTTGTACACAATCATACACATGGTCAGCTTTTCCTGAAACAGAAATCTACTCTTCTGGCTTGAATAAAAAAGAAAGCGAATTTGCCCATAACCAAACTCTTTACGGTAGGTTGGTATGTCAACTGTGCAGCTAAAAAAAGACGTACAAACGCTGTCACTGAATTTGTTTGTCAAACGCACACTGAGTAAGGATTTTAATGAAAATGAATTGCTTAGAGCTGGCGCTTACTTCTGTGACAAATCCGGAAAGGGTCTTAGCTTATACGGAAAAAGGTTGAAAAAGCAAATAGCATAATCGACGCACTACTCTGTGGCAAGAATTCACTTTACGTGTAACGTAATGACTCGAACTTTTTCTTAACGGATAGAGGAAGGAAGTCACACGTTTTCCTGTTTTTGTTAATAGTGATCATGAATACGGTATAGATAGTATTTATAGTACGGCGCAAACCGTACGGTTCTCTTTACAAGCTCTTAAGATCGACGGCACGAGTTTACTGCGGAAAACCTTCTCCATCGCTTGGTTTCTTTCTTCTTCACTTCTTCTTCTCCTCCTCCTCCTCCTTCTTCTTCTTCTTCTTCTTCTTCTTCTTCCGCCAGTAGTATACACGTTTGCCCTCCTCTGCTTCTAAACATCGTCTATCTATCGTTTTCTTAGCCTTTACCTTGGTCTATAGCCTTGAGGTCTTCACTGTACAAATCTTTACTCAATCCACGCTTTCAAAAATACCACTGTTTCTAACAGACTTAAACGAGTTTCACAAATTGATATCCGGTAGACGCTTGCCAAAGCTACGTAACTTGGGTCTAATTTTAGTTATGTAATTGTCGACTCACAATTATAAAATCCATTTATACGTACTTACTCCCATATAGGCCTATGTCTTTTGCCTAAGAAACGGCAGTATGTGATAAACAGTAATATCTCTCTCTTCAACTTACCTGTCTATTAACGGTTAACAAAAATCGCAGACGCAATATCGTACTATAATGCACTGCACTGCCTGTGTGCATTGTCTGTATCCTTGATCGCCCTGCGGATTATCTAACACTCCCAGCATCATCCTTCCTTTGCTTCTTTTCCCTACAATCTTCCTTCAGTTGTCGTTCTCTCGATGGTTACGTCCTAGTACGAGACCTATCCAGTTACTTTTCTCCTTCTTTTTGTCGGAATTATCTTAAGGCCCTTATCAACTCTCCTCAACACATCCTCGTTAGTCACGCTCTCCCTCAGATTGATTTTTAGAATCCTCCTCTACACCTATATCGCGGAACCCTCTAAAACATTATATTCTTCAATGTCGGGTTTCCACGCCACATAATACTATGCTCCAGACATTATTGCGCAACGTTTTTTCTCAGAATAAACTGTACTCTTCTTTCTGCAATTAGTACACGTTTAAATTTCTTGCATGCCTTTTTCTCATTTGCAAAATGACAATACATAAGCCTGTAAAAAATAAGGCTAGGCGTTACAGGTCTGACAAAATTCTTATTTTTGTTGAGCATTCCTATAGTTTATTTTCGGTAACTGCTAATTTGCAAGTTTTGAAGTAATATAATATTGTTTGTGTGGCTTTTGTATCACAGGCCTGTCAGATTGAAAGCTTAATTACAATTTTGAATATGAGCTCAGATAAAAGACCTTTCCGTATATGTTGGTGGTAGTGGACAAATCAATTTGAAGTGTTACTTATTTTACTACTTTTTCCTCAACATCTGAAAACGTAACTGAAATAAAAAATGAGAAAGGCATTTTCTGTTTCCTAGACGTCTTGTGTACAGTAAACTAACTAATATGCTTTATATGTGAAATTATACTTTTAGATACAGCGTTACTCCATATTTTATATTTTTTCTGTATGAGTAGATCGAAAACTCGGTATCACCCTCGGCGCCACTGCCAACTATATTTCAAAACGCCACACAATTACATTCTTGTTCACTGCGCCGCGATCAGCATTCATTGTATTTGGCAACACCGCAATTATAATACATATAATACTCACGTTGCATTTGTCTGTGCGAGTATACCGTATGATCAGAATGCAATTAATATAAAGTACCGCAATAGTGCCAACAGTGGCGAACAAAAATTGCAAAACGAATCACACCCACGCGGTTTTCCCACAGTTTGTGGGTGCATTACTGATTCCCAACGCAATGCGTTTTACTGTTTAGCACAAATAATTTGAATAACTAACAACCTGTTGTCATCTGTATATCTGTTGCTCAATAATACCAACGTTACGAAACATAAAGACAAACCAATGACTTGACCAGCAGTTGGTATTGTAATGAAACCGTGTAATCAGTATTATATGCTTAATATATTTATAATTATTCAAATGAATAGTTACGTACTAGCCAGATATGTATTTCTGTCACTTCCTGCCGGTATCTCACGAGTTTTGCTGTTGCTCTCTCACGGTGCCTTTCTCACTCTTCCTCTATTTACCTCTTTCCTTTATGTGATTGTCTTTTTAGTTTGTCGAGTCAGATCTATTTTAAGATTATTTAAAGTAACTGGCCGATATGTTAGAGACAATGGGAAAATATTGATGCAAAAGTTATTCATAATGTACGTTTCTTATGGAACAAAAAATTTGAAAAATTGGGACTGACAGTTAACATTGGTAAAACTAAATGTTTGTGTGCTCGTGAAATAGGAATTGATAGCAATAAGAAAACATTTAGTTGTGAAACTAAAATACTTAGATATATGTTTAAGTTAAGTTATTTAATATTTAAGTTAAACAGTGAAGGAATAGACTACAGCTGGCTTACTAAATACCGACTTCATCAAGTTAGGGCTTACTTCTGTTAATTGGGTAATAGCCTACTGCAGAATACTGTATGTTATTAACAGAGCTACGATCAGTTCAACATTGTTGTTTCAGGTGTACGGGTAGAAGACCGATACCAGTGACGATTTTGATTCTTCTAAAAAAATAATCAAATTTATGCTATACAAATGTTTTCATGTATATTATAGAAAGCCGTGATTGCCGTCTCTTCTAAAATTTTATTATTATTTATTTAATTGTATTAATGTTGTTATTATTTTTTTTGAATTTTTTAAAGTAATTTATTATTGTTGATTATCTAGTTATTTGCTTACTTAGTTAAACACCATCACTAATGGAACAAGATGTTGATAGTAGATCTCTGGCATGAGTTATGTTGATTGGTATCTAATGTTAATGCTGAACATCATCCGAAGGAATCTTCACTTGATGTCGGTGCTAAATAGGTTACCTTAATGTTGGATTACTCATGTCAGGCTTATAAATGCTTACTTACTTTGAATGCAGATTCTTCAATCGTGATAACCTGTTAGAAAATTTATGGTTATTAGTTAAGAACAAAATGTTCGAATAGGTTCACTTTTGCCGGTGATGAGTGCTGCCAACTGTTTACATAACCTGCTAACAAGTAAACATAACCTGTACTCTACTAATAAAATCGTTATTGTTAAATTCAAATAAATGAATGCTCCATTGATGTTTAAATATTGCTGTATATTCAGAGTCTAAATAATTCTGAATCCTAATTAAATACATTCAACTCAATTAACCTTGTTTACAATCACTTATTACGGTTCGGAAACTCACATCTCAGGGTTGTCGTCTTGTTACAATAAAATAGTGGTAGACGAGAATCGTCTCAAGTAAACTTAATTAATTAGGTTCTTTGAACTGCAAAATACGGACTAAAATACGTTAATTACAATGATAAAAGCTCAGAATAGGAGAGTGGTATCATTTTTTAACCATAACTTCTTAATATTATATTATAAATCTTGTCGGAGTAAGTTCGACACTTTTAGGTTATTAGGTTAGACAAGGTTAACCATCCTTAATCTTAACTTATATCTAAATTATAATTGAATAATAAAAAAGTGAGTATTTGAATGATATCTTAGTGTTTCAGTTGTGGTATTATTTACAAATGTGGAATCAGTTCGAATTGTATTGTTGGATATAACCATAACATTAGTAAGTAGCAATAATTGCACTATACTTTCCTCAACATCACTGAATTGCAAATTATTATACACTATGCAATTCCCTAAACACTGTTAACTTGACTACTTCATTAATTATAATTCACAATACTTTCAATAACTTCGACTGATTAGGTTAGAATTTCTTGTTTACATTCGTTCGCACAGCATGATGGGTAACTCGCGATTATTTGATCGGCAGAATTCGTCATCTGTATGACATCGCTGTTTGATCAAAAGTGACTCTAGGACGCCGCTTCACCTCGCTGTTCCAATACCTGCAATACCTGCAATACCTGTGCGTTTAGTAGATTTACGCCCCGTGATTGGTGGAATTTGATGAAATTCCATCATCGAGTCATCCTCTCCTTCCTTGGGCAAAGAATTAAATTGTTTTAGCTGCGTGGGTTTCTGGGGTAGAGATTAAGAAAACAACGCCAAATTTCTTACTAGAATTCATCAAAATAGTTTCTAATGGACATAAGTCCCTTATACCACATGTAAACTTTAATACAACATCACCATTATCTGGCTTTTGTCCTGATGCACGTTTTAACACCCCTTATGATATAATTCCGTCCATTATTAACAAAGATGCTTATTTTTACTTATATATTATTACAATCATTTTTATTAAACTATGTTTTACTATTATTTTATTTACAATTCTCTATGATCACTATTGAACTTAGCTCCTACAATGTCCTTCGTTGTGATGAGCTAACATTCTAAACATTTAATTAGGGAATAACTATAAAATGTAATTCTAGGGTTATGGTGCCTATAACATCATGAATTATTTTAGCTTTGTACCATATTATCAGTGCCTTTAGACGGTTGATAATACCTTCTCTTTAATATTGAGTAATCATGCCAACTTGTGGTTAACATCTTTCTGTTAATTACATGACTGTTTCATGTTATTTTGTTGTAAAAAACACATGAGTTTTTTACTATGAAGATGGCTTTCTTTTATGATTGTTTCTTTGTGATACTTATTTTGTTCCACTAAAATCTTAATTCTAATTAAGCATTATATTTACAATGCTGTTTTCTGACAGTTTGTTTCTGCTTGATTTTCTTAATTATTGTTTATTTTACATACCAAATCTTACATCTAGGTACAGACAGCTATGTTCATTATAAATACATTATTAATGGTTTGATCAGTGTTAGGTATTATTTTGTTTACATTACAACAGTTAGTTTATTTCTCACTGATGCTTTTGATAGTATGTATTTTCATTTTGAATAAGTATTTCATTGGGTTTTTATTGTACAAGGTGTGTACCTCACTTTCTATCTTACTTCATCATAGTATATTACATTAATTATAACAATTACCACATCCTACTTGTCTAATAATTGTATTAGAATGATCCTAGTATTATCTAAATTCATCTAGATACAATGCACAACAGTTCTATATCCTGTTGATCACATTTATTATCATTATAAGAGTAACTTCACATTTTGCTAGGTTAGTTTGTCACACTTTCCCTTTCTTTGACTAAATCTCAATCACATTGTTTGTTTGTACTAGTTATAGTATTAAACTATCTAGATATAAAATTATTCATTATTTATTATGCTGGTTATAATTATCCAGTTTTTTCTTATCATTTTACATACATTTTTATTTAACAATCAGTCTTTTCTGATATTCAATGATTTACCTCACTGGTATAGTTACTATTTAAAATACAGTGTTATACTTTTATACTCTGTCTTATTATATTAATTACAATCATTTATTCATTATCTCACTCTCCTAATCTAGTTTGGTTTTTGTCACTTTAAGTCTTAGTTATTTTTATAGTAATTTTATTCAGTATGTCTAGTCTGTCATTGGGTATCTATTTCCTTCTCATTGGACTCCTAGTTTTCTCTTTATTAATTCTATCTATCACCTAATCCTTCTTCATAGTGACTGTTTTGTTTTAATACTCCTTTAATTTTATATTTTGTTTTTCAATTTTTCACCTTATAGGTTCTATTTTTCATGATTAATTCTTTATTACAAGTTAAATTTGGCTGGTTTTGCTTCTGTGTTATGCATAGTTTTCACTGTTAAGAATATCTCTTAGTTCTGTGTACCTTGGTCACGCTACAATATTCTTAATATACAGAAATTATATGACTATATGGTTATGATTTTCTTTTCGTGTGAGAACCTATTCCTTCTTCTTCTTCTTCTTCTTCTTCTTCTTCTTCTTCTTCTTCTTCTTCTTCTTCTTCTTCTTCTTCTTCTTCTTCTTCTGCACCTTATTTACATATTTGAAAACAGTGATTGGGTTGATGACTTGTATTCAACTCAGGGCCACCTCCTCCGAGGATTTAAGACTAAGTTGTCAAGAGAAACATCATCCTATAAACCAGCTTCTGGGTAAGGTATTTCAAAAGCCAATATCCAACGTTAACTAACAAGCCTGTCAAGAGTATCGATATCGGCTTTAAAATATGAGAGAGGCAGTTACTGAGCACAGAGAACAATGATAAGGGAAATACGTTGTAGTAAAGACAATTTGTTTTTTAGAGAGTGCAGCAACAGAAAGCGAAACTTGACATCTCAATACAATTAATTGTTAATAACTTTTGTTTAGCGTCGTTTCCTTTGTTTTATCACGAAACAGTCCCAGTGACTAACGTTCAGAGCTTCCTGCGTTGTCTTCAATTAGCGTTTACTGTCATTGTTGTGCCCACGGATTTCGTTATCTTGTGTATAGGCTAATTGAAATTCTCTTGTTATTAATGATTCTTAACTTTATGCTTGTTCAAATGACAAAAATGTTAAAAATTCACTGTTTCTCTCATTCTGCTTGTCTATCTATTTGTCTTTATCTCTCGCTCTCTTTCATTTTCTTCTTTCAGCTTCGTCTCCGACATATTTGTCTCTCTCTCTCTCTCTCTCTCTCTCTCTCTCTCTCTCTCTCTCTCTCTCTCTCTCTCTCTCTCTCTCTCTTTCTCTCTCTCCCCTCCCCTGTCTTTCTCTATGTCTCTCCATCTCTCTGTGTCCGCATTTTTCTTTCATGTGTGTCTCCTACTAATATCTAAACTTAGTTTAAGAGTACTTAAAGTAACTGACTGACCTGGTTTGTAATAGTACCGGTAAAAAAGTTTTGACATTATTTCTAATAATCACAAAAACAATAATTATAACAAATATTGTACACTAGGTAGAGTGTAATATATATTCGTCTCGATTTGTTATAAACATATTTATTAAGTCGGGTGCGTACATAGTTATGTTGGTACACACTAATCTGTTTTCGTACGCACTTCGACACCACGGTGATTCCAGTACATGTTTCAATCATTTTGAGAATTTTTCTTTGTGAGAACTGAGTACAAGAATTAGTGGGGTGCGATAACCTGAAGTCGTCATATCTTCTGTTGTTAACCCCCTTACATACTTTTATTTCAAATTCATTTCTGCAGTTATCGGATAAAGGAACTCTCTTTTTGTCTTCCCCTAGCAATTCTATTATCGACGTTTTCCTACAATACCATAATCTTAGAGCTATTTTGCCTGATTAAGCGCCTCAGCCGTCGGTGCACTGACTGATGAAGAACTTTTCCATAACCTTTTCGTTTGGATGAGCTTTACCGCGTACTGTTTTCTTCAGATCAACTTGTCCACAATATTTTTTATTTGTATTAACATATTTTTTTGTCTCAGATATATTTTCAATAATCTTTTTCTTTTGCACGAGCTTTTCTATATATTTTTTCTTTCCTCGAGCTTTGCAGTAATCGCTTCCTTTCGGATAAGCTGCTCCACAATATCTTTCCATCATTGCAGAGAAAAGATAATAACGTGATATCACAAAATGAAATGTATATTGTTAACTTCGTAAAGTGGAATGAGTCGGAGTTAAACTTACTTTAGAATGGGAAATGAACGTTCTAGTTCTCGCCAGGTTACTACATCTGTTTTTCAACTTTTAACGGGTTGTCTGTGAAAGTTTGCATTTAATTCAGCAAGCCGGAAAGCAACAGGCTTACATTTACAGTTATGTAATACAACGTTTACAGTTTAGCGTTTACAAATGAGTGTAACCTAAATACACGTTTTCTAGTCTCCTGCATTCTCCTGTATTGTTGTTTCCGCGCACTGACTGTATCAGTCCTGTGACTTTGTTAGATAATCCAAAGAGAAATTTTTTTCGTTGAATTAATTTTAGGATTCGGATATGTTTTAATTATTGAAAAATATCATTACGTTCTTCACGATTTTACTATCGGTTACCGAATATGTATATTCAAGAGATCTTAATTACAAGAAATAGTCGCTAATCCAAATAATTTGGATCAAGGATTCGAATTATCTAACTGTTCAAAATTTCAAGTGTTAAATTAATACAAAAAGAGTTTGAAAATATATAATAATAAATTTTATTTATAAATATATAATGTATATATATATAAGAGTTGTACTTACGTATTTTCACCGGTAGACTGCAAGAAACAAGAAACCCATACAACTTGAGCATTATGACATCCAATGATGACACAATTATCTGATAAGTTCGGATTTAAACAGTAGGCCACTACATTCAGAATACGGTAAAACAAAAACTTACATCGATTTTGTGGTGTTAGTACACACAACTAGTTTAAAACTCGTCTTCAAATAATTTAAAGGAAATAAAACTATAATTTTCTGTGCAGGTATGTCCTTCTTCTGATTGTTGACATGTTCCATCTAGTAAAGTTGCGATTTTCAACAATTTAATTTATGTGTTTCTGTAGTATTTTATGTTATTTGCCAAAACACATAAAAATCACTTTTGTAAGTAGAAGGTAATGTATTTCATTTGCGTGTGAGTTGCACTGATTTCATGACGCACGTAAGAATCTAACTTTTTACAGAGCACATTAAACGATCGGTAAATCTGGATATACATACATATTCTTTTTAGACAATAAAGTTGCCATATGAAAACTAAAATATAAAACAATAAATTGGAATTAGCGATGCACTACACTACCACATTGTATCGTACATTGTGCTTACCGGTAGGGCTTTTGATATCTCGTTCATCATCAATTGGTAACAAAATATAGTTCTGTAAACTACTTTTTTATACAAAGGGTCACGCAGTTGGGTGTGACAGATAGTGCTTTTTCTGACTAAAACTTTAGATCCTGCCAAAATTTAAAGCTGTTAAATAATTGGTAATCAATGGTTAACAATTTTGAAAGCCATATGTTTTGTTTAAGAGAAGAGAAAGACGAAAGACTAATACTTCAATCAGGACAAAAATCTAGTTCTTAACTAAGTAACTGTAAACTAATAAGTTTACAAATAATAGGATAGTTCTGCTCATTCGTTTTTAGTGTAATATTATCTATTTTAAATATAATTTTGTTTTTGGCAAAATTTACAAAATGAAATTTACAAAAATGAAATACGTGTTAGGAGAGTAAAATTGTGAAAGAAGTTCTCATGCATTATGAGAATATTTCAAGAGTAGTGTAAATATAAAATTTCAATTATTTTATTACTGTCTCCCAGAAATTTCTAAAAATATAATTAAAGTTAGCGCTAAAAATAAATGTATTTTATGTTTTCTGTCGTGATTTTGTCAAGTACAGGACTACTTAAGTAGAATAACATAAGTAGTATCTCTAACGTATACCTCGTCAACCCGACCCTGTACTCACCTTGTCGATGGACCTTTCCTGCGACTTTAAAAAGCTATATTTACAGTAGGTCAAACAGATAGTAGGTTGACCGATGGGATAAGTGTAAGTTAGGGTCGACGTAGTGTTAAGGGTAGGTAGGATTGGGAGGTATCTTAGAGACGGGAATTTCAAAGAGTACTGGGAGGTTGTGCCAGTCAAATGATGAACGTGAAGTCAGAAGGCGCTAATCCACGTAATGGTAAAATAATTTATAGTCTCGTTATAAAAATAAAATACAGTAAACGGTAAATTGCTGAAACCATGAGCTCGCACGTGGATTGTGTGTGTGTGTGCGCGCGCGTAAATTGATGTGTTAATTGCAAAAATCCTCCGCGCAAATGTGGACCAATCGGAGAGCAGTATTGCCAGCTAGCGACTCCTACGAGACGCTGTAGTCGGCAGACGCCTTGTCTATATTAGGCAGGAGTCCGGTACGCCTCTTTAAGGTACGCTCCCATGTTACAAGGTTAAGGACCTGAACGTACGCGTCACGCAGGAGTGTTTATCAGCACACTACTGCGTTTACAAGCTAATGATTTTTGCCTTTAATGTTATTTGTTGGTGCTGCTGAACATCGTGTATATTTTATTTTGGTAGTGTAATCTATTTCTCAAAACCGCCTCCTTGTGGTGAATGACCTAACAAAACGCAGTAACGGTTTTTTTTTAGTTTGCGTGTAGAGTACATTTAAGTAAATCTTTTGACAAAGAGAATGAAGTGGTACGATTGTTATTGGGCATCGGACTCATGTCGAAAAAAAAGTAGAAAGCAATTTTTTGCAAAGAAATTGGTTCAATCTTGCCTCGAGATTTGACAAGTGGACGTGCACTTCACTGCCATTGTGATTATTCGCAACGGCTCCGTCTTTTTGAACATTGCACACATACACACGCGCTCATAAGTGCATAAGATAAGTTCTCCTTTCACTGTTTCTAAACCTGAGGCACAGCTGGAACTCTAGATTCACAGTTTACTTGGATCAGAATGAATGAAAAAATTGCAATGTTAATTATTAACATTAAAGAATATTCCCGTAAACATGGCAACAAAGAGGATGAACCTTGCGATTGTTGTTGGGCATCGGATGCATGGGAAAAAGGTGAAAACAATTTTTCGCAAAGAAATCTTTCGTCAAGATTTTCGTGCGCTTCCCTCTCGTTGCGCTTACCTGTTATGCCTGTCCTGCCCCCCCCCGCGCGCGCGCGCGCGCACACACACACACACACACACACACACACACATGCGTAACAAAAGTAAACTTTTCCCTTTTACGTCTTCGCACAACACACGAATCTTACGTGATTTGAATTTTCATTGAATACACCACCTGTATTACAATAATTTGTTTAGAAGGGAAAACTTTCAGTGTGACTAAAGCTCTGTTCTTTTATAAAAATATTTCTTATTCATCAGACACTAAGTGATAAGACATTCTGTTGTTAATTCGGAGCATGTCCCTTAGTTAAATACTTGATATATTGGACCGGCAATATTGTGTTTTTAAATAGTATTTACTAATTTTGACCGTCAATCAGTATGAAAACTTGCAACATTTTTTGTCTAGTTTATAATCTATTATAGTCTTTGTAGACGTAATAATTGTATTTTAAAATCTTTTGCTAATTTTTAAAATATAAAACTTGTCCGTATGAAGACCTTTCCCTACTGTATTTAAATTTAATGTTGATTCCAAGTACTATTTTTGTAATAAAATATTAAAAGTTTTTTAATAAAAGAAAACTTATATTCGAGTTGAATTCTTATTAGTTAAAGAACGCTCTTGACATTTTATGATTCTGAGGAGCCAAATGTTTAGACATTATATTATTTTAGGGCGTCACTTCTAGCTTACCCCTTAGGGGAAAACGTTTCAAAAAAAAAACTTCCTTACCGTGCATTTAGGACTCAGAGAAACTTTCGGCAGAATATTAACTTGAAGTGGATCCGGAGATACATACGGAATCTTACACATTTCTGTATAAGAAACATACTCTTAGTGGGGTATGTGGCACTAAGAGTAAATATGAGACCATAAATATCACGGAGATTGTAAGTGGTGATTGTACCCGCGTCACCCAGTATAATGAAGGATTTTGAAAAGAGAATAAAGACGCGTTGCCATCGGCAGAAGCATGAAGACCGCAAATAAAGAATGGAGAAGTAGTAAATGACGACTGTGAATAGAGAAATAAATGAGCCTTAATGAATCAAATGGTATGACGCTTGGCTGCTGATCTAGAGGACTCGATTTCGATTTCCATGCCATATAGACATAAGATTCGATGTTGGTTGTAAAAGCAAAGTGCGTTTTTTTCAGCCCGATAGTTTACTTACTCTGTAATAAAATGAGTAACTAGGGTAGTAGTGGACAGCAAAGGCCATAGTATGATAACTTTCTTGTTTGCTATACTGGTTAGGTCTACGCTGCCAACTACTTTTCCACTCTACCACCGCTTCAATGGTACAAAAAACAGTTTATTATTAAAAAGTATAAAAATACATGAACATTAAAGCTAATCCGCGAATACTCGCAATAACAAAGGCGAATATTACATGGCGAATACTGATATTTCGACATGAAAGCGAATCCGCGTACTAGAATCTTTGAGTCTGTCTGCGTGTTCGAATTACGTGTTCTACACTGAGAAAAACGGATTTCTTGTTTCTAAATGTTTCATATTTTAGCGGTCTGGAAAACAAACAAAAAATCTTATGCATGTCGTCGCAGTTTTTTCAAGGGACAAAAGAAATGCGTGAATTTCACTTTCAAATGTGTAATAATTCTTAGTGAATGAAAAGCGATTGCTTGACTTGTGCAGACTAATAATCGACTTTCACTTGGTAACGATCTTTCGGCTACAAAAATAATTAGCAAAAAGGATGGAAATCGTTAAGTCGCACGGCCAGAATTTGGCAAAATTACTCGTGATCCAATAGTAATAATATTTTTAAATTATAGAATGCATTTAGGAAAGTGTTTTGCGTAAAATAAAAGTTTCTAACAGGTTTGCGTTAAATATACACGTTGCTAGACTGTATTAACTTAAGTCTGGAATATGTGAACTGATAACCAGTACTGTGACATCTAGAGTCCATATCATTCCATGAAGAGAGGCTTTAAAGATCTTTGTTCAACGACAGTAACCGATGCTTAACTTGATAGACGTATCGGAGTTCTATCGGATTTAATACCGTCATTGATATCTGCTGAGCGAACGCCTCTTGTTTTCTAACTAGGCTATATCTGTCCAGGATAAATCTTGTTTTTGTCAATCCGATAATTGTTTTAAGTCTAGTTCAACAATACTGCAGTTTATCGCCATTACTATCTGATTTATACATCGATGACTTATGTAGAAGGTGAAAGTTTTGTTACCGTCCCCTTTTCCAGAAGAATCTCTCAAAAGCAGATTATGAGAGTACAACTCTCAAGAGACGATTTTCAAAAAGCCATTCAACTTGTCACAAACAAAGGAGAGAAGTACAATAATCAGGTGTCCACCACAAAAACAAACATAACTGCATTTAGAGCAAACATTTGTATAGGAAGGAAATTCATAAGAACATACATAAAAACTTCTTTATACTTAGGGTGTGAAGTTACTTGTGGAAGTAGTCATGATATCGATGTGAAACTGGTAGCTTTCACTAAAATACATGATAAATTCGAATAAGACTAAGCCAACTTATAAGATAAGTAACAACAATTTTATAAAACGAATTTTATAAAATTGCATTTTAGCGTAGAGAGCATGGATCGTCAAGAAATAGATGAACGAAAATTTTAATCTAAGGAGGTGAGATCTCTAAAGGCGGTGAATGTTTTTATTAGACACGAACGCGTGCGTAATGAAGATATAAGGCCAGATATCAAAGTGTTCGCTGTTGAAAAGAACATAATTTACCAACGATCTTAGCAGGAACATATGTATCTAATGGAGAGAGTAACAGAACACCAAAATGGTTCTCCAGTATAACTCCAAAGGAAAAGACCTGTAAGACCCCCAAGAATCAGGTGGATCGTGGTCAGAGATCTAATCCGTATGGACGTCGACAAATCTTGTCACTGAACACACCATTTAAACAGATCAATTCTTCATCTTCAAAAGACTGTAGACATGCCTCCTTTTATGTCTCTTACTCTTAGTTTTTAGTCTATCTACTTAAGTGATCACCAGTATTTTTTCGCTAGTAAGATGTCTTTTGGCTAACTTCAACTTTACTTTCTAAATTCTGTAGGTGGTATCACCTAGTTTTTTCTAGTTTGCTTGCGTGTATTATTTACATACTCATTCAGTGCTTCTCTGTTCTATCCACAATGTTTAATTATCCTCATTACGCTGCAAGGTACTGGAGGATACACAGTGTTTAAAAATTATGATTGTAATGATAGTTTTATAGGCGAAATTTCCATCGTTGTAATATTTTACCAAAATGTTTAACTTCTTTCATCAATTCTCACTTCGTCGGCTGTTGTAGCCTGAGTAAGCATTTGGCATCTCTTCTCCACATTTATTCTTAGATCAGTTTTATACCTTCCTGACTGAGACGTTATAATCGTTTTCTTCACCTCGGTTTTTACTTTCACTAAATAAATACATATAATTTTGAAATATTTGTACATAGCTAAGTTGAAGTATTGTTGATATTTTTCACGAAATTTTCCTAAACGTTTACAGTTCTGAAACCCATACCAGAAAGACTGTATGAAGGTACGAAAGATCAATGCCAAAGCCTGGGCATTAAGCCGCGAAAGGATTTTCCGTTAATATAACACAATGAGTCTCCTCACTCCGTGTGTATTGTCGAATGTATAACGTCTCACCTACGTTATAACATTGGGAACCAGTGCATACTTACCTTAGATCAATTGCACGGGCTGCCATACTCGTAATTAACTTTTACTTATTAATTAAACCATCTGTAGTTACAACTAAAGGAACTTTACATGGGGGTCTGATGATTTATTCACTCAATATTTTAGTGTAAAGTAACGACATCTCTTTATTAAACAATTACTACAACAGTTCTACATAAATATTCCCACCTAAGGTTTTCTTAATAAACGATTACAATTTATAAAAGATTTTTTTAAAAACAGGGGGCCAAAACATATGGATTTATAAGTGCTAGCATTATCCACGGATCCGGGACCTTAAACTTGTTTGTGAGTTAAGCTCACTTATTCATATTTTATCATACTATTTGGTGGGGGGGCCATTTGAAGAATGGACTTAAACTAAAATTTTGTATCAGTGAAGCTTTACATATATACATCAGCATTACTTGGTACTACAAATATTTTGAATCCTAAGACATACTACATCTTATAAAGTGATTATCATTAGAGTCTTTATATATTTATTTAAACTGTCTTTAACAATTCATTTGTTAGAATTTTAATTAATCACGGAGGACAAGTCTCCGTGTCACCTGTGATATCCAGAAGTTTACTCGAGGTCCGGGTCCTTGGTCCTTGTGGGGTTCGTCAGCGGTTGATCTTTAATTGAGTTAACTTTCCTGTTGAAGTTCCTGAAGTGATTAGTTCATAATGAAGTAACGTAGAGGTCCTCAGAAGTCTAGTAGTTAAACATCGTTAGTAGTATAAGTGCCGTAAATGTTCTTGTTTGTCGCAGAATCACACGTCACATTATTGTTTATAAAGTTCTCACTTTAGGTAGCTCGTACCATATTATTTTAAAACAACATAGAGATCTTACAAATTATACAAATGAGATGTCATCCCTCACACAGTAATTTATTCCTTTTGTTTTTTAAATTTAAACTTATTAGCGTGCTAATTTGCCACTACTTTTCGCTACACATTGTTGTATCTGTCTTCTAAATAAAAACATTTTGTCCTTCTCTGAAACATGGTTCAAGCGTGTGTTTTCTACGCGAGCGCTTCATCTCGATTGAATTACTATGTTAGGACGGGTCAGTTAATCGCGCGGAGTTTACGCGTCGCAACAAAATAGTTCCACCTTTATTCTCTATTTAAGGGGTTAAAGTTTGACCTTTTAATTATCGATATTCTTTATTACAGACTTAATTATAGTAACCTACTGTGGTCTTGTTTATTTATTTATTTAATATCAATTTACAAGGATTATTAGTTTGTTTAGGGGTCGGTATTCAAGTTAATTCCGGTTAGCGCATGTCTATGCAGGGTTAATTAATAAGGGTTTCCCTATCTGTACACTCGCATTCCCTTTTTTGCCAATAACTCTTTATTAAATATTATTATGATTTATGACAGTGATAAAAATTAGTTTAAATGTGCGATTTATTAAAATTTAAATTTCTCAGCTTTTAACATTTCCTATTTTATTATTTATTTTATTTTTTAATTAAAGAAATCGTCACAAATGCTCTTGTAATTCCGTGTGTATTGTCGATGACGGCGGGTAGGTTTGCGACTACACCACGCGTATTTCACCAACACACACATACGCACACCGCCGTTTACGTATATGTGTGTAACAGTACCGGTGGGTTGCGTTACCCCGCCTGACGATGGCGAAACAAAGCGGTATTGTATTGCAGTTAGTTGTAGACGTGATGTATGTATGTAAATACACGCTTTACTGGTATTTGATGGTGAACACCAACAATAACAACCACATCAATCAGACGGACAGCTGGGAGATCCATTGTACCCATAGTGAGAGAGGTGAAGTAACTTTCTGACACGTCCTTGGGGGCGCAACAAACAAGGACGGGCTCTGCAAAACACACACACACACACACATGCACGCACACTAATGTGTATTTGATGGAGTCACTGTTGCGTTATGGCCATTGTCCTTTTTCGCTAGATTTACTCCGATTCATCGCCTCCCACCGTCTACGCTGACCTGTGGCTTAACACGTTGCTTCTTCTTTCGTGGATGGTGTATCAAACACTTTTAGGATCGAAAGAGTTTTATTGACAATTTCATAGGGGTTGGCTTTTTCAGGGAATTCTCGAATTCTCATCATGGAATTTTCTTCAAGTTTTCTTACCAATTCGTGTTGTATCTCTGCAGTTTCTCTTCTAGTGGTTTCAAATTTGTTCGTTTCTTCTTAAATCCTCTTTTTTGTATACCCTTTAATTCTTCCGATAAGTTATACCTCAGTTGTTCGGAGTCTTTGTTATTTTGCCTCAAAAATGTTAATGAAACGGAACATCAGGAGTTTTCGACAATCGAACGTTACCAGTTCTAGACACTCATAGTGGCTAACATTTCGTCTCTTGTACACGACGTTACGAGTCCTGTAGCTGGAGGTGAATAGTTTCCACTCACAAACACAACCCATAACTGAGAAGCTGCGAAATCACGGCTTGGTAAGCATTAGTTATGCTTCCCGCTCCTTTCTAAAAAGGTTGTCTGACGAACGATGGCCCACAACGGGCTTTCCACGCTAGAAATTTTAATAACTTCAAATAATCAATCCTCTGGAAAAAAAATGTTCTTTTCTTCTTGATTGAAGAAACATATATATATATACGCGGTAGTAAATTGTATCTACAGTAGGAAATAAAACGCTTTCGGACACTTTGATGGCGGAGTTTTATATGCCATGACCATGTCGTGGCTAACGTTTGGCAGTATAAATATAAAAAAATGAAAAGCAGAAGAATATTGTCATCAAAAATGAGATTTCTATGAGACAAAGCAGAATACACAAGAATGAATAGAAAAAGAAATATTCAAATAAGGGTAGAGTTACAAAATCATAAGTGAACGAATAATAGAATACAGGACAAAATTAATAAAGCCAAAGAGCCTCGTGTCCCTAAAACGTAGTCATCTATTCGTGCTCCCAGAAAGTTATTTGAATATCAACTAAACGTAAGAAGATCATCGGGGCGGCGAAGAAAAAGATAAAGACAGCGACTCCAACAGTAAGTAGAGCTACAGCAGTCTACAAGCAAGCAAAGCCAACACGCTGTAAGCGTACAAAGTGACGAAATAAAAACAGACGTTTTATAAGCGTGACAGCACTTTTGAATAATAGTGTATTCTGGGCTTTACAAAAGGCAATGAAAATGTTATACCTTCGCTAAGCGTGCTATTAGATTGAGGAATACGGTGTTCACGGAGAATTTAATATCTTTAGCTTACAGTTTAAAGTAAGAATGTACCGAGTGACTTAATCACCTTGATCGAATGAGTAGTGATCTGTTACCTCGAGAAATCTGTAGGCATGCAGAAGCTTAGGGCGACTAAGAAATATTTGGATTTTAGTAATCGGTTACATTACATTTTTTAATTTTTGGTTGCAAAAACAACAACACAAATGGAAAAATTCTGACATTTGTAAAAGAATAAAGGAAACACAGTTCACTGCTTTGACAATAAAAATAATAAAATGTTTCATGCAGGGATCGAAAACCTGACGTCTCGCGTTTAGCGTCGCACGTCCGACCACCTGATGACAGTTTCATACGCGTAAATGTCACGGCTTGTTAACTGTCCACCCGATAGTTACGTAACGATTACAATGCAGTGACAAAAACAAACAAAACCGTAATGCAATTTAACCATAAACAGTGTCCACAAGGCTGTGCAGTCTACCAAAAGCGTTTTAATTTGCAATTGATGGAGGAAACCATTTGTCTTCATTAATCGTAACCTTAGAGACGACTCGGAGCTTATACTTTTAGCCGCGCAACAAAAGTTGTCAAAAATCGAAAACAACGACAGTATCTATCAGCAGACTGTCTTAGCAGATCTCCATATAGTTACTTATCATCATCACCTTCTTCTTCTTCTTCTTCTTCTTCTTCTTCTTCTTCTTCTTCTTCTTCTTCTTCTTCTTCTTCTTCTTCTTCTTCTTCTTCTTTCTTTTTCCTGCTCCTACTCTTCCTCTTCATCCACCTCCTCCTCCTTCTCCTCCTACTACTACTACTGCTACTACTATTTCTTCTTAGTTTTGTCGACGAAAAATCCGGTTTCTTCTTCTTCTACTTCTTCTCTTCAAGATTAGGTTATATAAACCTGTTCCGGCATCCATCTCATCCTCGGACGACCCACGTCTCTTCTACCACTGGCTTTATAGTTCAGTGCCACTTTCGGCAATCGATCCTCTGTCATCCTTTGGAGATGATCCCACAGCAGATGATTCTTACTTTAACTATTTTATTTTTTTATTGTCAGAGAAACGAACTGTGTTTTCTTTCTTTCCTTATTTTATTTTTTATTTACTTTTTCTTTTTAGTAAGCCAACGCCTAAGAGAAAAATCTTCTTGTTTAATGTTGTTACTTTTGGAAAGGTATAATATGAAATTCAATAAAATTTTCTTCCAATAACTAGAGATCCTACCACGGTTACTTACTTTTTCTTAGTCTCCTCAAATTTTTGCAGGAAACAGGCAAGTACTAGAATTTTCGAAGATGATCCAATACTGTTTACGAACTATAGTCGTTCAGTTTTTTACAATATTATTTAGTTTTTACATGTATTCTAAAGGTGTCATACATGTTACAGAATACATTGTATAGCTCGTCCTGAGTGTCACTATATTCGCATTTATTCGACACGTTTTGTTTCTTATATGCCTGTTTTTATAACAAGTTTATGACCGTTTTACCAGTTCGGTATTTTTCAGTGAAGTTTAACGTTCATTATTATTCTCCTTTTCCATGTTTCTGTAGTCTGAAAATATATCTACTGTACCTTGGGTTGCCAAAATAGTAACCTCTATTCTTAAAGGATTGCTTGCGTAGCTTATCCAATATTCAATAGATCCATTCTCATCTGTTTATCAGTGCGTAATTCTTACTTATAGAACGTAATAATGAAAATATTATTTTAAATCCTAAAAAAGTTTAATTAGTTTAAATTAATTAAATATTTTTTATAAATAAAATTGCAGGATCTTTATAAATAAAAATTCGCTAAAAATAATACGTATATTACCAAAACAATCGGGAATATTTACAAGATATATTTTGTACACAAAACAGAAAGTGAACGATAACGGTAGAGAAGCGGCGGTGGGTGGGGATCGGAGCCGCGATCCATGCCGGAGTTTCCTTGAACTAGTTTACACCAGCACAACAAAAGACTACAGTATACGTACCGCGGCGCGATTTCCTTCCCTTCCTAGACACTCTCTCCTCCTCTGTCTCTCTCGCACCCTTTGTTTTGTTTTCTTACACACTGCAATTACAGGCGCTGTTTTAACATAAACATAAACACTCTCGAACAAAACTTTTTTAGATTTTAAATTTGAACAGTAATGTCTCAGCACAATATAATAGGCTTTTACATTCAACCGCACAAAAAAAAAGTTTAGATGCGGGAAACAAAAATATTTAAAAATTACTAGAAAACATTTGCAAAAAAATTTTGTCTGTGTTTTTCTGTAGTTCTGTATGTAATTAATTATTTATATTTCAAACACAGTTACAAGAAGAATGGTAATGCGAATGTGTAGTATTAATGTAAGAAGAAATTTTTTTTACTTGTACTATTCCTAAACTATTTTAAACTACATAATTTATGATCACTAATAATAATAACAGTAGCAACATCGGTAACAACAACAGCAGCAACAGCAACAATAATAATAACAGAAAGTAAAATAGTTTTTAATACAGCAGTGGATAATGCATTTTATACCACTATTACTTCCATGTTCCTTAAGGAAATGGAAGTATGGTGATGGCAAAAAAAATTGTGTTCGAGATTATTGCAGATTCTGATTGTACTACACTCAAAACATGAAAAAAAGTAATTTTTCGAAAAGTGTCTGTGTGTGTTTGTGTGTGTGTGTCTGTGTGTCTGTAGATTTTTTTCTATGGCAAACGATAACAGCCGCAAATTCAAACAAAATCAAATAATTTTTTGCATGCAGCCCTGATTTGTAAAGTACTCAAGACCTATTCTTTTTGGTGAAGATCGGTAAAGGGAAAGGGGTAGTTTACCTACAACGTTTTTTGTTTTAAAAAGGGTATTTTTTGTGGCAAACGATAACAGCTGCAAATTCAAACAGAATCAAATGATTATTTCCATATAGGCCTGAATTGTATAGTTCTCAAGACCTATTGTTTTTGGTGAAGATCGATTAAGGGAAAGGGGTAGTTTACCTGCAACGTTTTTTTTAAATCAAGGGTAATTATTGTCTATGGCAAACGATAACAGCCGCAAATTCAAACAAAATCAAATATTTTTTTGCATGCAGCCCTGATTTGTAGAGTACTCAAGACCTATTGTTTTTGGTGAAGATCGGTTAAGGGAAAGGGGTAGTTTACCTGCAACGTTTTTTTATTAAGGGTAATTTTTTTATGCTAAACGATAACAGCCGCAAATTCAAACAGATTCAAATAATGTTTTGCATACAGCCCAGAATTGTAGAGTTCTCAAGACCTATTGGTTTTAGTAAAGATCGGTTAAGGGAATAGGGTAGTTTACCAGCAACATTTTATGTTTTAACAAGGGTAATTTTTTCTATGACGAACGATAACTGCCGTAAATTAAAACAGAATCAACTACTCTTTTGCATACCTTTTTGAATTATACAGAACTCAAGGTCCGTTGATTTTTGTTGAAGATCGGTTAAGGGAATGGGGTAGTTTACCAGCAACGTTTTATATATTAACTAGGGTATTTTCTATGGCAAACGATAAGAGCCGCAAATTCAAACACAATCAAATAATTACGATTATTTACTAAAACTTCCGGGCTGAAAGGCCGTGGTCGATTGCTTAAGTTTCTGCTAAACGTTTCGGCCGCACCACCGGTGGCCATCTTCAGTAGCAAAAGAAAAGTGTTCGATAGATGATACGCCGAACACGTCTCCCAATGGACTGGGAACAAGCAACAGTGAGTACTAGGGTCAGGGGCTGTGCGGGACGAAGGGCTTGCCCGTCGCCCGCTCGTGCACTACGTTCCGAGCTTCAGTAGAGCTCCTGCCGTAGGGACTACTGATATTATGGATTGAGGGTGTGGCCTGCTACCGGCCGTGGGTTTTCAATTAATAATTAATTGAGGGTGAGTGTTCGCCGAGGCCGGGTCCAAGATTCTCCTGGCACAGATTGGTAGCGACCGAGGGCGCTAATGAGATGGTTGCCCTGGAATCGGGCGGATCGACGATAGAATTTTCTGGACAGTGTCCGTATAGTGGCGTCCAGGGAACGGACACGCAGGGAGTCACGGATGGTTTTATTAGAGGTCAGATAATGGGCTTTGCATGCCCAGCGTAATCCTCGGTCGAGGAGAGACTGAAGCTTTCGCTTATGGGTCTTGGCCAAGTAGCCCCAAACGGGTATCGCGTAGGTAACCATCGGCGCCACATAAGTGGAGACGATAAGCTTCCCTAGGCGACGGGTCATGGCGTTGCTACATAGGATGGGACGGAGTCGATAAAGTCGATGGGCGGTCTTTCGGGCTACTTGTGCAGAGTGTGTCCGCCAGGTGAGACGTCGGTCGAGGTGAACCCCGAGGTACCTGACCTCTCGAGACCAGGGCAGAAGTGTGTCGCCTACGTAGAGTCTGTCGGGGAGCCTAAAGCGTCTGGAGAAGACTACTGCTGTGCTCTTGGCTGCGTTGATGGCAACTCTCCATTTCTCTGCCCACTCAACGTATTCGTCCAATTGCTCCTGGAGCCAGATAACGGCCGTCTCAGCACGACGATCGACAGCATACACTGCCGTGTCGTCGGCGAACATGGCCAACCTGGTGCCAGGCAACTTGGGCACGTCGTTGACGTACACAGAGAAAAGCAGAGGGCCCAAGACGCTTCCCTGAGGGACACCAGCAGTAATAGCCCTTTCCGAGGAAAGGGTGTTATCAACTCTCACGCGAAAGGTTCTGTTCCGAAGAAAGTTAGCAATCAGATGAAGGTAGCAATCCGGAAGCAGTATCTCCGTGAGTTTGTAAAGTAGGCCTGGATGCCAAACACGATCGAAAGCCTTCTCGACATCAAGGAAAACGGCGACGGTCTGCTCTCGCGAGCAACCGGCCTCGGCCACGGTCTCCACGAAACGCATCAATTGATGCGTCGAGGAGTGCCCAGCACGAAAACCGAATTGCTCGGGGACCAGAATATCGAACAGTTGAAGGTGATCCGTTAGTCGCCGCTGGACTAGTCGTTCGAAGACTTTCGAAGTGGACGACAGCAGGCTGATAGGCCGGAGGTTCTCAGCGAACTTGTGATCTTTTCCCGGCTTCGGGATCATCGTGACCGTAGCCGAACGCCATTTCTTAGGAAAGTAGGCGAACCGGAAGCAGGCATTGAACAAGTCGACCAGGAAGCGAACTCCCCGGTCCGGAAGTCTCTGTAGGGCGGTGTTTGTAACACCGTCCGGTCCAGGGCTCTTCCGGGGTCGAAGCGCTAAAAGCCTGTCCGTTACCTCTTCCACCGAAGTGGGTTCAGGTTCGGATATGATCGGGCTGCCGAGAGAAGCCTCAACTTCGGCTTCTATCTCCTCGTCGGAGTCTGGGTCCCCGGACGGGTTAGGAGCAAATTGAAGCTCCAGGTACCCGGCCAGGAACTCTGATTTCTCGTCCGGCTTGGCAAGGGGATGTCCACCAGGCCCGTTGATGGCCGGGAGTGGAGGACGGCGCCTCTTCCCGGTCATCGCGGTAGGTATCCTGTAAACGGAGGAGTCCCCCTCCGGTGCATCATCTGCCATTTTGGCGACCGTAAATTCCCAGCAGCTTCGTCGGAAGGCCTGCAAGTCACGACGTAACTTGCCGGCCGCCCGATTGAAGCTGGCCTTGTCGTCCGGATCTCTCGTCCGCTGCCACCGTCTCCGAAGTCTGTTCTTCTCTAAAGCGAGAAGACGGACTTCTTCTGGGATCCGGTGATAATCGTGCGTGAGATTAGGCTTCATCCGTGAGCACACGCCGACGGAAGAGACCACGGCTTCATCGAACAAGGCGACCGCCTCGTCGATGTGCTGAGTGGTATCAAGCGGGACCTCCTCGGGAAGCCTGCGACAAAAGGCAGGCCCGAAGCGGTCCCACTCGATCACTCGTCGCGCTGCTCTCCCAATCGTGTGACGGGTAGGTACGTGCATCTCGATGGGACAATGGTCAGAGGACAGTTCCGTTAACACGGACACCTCGATCTGGTTGACAACTCCCTTGACAACTGCAATGTCTAGTATGTCAGGTCGGGCTCCAAGTCGGAGGGGATAGTGCGTCGGTTGTCCGGGTCCGTAGGCTCGTAGATGGTGGTCGTGTAGGTACCTGCTAAGCGCCCTCCCGGATGGCGTAGTCAATCGACTACCCCAGTCGGGGTGTTTGCAGTTCAGGTCACCTGCAAGAATTACCTTCCTATGCGCACTGAAAATTGCGGACAGGTCGGCGTCTAGAACTGGTTTGGTCGGCGGTTTGTAAGCCGAAACCAGGAGGACACCTCCGAGAACTCCGGAGAGTTCAACGGCTGTGGCCTCGATATTTTGGCGAGGAGGCAAGACCACGCGGTGATGTGCAATGCAACGTTTCACCGCTATGGCCGTACCACCCCCCGCGTTCCGCCCAGGTCTATCGTCCCTGTAAAACGCATAGTTGGGCAATCTCACGGTGTCATGTGCCCTAAGCCAGGTCTCAGAGAGGAGAAGCACGTCGGGCTTGCGACGGGCTAGGAACTCTCTAAGTTCCTCGAGTTTGGGCAGAAGGCTGTTGGCGTTCCACGCTATAATGGAAAGGTCGCGCTTAATGGAGGTAATTCTGTTAGCGTGGAGCATTACAGAAGTCCTATGGCGGCTGCAGCTTCCGCGAGGAGGAGGAACTTTTCAGTCGGGGTCGCCGTGCGAAGGCGATCCCGAATGGAGCGATACAGACGGGCCACTTCTTCGAGGTCATATTCCTCGAAGAAAGATTTTACCTCGGCTAGAGCTGAGGGGGATGTGGACGACGATGAAGCAGATGGGGCAGGGTCGCTGCGGGCGGCGGCAGCATAGCTGCGGGCTGGATTCACCCGAGATGTGTTCCTGGGTGGGCGCTCGGTCCTTTCAGCTGCAGGACGGGGCTCTACTCTGGACTTCCGAGCAACCCCAGCGCCGGGGCGCTGCGTTGGTCTGGTTTGTGGTTTCTGGGCAGGGGGAGCGGGAGCAGCGTTTTTCTGTTTCTTCTGCTTCTTCTTCTTCCTAGATTTGGGTTTGTAGCGAGCCGCAGGTTGGGGAGATTCAGACCTCTCAGGGACTGGCTCGACTACTTCCGGGGCAGGTTCCTCGTCCATTGGAACGGGCTGGTCTAGGGTCGATGCTGGCGTAGCATGCTCTTCCCGAGCAGGTTGGGACGATGCACGTGGCTGAGCACGTGGGCGAGGTCGGGCGGGAGGTTGTGGCACAGATGAGCTGACCTTCTCCGGGAGACGGGGAAAGGCAGCACGATCCGGGACGACTGGAAGCTGCTGGCGGGCAGGAGGGTTGTTCCTGTCCGCGGTCTGCCTCAGATGCTGCTGGAAAACCCAGCATCCTCTGTAATTTGCCGAGTGAGGTTCGCCGCAATTAATACAAAAGCGGCGCCCCGCAGCCGGCAATTGACAGGCCTTGGTCGGATGCGGCTTTCCGCATCTGACGCAGACCTCTGCGTTGTGGCAGCTGTCCGAGCCGTGCCCGAACCGTTGGCAACGATGGCACTGCGGGACGTGGCCAGCTTCGCGGCTCCTTTCGACTTTTATGCGAAGCTCGCAAAGACTGGTCAGGCCCAGCAGTCTGTCTGCCTGGTCCCCCTTCAGGAGAATCACCCGGAGGAGGGGTAACTTGCGCCTGGGTCCATAGGTGGTGTAGAGCCTGATACACTCTTTAATCGGGAAGCCGAGTTGGCGGAGCTGCCTGGAACTGCTACGATGCCTCTATTTATAACATTTTGTCCGCTTCAGGTGTATCGCACGGACCAATGAGAAGCCAGCTCGTCATATAACATTTTGTCCGCTTCAGGTGTATCGCACGGACCAATGAGAAGCCAGCTCGTCATATAACATTTTGTCCGCTTCAGGTGTATCGCACGGACCAATGAGAAGCCAGCTCGTCATAAGTCCATTCAGTCCATTGGGAGACGTGTTCGGCGTATCATCTATCGAACACTTTTCTTTTGCTACTGAAGATGGCCACCGGTGGTGCGGCCGAAACGTTTAGCAGAAACTTAAGCAATCGACCACGGCCTTTCAGCCCGGAAGTTTTAGTAAATAATCGTAATGACACCGGCCGTGAAAGCCTACGCACTAACAATCAAATAATGTTTGCATACAGCCCTGAACTGTAGAGTACTCAAGACCTATTGTTTTTTGTGAAGATCGGTTAAGGGAAAGGAGTAGTTTACCGGCAACGTTTTTTATCAGGGGTAATTTTTTTCTATGGCAAACGATAACAGCCGCAAATTCAAACAGAATCAAATAATGTTTTGCATCAGCCCAGAATAGTAGAGTTCTCAAGACTTGTTGGTTTTGGTGAAGATCGGTTAAGGGAAAGGGGTAGTTTACCTGCAACGTTTTTTTATCAAGGTTAATTTGTTTCTATGGCAAACGATAACAGCCGCAAATTCAAACAGAATCAATTAATGTTTTGCATACCTTTTCGAATTATGGAGAACTCAAGGTCTGTTGATTTTGTTGAAGATCGGTTAAGAGAAAGGGGTAGTTTACCAACATTTTATGTTTTAAGAAGGGTAATTTTTTTACGAAAGATAACTGCCGTAAATTCAAAGAGAATCAAATAATTTTTTGCATACTTTCCTGAATTGTAGAGAACTCAAGGCCTATTGATTTTGGTGAAGATCGGTTAAGGGAAAGGGGTAGTTTACCTGCAACCAACATTTTATGTTGTAACAAGAGAAATGTTTCCATGACGAACGATAACTGCCGCACATTCAAACAGAATCAAATATTTTTTTGCATGCATCCCTGCATTGTAAAGGACTGAAGGTCTATTGGAAGATCGGTTTAAGAGATAGGGGTACTTTACCTGCAACGTTTTATGTTTTAACAAGAGTAAAGTACTTAATTTTGGTAAATAAATTATCCTGATAAGAAGCTCATAATAATCCACTGTAGAAACGTAGATGAAATATCTATAAATGAAGAGGTTAGGTGAACGGGGTGGGGGTAATTTTCTATAAATGAAAATTATAGTTGAAGGGAGAAGGGAGAATTTTGTATATGTGTACTACGTTATCGGCAACAAAGAAGTAGTTCTTTGTTAAAATTCCTTCCCGGGCTGTTTAGCTTTAGTCCAATGTTTTCTGAAAAACCAGACTTTTCGGCAGTGCCATCGACTGCCATCATCAATGAAAATCGAGTGCGAAAACGTGAGGTGGTATACATTAGTGAGGTTAAGGCTGAAGCAATAAGTAGAAAGAAGTAGTTTCTATGGAAATATTTCATTTCGAATATGATTTTAAATATAAATCTTAGAACACAGAAGTCATGTATGGTTCTCCATACCGATATTTTTAATATTATTTTCATGAGAACGCGTACAGTATGTGTTTTTCCGTTAATCAATAAATAGTTTTTCGATAACAAATGCGCTGCACTCGATTTTGTCATTTATACACAGTTAAGTGGGATTTTTGACACTTATAACCAACAATTACAAGTGTATTAGTCTTAGAATTTCGACGATATGATGTATTGTGTGATATTTGTAAGACAACGTCCGAAAAGAATGATACTGTTTCTGATGTTTTCGCTGCTACAATGTGTGTTGTTGGTTTCTTGGCTAGTAGACCGCATCTGAAGAGTATTGTATCGACAGAGTCCCGCAAGCTATTGTCTGACTGCTCGGTGGACAGAAACTGTACCTCCTAAATTATTATATTTGCTTGAAGTGATTCCCCAATATACACGCTACATTACTGAGCGAGATTCACTTCACACGAGAAGACCACCACAGACTATCGGAGCAGGAGTCAACAAGAAGATAGCACGTGGGAATGTATCTCGAAACAGAGTAACAGGAGTAAAAACCACAAAAGATAAAGACAGCAACGTACTACACTAGAAACTATTAATGCTTATGTGTGTATGTGTTTGTATACTTATGTACTTCTTCTTACTCAGACTGCCTCCTCGACGTTTCTGACACCTACTGTGACATATTTCTTGGTAGTCACTGTCGTTTTTCCGTTTGGTTCTGTGTTAACACGCTTCGCGCATGCTGTAGCGATGCCATCAGTCTATGGTCGTTGTGTACATTATGCTGTTAATACACAGTATATACTTTCTTTTAATCGAGAAATCGCAGAACAGAAGCAGCAGCTGTAATAGGGCAACAATAGCATCGACCGAGTAGTTAGCGATTTCCCAACAGTAATATATGTGCTACAGACACCGTTTCACACGAGAACCGAACACAGTTATTATTAAGACAGATTTACAGCCGATGGTTATGTAGAAAGTGGTAGCGTTTTTGATATGTACGTTGACCTTAGCGAAACAAATGATACTAGGAATATACTAAGTATTAGATGTTGGAAAAGAGACAGAGATGCCTAGACGGAGATCAGTTGAGGAGGCCAAGGCTGTAGCGCTACTGGAATGGTTTCCAATTTTTATTTAATAATATTCTTAAACATCACATTCTTTTGCCTCTTTAATGTGGTGTCGTTCAAATTCGAGTCCCCGCCGTCATCTGTACCTACTTACAGAATGTGTCCTGCTTTTGCTAGACTAATATTTATTCACAAAATGTTTTTACGGTCCTTTTAGTTTTCTGACAATATGACTTATATCTTGCGGCACTTTCAGCCAACACCGTTTGTTAATCGGTACAGAATAAAGCGAAGAAACTACTTCTAAGAAACTTTTAAAATATACCTGCACAGTTTGTTGTCTGGGTACGACACAATTTAATTCCCTGTTCTTTGTCAAAACATATAGACGCGCACTCGCACAATACTTGTCACTACGTGTTGCGAAACGTCAGACTTCATCAACTTGCCGATTTGACAGTCTCTGTCAAATGGTCTTCTAATCAATAAATGTTGCCTACCTCCGTGTGCACAGTGTGCAGAATTACATTTATTTATTTATTTAATTTGTCTTTAACTACATACATATATGTGATGTTCGGTGTGTGTGTGTGTGCGTGTTACGTGCCGATGTTACGCTAAAGTTTTGCAATAAAATCGTGACTTCATTCTACTCTGGTCTGTAACAATGTGAACGCAATCACAACTCTATGCTGGGTGTCGACGGTTGTCAGTTCCTTACGACAAAGTTGTGGTCATCTTTGTCATTTTGCGCATGCGCCGTCAGTTACAATTGAACGTAATCACAGCTCGTTGCCGGGTGTCGACGATTGTCAGTTCTTTTTTTACGACGATTTAAGTTTCATACCACAGAAGAATATTATTTTTATTTTTATCTGTTACCTTTATTCCGTTTCACGGGTTTGTTAACCTATGAACTGCGAACGTGGTCCTCTTAACATCAATGCGTTCTCTGTTGTACGCTGATGTTTCCAGCTTTCCAACTCTCATTATATTCTCTATCTGCACTTTGTTTATGAAGCATTTTTTGAAAGCGTTCAGAGGATAAGGTAAACCCACATGCTGAAATTCTGGCTAATCCTGATGCTTCATTTCATTTTGTTGTGGCTTAGTATTCAAGATGTTTCCTTTAGAAAAATACGTCAATAATTAACGTGTACTAATTCAGCTAATGAAAAATACACTTTTTATGAATTAAATAAAAATTAATTTTTGTCTTCTATAAAATGTTGGTCACTTAAAAAGAACCACCAACATATCTTTTAGCTAGGTAACAAAATATTGAAAAATTCGAATTCCGTAAATCTTCCGTCCAAAGTTTGATGCTGTTAAGTTTGTAAGTACGAATCAAATCCTTACGGCCACACGTCTTAACAGAAGTTGGGCGTAACAGAAATTAAAACAACTTTTACAGTATTAACTAACTCGTTCCTACTCAAAACCTATGTCAATGATGATATTCGGTAAAAATGTCGGAATCTCTATTTACTGAACTAGAAACACTCGAATTATATGTACGCGTGTACGATGCTATTATTCAGTTCAATCCAGATAGAATTAGCAAACTTAACGCGTTGAAAGAATTAGTTACAGTTCATGGAGGATGAAGTGTGAATGGGCTCCGACACTCGGTGTACAGAAGAGTAATGACAAAATACTTCAATAATGAAGATATTTGATGGAAAAATTAAGAAAAGAAATTAAAAATGAAAATACCCCATAAATGAAGACAGAAGATGAAAATTGAAAACTTACGTAAAAATTATGAACGTCATACCTTTTGTTAAAGGCTAAGGACATTGAAGTGGGAAAAGTTAAGACAGTTAGTCTGAGGAGAGTTAGTAAGACACTGAAGTAGATATGGATGAATCGTCTTCTTCGTTTTCTTCTTTTCCTTCTTCTTCAAATTCCTTTCCTGTGCAACATTATAACATCAATATACGTTTTTGAGATCCCAGATGTACTCAGCCTGTGTACATACGTATCTAGTATTACATCCTGGGGTCATTAATGGAAGCGTCAGTGATATTACAGATAGTGATGGCACCCTAATTAAATGTCACCTTTCCTGAATACTCAAACGGGTAGCTTGCTATGCCTGGAACTCCGAAGTTCCTTCGGTGATGCAAAAAGGACTCCACATTGTTTCTCTCTCTCTCTCTCTCTCTCTCTCTCTCTTTTTGCCTTCCCTCCTTCTTCAGTTGAATACCTTTACACACACACACACACATCTATATATACGTATGAATGTTTTCTTGATACTTCAAAACAAATTAATCGCAATATTATAAGATGTTCATTACAGTATTTTCTTTTAACAAGCGTTGTAAGTATTTGAGATTGTTACGTTATTCACACACGTGTCAGTCAGTGATAAGAGAATGTTAATAACTATAATGCATATTCAAAGCGGTTTTTAATTTGCTTTTAATTGATAATTGCTAAGTTAAGTGTTAACGGAACACAAGAGAAAGTGTTAAAACGCGAATGATAATCTCGTCGAGGTATGTAAACGAGGCTGCTAGCTGTCGGCGCAATTGTGCAGGCGGTGATGAGCAATGGATTCGTCTAAGGTCACGGTTCCATGGAAGCCCATTACACAGCACTGCGCATAACAAAAGAATTAGTCTCTTTGGCGTTGTTTACAACTACTGATATGGTAATAATAATGGAAGTGCTTTCGGAAAGGCAATTTGTTGTGTAGCCTTTACGTTGTTAGTGCCATTCATTGCCACTGCGATGGTACAAACATTTATATAATGTTGTTTTAATGATCTTAAGTGATATTTACAGCGCGTTAATTGTTTCTTCTCAGTAGGCTCAAGTTGGAGATGTAATTGTGTGCAAATTCGTATGTGCCTGTTTCGTGTTAAACGGAAACTGAACAAAAGAGACGAGAAAGGTCGAAAATCTGTTTAGGTGTTTGTTTTCATCTCATTATCTCATCCAAAGTCAAGGGGGAAAGCAATTCTTGAAATCTCTTTTATTTTCCATATTACAAAATATAATTTTTGTTGTTACATAGAATAATATTTCATTTATATCTCATTAAATTTAATTTTATTCACCATAAAATTAAGGTGCGTGTTTTTGTCTCCAGATCGAGTCAATCTGTGAATATGAGTACATGTGATAACATAGTAGAGTAATAAGAGGGTAGATGAAGCGTAGTTCTGGCCACTCTACCGTCCTTGTATGCCGAATGTCTCATATAAGGCAACCTACCCTGCCTAACTCCTAGATTCCTTAGGTGGTAAACAAGGTGATATAATGATAATAATAATAATTATTATTATTATTTAAAAAATAAAAAATAGCATAGAGGCAGTTTACTACAAAGAAAACATACTATATAATTTCATTTTTTCTAATTCTCATGTTTCGTATGTTAGATTTCCCTTCTCTTTCTGATTTTCTTTTTCTTATGTTCGAAACCTTCTATTATTCTTTCAAATAAATAAAAGCAATAATAATACTTAATTGCCGCCAATTTAGTAAAATGTGAAAAAGAGAATTTTTGCTCAATGTAGATTTAATTCAATTTTTTTAACACTTCTGATAAAGTTTTAAAAATGAGTCGCATCGTCGTTTTAGACAGCAGAAAAACTAAAAACAGATTTTCACCATTTCGGTTTATAGACTATTCTCATAAAACACAACTGGCTTGCTCTGGCCTTCAGTTTACAGATTTTGCTACGTTTCCGCGAGCGTCCCAAGCAGATTTTCCTCGATTCGGATTCAGTTAGAAGTTTCGATATTCTAATTTACTCTATCCGAACTGTGGAATCCGTATAACTGCTAATTTCCTATTTGTTTTATTGCTTTTTTCTTCATTTAAGTTAATTATGGCTCAGTTGTAGCCTAAATTCCTTTTTTCTTTCCTGACCAGTCTCTCATTTACTCTCATTACCTCTCACAAAAACTTAGTTTCTACGCTTTCTATTATGTTTAAATTAAACTTAACTCCTTTGTACCCTTGATAGGATTTAGGATTTGTTCAGTTGCTTTCAGGACACAATTAGGGCAATGTGGTTACAACTAAGCGCAGGTAGTATTTAATTTCTCCAGGTGATGTGAGCCACTGGAGCTGGGAGAGTTCAAGTACAGTTCGACATTGTGAAAAACTATTTACCCTAAGATGGATTCGAAACAAGGTTACAGCGCGACGCACAGTGCGCTGATCCTTAAGCCAATCGAACTTCTCTGTACATGGTAAATCGTGAAAGTTTGTACAACATTTTTATTTTCTACTACACAATATATTCCTATGAAGGATTTAGGATTTTGCATACGGCCTTCTCCTAAATTAATTGAGTGGTATGAAAATTAACCTACAATTAAAAACTTGCTCTTGATGTTCGGAAAATAATAATTAATTAATTGAAATTCAAATTTGCAATAAGATAAGTGAAAGCAGTCTTATTTGGAGACGTTCAGTGGTCTGGTCCTGAATTTAAAATAGAAATGTATGGCTGCTATCTTTCCTTATGGTTATCTGATAGAACTGTCAACAAGTTTAAATATTCTTCTTTGTCCGTGGAGTAATCCCAGCTTTACTTAATTTCACTTGTAAACTGTAATAGCTTTTAATAAGAAAAATACTGATTTTAGTATTTTTTGTTGGCAACGCAGTCCAACCACTGAGAATCGGAATTAAGTCCATAGTTGAACATGCAAAATGTTTGGTAATGATTTAATTCTCGAAATCAAATAACATCGAAGCTAATGGTCTGTAATAAAGGTGTACAGGTAAATGTAACTGAAACCAGCTGTGAGAAGGTTCGCTTAGTCTGCTAGAACGAAGAAAGCTCATAACGAAAAAAGAAAAAGAGATTGCTTCACGTTTCGGTACAAACACTGCACTTGACGGACAGCGATATATCTACCCGAGGAAAAATGTAAGCAGGTCTGTGACGTATTTGTCCGTGAACCCTGACATTAGGGAAAACTGCGAACCCAAACACAGTGGATTGTGCTACCACAAAGGTCAGACTCACTTCAAAGTTGCTTCTCATGGCGTATGTACAGAACATATGTGATCGAGCTGAAGTGATAATTATTTGGACTTAACGTCACAGAGGAAATACAAAACTCGGTTGTGACGCATGCGAGTTAATTATAGTTTCGTAATAAACATATTGTTGCTAATCGTATCGACTTCCCAACAACCTTTCAAAACTAGTAGCAGGTATCCTAGCGGAGTTTCTTAGCCCATGCTAAATTAAAACGTAATAATTCATGTATTAGGCAGGATACGACTGTATGTTCGTCTTTAAGGATTTATTCATTATAAGCTGGAAAAGTGGCGTGATATCTCTTTGTCGTCATCGTCTTTATCAGACGAGTTACAATCCTGATCACGTCTTAACCTACTGAAACAGGCATTTCCATCCAGTTTCGAGTCCATCTCAATCCATACCGTCTTGCCATCTCAGCGTTCGATCAGTCGTTTTCTATTTGTTCCATGTTTGTCGTCATCTAAATTATGAACCATTCGTAATCCGAATGTTTTGATACGTCCATTTGAATAACACTATAACTTAACTAAAGGGTATATGGGAATTTAGGATAATCTATATAATACAAAAAGGAGCAAACGTTTCTAACAAATAATTGTGGCATAACAGAAATGTCGAAAACAATGTTATTCCGTTTCTCAAGCCAGCGTCGCTAGCTATTGACAATCATTTTTGTAAACATATATATTTTTGTACGAAAATATTCATTTTATTTCGCAGAATAAATATAAACAAATTCTTTCGATAATTAATTTGGAAATTAATTCATTCATTCGTTTTAGCTAAATTAATTATGAATAAAAATTTTGAGGATAGGTAAGTGGCACTGTCGACTAATCATTATTATCGATTACAAAACAAACAAATCGCATACGCGTGCGCGTGGGCCGAATGTATTGGCGGGCAAAGCAGATGAGATCATGTTGGCAGAGAGGAAGTACGTCGCCAACACCAGGAATGCAAAATAAACAGATGTCATCATTCAAAACGGTGGGCCGGTTGAAATCACCTTGATTGGGAATCATAACCATGGCGACGGCGTCATCGAGTGCGTATAATAGTAGTCACCGCGCCCGCGACCGCTCGTTAAATTTCACACGCTACCGCTGCCGATGACGAACCGAATTGAATTAAATATTCCGTAATCTTATGTTAACCGTTTGTTGTAAACATATGACCTGTAGGCAGTTAATTTCATCGATTGTTGTTTTTTATATTTTTAACTGCTCTGTTTTGTAGTAGGCAGTGCTGTAGTGACCAATCGATTCACAGAATACGTATTTTGACACAGTGACTAATGAGCTAAAACTTTAATAACACACGCGCGCGCATGCGCGCACGTACACACGCCCACACCATACACGAATATCTGACTGTGAGCATATGTCTAGCAAAAGCCGGTACCAAAAACTAAATGCTACTGCCAAAATCTGTCCAGTCTTTTTTGGGAGAGTTTTCAATTGCCGTAATCAGTATCTAGTTCTGATTTTCTCAAGCTGAATCTTTGAGTATTTAATTCGTCTTTGTAACTGAACCAAAACTGGAGATCGGTATAGATATAAAACGTTTTTGATAGACCCAAAGAAATTGAATTTGTGTTGTAGACACTTAAAACGATTCCCGAAGAAAGGCGGCTTGAAAAATTCAGACTGTCAGCCAACAGAAAAAATAAAAAAAGGATGACCGAGTCTTTCATGGGCAGATGGACCGATGAAAGCGAAGGAGTAAAATCAATTAGAGGAAGTTGGAGAGGTTGGAAGAAGTGGAAGTTAGGACACTAGAAACCCCGGAAGCAGCAGTTCAACCCACATGTACTATATACTGTAGTTATCCTTGAAATTCTACTGAAGTGTCTGATCCAGGACCAAGTCTTTTCTTCTGTAAACATTGGTCGCGAGGCTTTTAGCGACTTTGGATATACAATTCAAATTCCAACCCTTCAACCAAACTGTACTACAACTGACTGTAGCAGGATCGAACTGTAACGAACGCAGCACTCAACCTGACTCTCTCGTAGAGACCTATAGTCTTTAAGCTTGTAGATTCTAACCATAACATCCAATACTTTTCCCATTTCTTGTGGTGCGTGAATTCAGTTTCTTAATTTCTTCTCCATTCCTATACGCCTCTCATTAAAGGCCTCCTCATCTCAGTAGGCGATCCAGCCCAATCTTGAACTTGTTCTTTCCATCCTATTATTTAACACTTTTTGTCTTCATTTAAGTGATAGCGCCATCGTATCATCGAGCTACTATGTTGGCTACCTCCATAAGTTTTGAATTTGTCATATTAATTGTCTCAACATTGACGCATCTAAGTTCTTATTTGTATGTTCATACCACCGTATTCTTTGCGATTTTATTAACTACAACCTTATTTTCTGCATATCACTTATTTCTTTGTTCATAATCCTACGCGTTCTGCTTCGTTTATTTTGTTACTGTCTACAATACCCCCACAAACTGTTTCACAAATATTTTAAGTCTTTAAACTGTCTAAGTGTTAGGCACATCGTTTCTCCCTTGTAAGCTGCCACAGGCGTTGTTGCTGCTGTCTCCAGTAGATAGCGCCTTATTATTAATTCTTATTACACTATCGTATTGAAAGCGCTTTTGTATTAACTCTATCTTCAACCAGACTAAGTTTTCCCAAGGCGAATAATGCACCCAGGTTTTGTTAGTTGGAGTTAACGTCTGAGCCACTGCCACATATTTCATCTAATACCGTATTTATTCTTTGAGCTTCCCCTTGACTTCTTCGTTCGTTTAATAACGTATAGACCTTTATTTTCCGCTTTAATAAAAAATTATACACATTTCTCTATATCTAAATAATTTACTTTCATAATTTATTGAATTACATTTTATAAATAAATGAATGGTGGTCTATTAACGTTAAAAAAAAAACAGTAACCACTTTGTTGTCCATGAATTCGGTGACGGTGTTTTTATTCACGTTGTACTGTATCGGGCCATGGGCTCGAGACGCCTGCGGTGTATTGTGACCTGGATTCTGAGAGGTGGCCATTCATTGTTTAGAGGTGAAAACGTCGAGCAGGTGAATTCACACAGACAACTCAAGTGTTGGCATAATTAAGTAAACTTTTATTTCTTTCGTATTCTAAGTAAAACGGCTGGTTTTTATTTTGCCCAATTATGAAGGACATGTTCACAAAAATAAAGGTTAGGAACAAATGTTGTCAGCTTTTTAAATACTGTATTGCTAAATGTGCATTTATATAGCCTACATAAATATTTTTTGTAATAAAAAGAAACATAAGATACATAATCACACATGAATAATTACTTTAGTTAATTATTGATCTAGAACATTATTTCTTTAATATCGGTACTTCAAAATATTTACTTTCCGTTTATGATAGGTACAAAAATTAAAAAATTATAGCTGTTATACATAAGACAGTAATAAATTAATTACAAACATTATATTTTATGCAAGTATTAAACTACGTACAGATTTATGTATTGTTATACATATATTCATATATACACTTTATATACATAGGCGTATATGCATACGTAACATACAATACATTACTGCTTAAAACATAATACATACAATACTATTAGGTTATACATTAAATAAATTTAAACTCAGAGAGGAGATAAGATGCAATTTGTCTGGACTAATAATATATTATTTGTCAAATAATAATCTATAGTGTACTGTGTTTGAGTAAGAAGTAATGTATTCATCGTATGACAGCGTAGATTTGGACTTCAAAGATATATATTTTATTTTTGTAAAGTATTAGTATGTAAAAATCTTATTTTACTCTTCATTATTATTTAGTACTTTGTATTATGATATATAATATATAATAATAAGAAAATGCGCGAAGAACTACATAGAAGATTAACAAACTAGTAGATAAATGAAATAGGCGTACTAAAAAAAGAGTTTAGTAGTAGTTAAAGAAGTGAACGTGCAAAGATTGAGATTTGTGGGAAAAGTCTCGGGAAAAAATATCACGAATTTGATGCCACAAAAATATAGCCAGATAGGAACGCTAAAACAAAAAGGAAGAACCGTATTGTAAAGCTATAAGAAATTAGTAATATTGGTGTGGAAGGAGAAAACTGATAGGCTGAAGGAGAATGAAATACAAAGTGACAGACTGACAGAAGTGGAACAAATCCCTTACCTAATGGATCGAAGTGTACTTTGACATTAACTGATACAGAACAGTCGTCTACGAGCTCAAAATTGTACGTTTCTCGTGCGTCCAGATAAACAGCAAATGAAATAACAATACGAAGGGAGAATGAGGGATGATAACTGACGAATTAAAGAAACAAAGAAAACTTTAAAGATAAGAAGGAAAGTGGATGCGGAGTGACTCACCACTGTTTAGTCAAATCGAGGGTAGAAGGCCTGTCGGAAGACCCAAGCATCGCTGGATTGATGCAGTGGCGAGGGATGCTGATACTTTACTTAAAGTAAAACGATGGACATCGAGCGCCAAGGACAGGGAAACATGGAGGCGGATGTTATGGAGCCTAAGGTTCGAATCCGAATTTTGACGTTTGACTAAACAAAGAAAACTTTAAAGATAAGTAGGAAAGTGGATGCGGAGTGACTCACCACTGCCACCGTTAAGTTAAATGGGTCAAAAGAGATGACTGGAACGGCATCTGAATGGAGAGAGAGAGAGAGAGAGAGAGAGAGAGAGACAGAGACAGAGAGACCGAGCGATCTTTATGTCTACTATCAGTAGTGTAATGATGATGCGTATATTTCATTGAAGCTCTCGTTAGCAGTGTCAAAAGTAACGTTAACGGTTATTATACGGTTTCCAAACAACAATTCGCGCCGGTTGTTATCATAATAATAAGAATATAAAATATAATAACCGTTATAAATTATATTTTACACAGCTGACGGTGACCAAATCAGTTTTTGGTTTCTTTTTAGTAATAAAACCTTGAATCCCTGAGCCAGTCGAGTAAGTTGTTTTCGTCGGCAACAGTAAGCGGTGTCACTGCTGCAGTCTGAAGTAATGACACCGATTCGTCGCCTTAAACCGGTGAGAGGGGACTCGAACGTGCGTCCAGCATGTAAAGTTCTCTGTTACACTGAACAATGTTCTTTTTCCTATATTTCGGAATTTTCCCGACGAATTGTAGTATGACACACATTACCTCCTTAGTAACATAGTAACAGCTAAATACATGTTAATCTGCATGTTTTGATTGGATCGTCTCGTAACCAGTTAACTCAAGCCCGGTTTTGCTCGTGAACGTGGTATGAAAGTTGAGGATCTTTTAAGTGACTAAAAATATCTGTATGTCGAGTTCTTCCCGCTGCAGAATTGGTCAATTCACGGCGTTATTTGCTTACAAAGATGCGACGTAAGCTACTGCTCTCTTAGACTCGAGAGACATTTGGTGTAAAACATGCAGATATTACACGGTGTTGGTGTTGTGATGAAGGAGGAGATGGTGGTTGTTATTATTGCCTTAACGTTAATTAAATCCTTTAGTGTTGTTTATGACACTTTTCAATTCGATGTTACTTCATTATTCTATCCTCTCCTTATGTCAGTCATCATTTCATACCTCCTCTATTTTCCGCAAATATAGATTATTTTTGGGTCTCTCTCTCTCTCTCTCTCTCTCTCTCTCTCTCTCTCTCTCTCTCTCTCTCTCTCTCTCTCTCTCTCTCTCTCTCTCTCACACACACACACACACACACACACACACACAGAATATAATATATTATTAGAAATTATAGATTCATGAACCATTTTATAAAACACCCAAAAATATAGTGAGAAAATATTGTCCACCTGAAAAGAGATAAGAGATGTGGAGAAAGCACGCAAATGATAGCTTTAAAGTAGTGAATGAAACGGATGTTATCTTATTTGTATTAGAGAAGGAGAATAAGAAGAGACTGCAAAATTGGTTTCGAGCTTAACAGTTTTGAAATATGTAAAACCGAAAATTTAATCACATCCTCTAGAACTTTTTTCTCGGAAACGACCTTGTGCGTAAAACATGTGGAAATGTCATCGTAGGATGCAGAAGCGCGGAAGTGATGGAGTGTTGTTGTGATTCTGTGTCTAGGTCGTGAATAGTTTACAAAAAGTAACGATCGACACTGGCTGCATACCATGTGCGATTACTCATCCGGATGGGAATGAGATAATCGGGTTAAATAACTTACGGAAACGGTCGCTATATATGTTTATACATTTTTTGTTTTATGCGTCGTATAATAAAAACCGAATATAACTGTTTACATTAATTGTGAGAAGTAAAATTAAATAATTTACACGAGTTTAAATAGTTTCTAAAGTATCCTTTTTAATGTCTAAATTTCGATCTTATGTGTTAAATACGTTTTACCGAATCTGAACTTTATAAGCCTATTTCATAGCAGAAAACTATTTTGGCGAGGTCACAAACACAGTTCGCTGGCATACGTTTCGTCAGCTTACGTTCAGTGATATACGTTGTGGAATGAACTTGGCGTAAAATTGGAGAAATTGCGAAAATGTTATTATATTTTGATTTTTTACAAAAGAAGTATAATTTTCACAACATTACATAACCTTTCTTCATTGTTGAAAGATTATGGTGTTTTACTTGATCCTCATAAAGACATAAACCTTCTGTTTATTTATTGTTTTAATACTATATTTTAACTTTGTGTGTGTGCGCGCGCACGCGGTATATGGAACACGTATAAGAGTATTTATTTGTTTGCTGGCTGCTTTGTAACTGATACATAAATAACGAATCATAAAGGCTATGAGCTTGTCATTATGTAAGACTCCTTCTTGTGAATTTGGGTCGCAGGGATGAAACCAGCTGTTACGCCACGTTCTTAGTATAGCCTATGTAATGGAAAAATCCAAACTCATTCATATAACAATATGCGTATATTTTTATACACGATTATAAAAATTTTCTAATTATCGCGTGTTCTGCATCATTGACATTAGTTTACAACAACAAACACATGACAGGTATCATATTTATGCATATTTCATAAATCGATCTTTGACCAATTAGTGTTACGTAGCAATTACATGTCCGAACTAGTTTGACTTAGCGCAACCATGGTGATGGACGTTTCCAGAAATTAGTTTGCGATTCACATAAAGAATTTTATACGTATTAGATAATGGTTGTTCTGGAATTAGGGATTTGGTCACTTATTGTTTGTTACCTATTTGATTTAGTTTGCTAAATAAGGTAAGATTCTTTTACATACAAAATTAATCTTTAAAAGAAGTGAGAAATTATTTCGCAAAGAAAAACACTTTTTTACGTCTGGTTGATGTAAAAAGGTTTTCTTACTTCTCTCCGAAAGCCCTATTAGTTAACTATAACGTATTTTAGACACTAATTCGCTTCAAATACGATTTAGATGTGTTAAAAAATTATCCTAATCACTATTGTATTTTGAAGGCAAACTTTATCTTACTTTATCCATGTTTCCTATTTTATTATTATTCATATACGTATATGAATTAGACATAGTTATCTTTATTATTTATAAATTATAACAACTAATTATACACATTTATTTTACCGGTATTAATTATTTTTTTAAATATATAAAGGTTAACTTGTAACTTTTATAAAGTACGAATTGTTAACGTGTAAAAATTTAAATTTATCAATAGTTTATGTGTATATATATAACTGTCAATATGCCATGTATATATTTCACACATATATACATTTGAATATATGATAGTGTGTGTGTGTGTGTGTGTGTAACGCTACAACGTGGCTTCCAGACAATTATTTCTTCTTCTTTCCTCTCACTCTCGATAGGATGTCAGATGCAGTCGGCGCCGACTCAATGTCTGTATCTGCGCCTACTCACGCCAGAGCGCGCTGTCTGTACCCAGAATTCATTACAATCGCTCCTTTACTAGCAGCAACGACTGATTTACAAAAAGATGTGCAAAATAAAATATCGAGGCATTCATTACGGGGCAACACCTGAAACATGTCGGGTTCGCAAATAAATGAGCGGGAAATCCAGGAGCGGATGGCGACGTGATAAACCCGAGTACAGGGGGCACAACGGAATACATTAACGGGGATACGACAGCGCTCTGTCGGTCGCAGACGATTTTGTTTTTGCTTTTTACGTATCTGCAATCAAATCCCGCAGATCGGACACGAAACCATGGCAGCTAATTACATATTCCGATGGGTATCAGTCAGCGAATGAAGAATAATAATAAAACTGTGAAAGCAAAGAACAGAACCTCATTTCACGCTGATTTCTTCAACTGATATGAACTGGCTGTGGTACTTATGGGTTGGTCTTAGAGACAAGACTGTTGCGTTGGGTGCGATTATTTTGTTGAATTTTAGGGTAACTGGCGTTAATCCTAAACTTGGTTGTTTTGTACAACAGATATCGAGTTTTTTATGTTGTAGTTTTTCTGTTTTTTTATTATTAAGAATACGTGTAATTTTTGTATCGTTACACCATTATAATTGTAATTATAACTGTAGGTTAAATGTATTAGCGCGCGCGCACACACACACACACACAGAACAGATGCAAATTATTTATTTTTAAATGTATATTTGTTTATTATTACCTAGTACTTATAATCAATATTGTAACGTGATATGAGGTAACAGAACGATAAAACAATTACCATTAGAAACAACGAAAGAATTGATGGACAGAATTTAGAAAATAGAATCAATATCAACATATGGACTATACAATGACTATAACTACGACAATACCCAATTGATTGGTGGTGTAAGGGAGAAGCAGATTTAACATTATGATCATTCCCCAACCCTTTTTCACATAATAAGAATATGATAAACAAAAGTGGAAGTACAAAGCTGTAGATAAAAAATCTGAATTAGAAAATAATAATGGTTCATGTAAAACTCTAGGGATATAGAGGTAAACTAGTTAATGATAATGATGGTCATGTTAATAGAATACAAAAGAATAAAACTATTATAAAAATACAATGTTTAATGGTAAGTTGAGATATGTGATTAGTTTAAAGGGAATAAAAGTAATGTGAACAGTGAGTGCTATAAATAAAGAGTGTATAGAAACCATGAATGTTATACTAACTGGAAGTCAGCAGTAGAAATAAGATATAATTTTAAGAGTAACTAATACTTAATAAAGGAAGGGATAAGATATACTGTGAAATACTAAAAACAATATAAAAAAAATGCTGAATGAATGATTATTAGTAAAATAAAGAGTGTATGTTATGTATTGAAAAATGATATTTGTATAAAATGTTTAAAAAGAGTTATATTGTGTTTGAAAATGATTATGAATAATCAAATGTTGTGTATTAGTTGATTTAGTTCATTGTATTTCCATTGTAAGGTGTGTAAGGTTAATATAAACAAAGGAATATATTATAATAAATGTATAAAGAGAGTCAGAAAAACTAGGCCTTAAAAGCCTATAGTAACATTAAGAACTTTGGAAAATTAGATATTAAAACAGTAGAAATTAATTGTACCATGTATATTATCATATTAGGTTTGATTATATAATTTTAGAGAAACAAAATGTATACAAAAGAATTAGTTTTGAATTAGTTAATGATAGAAAGCAAAATTGTGGAAATTGTAACTTTATAAGTACTGGACAGAAACCATTCATGTTTGATTTCAAATTAATTTATGTAAAGAAAGCAAGACAATGATGTTATTATCTTTAGGATTAAAAATAGTGTAAAAAGATTATACTAATTTAAAGATATTTGTTAAGTTTGTATCAAAAACAGTAGCCATGTTTAACAATGTACAAAATTTTCAACCAATGGGAATTATATACCTTTTGCCTTGACAACCCAAATATTACATGAAAAAATAGTTAGTTCATTATTAGACTCAGAGAAGAAAGAATTAACACTTCCATACAAGCAGATAAAATAAAAAATGAAAAAATGAAATGATGTTATGAAGAATAATAATATAACAAGAAGGAATTTGAAAGTAAAATCACATTAAAATAGAAGAATACTTTCATAAACAGTGAATTATTGTTGAACCTAATAACTGAAGGAAGATGATAAGTATAATATCAGATTATACAACCTAATCAGTATAATAAACTATAATACACTTGTACACATTTTCAGTCACAAATAAACTATATTTCACTATTCACTTGATAAAGAATTTGTACTAATTAATTTATCTCACTATTAAATTATTAATCCATGTTGATCGACTTATTGGAAGTGTAATATTCATCAGGACACACTTAACCTACAACATAGACTGTTGTTAAACCAAATATTTATAACCTTAAATTTAAGTTGTTCATAACTTAGGTAATATTTAAATGCTGTTTATGTGAAGCTTTGTACTTCCTAAAGGGTGTTTTTTGTTAACTTTCTGTAGTCCAAAGGACCTAACAAACTAATTTTAGTAAACAAAAATTGTATAATATCAACTGTGAAAGCCTGAGCATTATTCCCAACCGCTGAGCATTTAAACATCATAGCTGGAGCAAATATATTATTATAAAATTATTTAATCGTTTTAAATGAACGAAATACACAATCAAAAACCAATAAGACCAATATTGAAGATTTTTAATTGTATGGTTAATTTATTTCTATGTTAACAATATTTTATTTCTTCATACAGCAAAAGGTGAATTTTTTTATCACAAATTGTTGGTAACAATTATTTTTAGGCCCGTTCAAGTTTTCCGACGGAAATTGTCAGCTCTTGTTGATGTTTTCCACATTAGCGTTACTTTCTATTAACGTTTTCTTTGGTAAGTAGCAGTGCGCGTGCGCAACAATTCACTTTCACACAGAGCCAGCGCTGTTGCGATCTGTTGTGTATCAGACCGCGTATGTGTTGTTCAGTGTTGTGCTGTACCTATCTTATTGATTATGGATTACTGTCTGCAGGTAAATTACACCAACACACATAGCACTGTAATGAGAACATTACTATAATTTTCATCTCATTATATTGATTGTATTCACAAGTCTTTATAAAAATGCTAGTTAAGCCAATCCTTTTTGTCCGTAAAAAAAGTACATAATGTTTGAAAGAATTATTTTACCTGTATGTTATATAGAAGTATATTACGGGTAAATTCTGTATTCCGACTGCTTCCAGTAATATTTTTCTTGCTTGACGGTTCGATCCTTGGAATCTGATATCGTCCTCGGAAGCTCTGAGTGGCTGTTGAAAGACCCTGTTGAAACGTCAAGCAAGAAAAACATTACCATGGAAGCAGTCCGAATAGAGGATTCACCCATCGCTTAGAGGTTTTATATACTGTATATATAAAACGATTGTGTATATATTATTATTATTCACACTGAATACGAATTACATTTTTTTATTTACATGTCGTTTATTGTTTTAACATTGATTTTGTTGTATCAAAGATTTAATACGACTTTCAAGAATTTCACCCATCAAATGCAGATATTTTCTTTTCATTTGTTTGAAATTGGAACGCTACAGGTCAAGTCTGTATGACGTGTTGCCTATGCAGACCAACAGGATGAGGCAAAAGCCTTGTACCACGCAACATTGCATGCACTGAGGCAGCATTTGTAAACAAGACTTTACTGTCCGCGTTCTAAACAACACACTACTGGTAACAATTCTCCTATCCCGTACACTCCTGTTCATCTGACGCCTATCTGAATTGTCTTGTCCAATTATTTCGTACCAGCGTTCTATTTATGGTTCTTTTTGTTTGTTCTCATCAGCTTCTTCGTGAAATGCAATTTAGGATCGTAGTAACTGTATCCTTGAACATCAACTTAGATCAGTTGGCCACGGATTTCATAAGAATCAAGTAGAATAGTGGGTCCTTTCAAAATTTCAATAGCTATCTCAGATCGACGTCTCGTAACACTTACAAATTAACAATGTATATAGATGTAAACACAAATGTATGTATATACCTGTTTAGCCAGATAAACATAATTAAAATAGAAATCGAAATGTTGTCTTTGTTTTTTCTTGAGCCTTATTTATTATAATGCAATCCAGCATTTGGTGCATCCTTATACAAGAACCGTCTTACAAAAATGCCCTTGCAACGGTATTGTACGTCGTAAATAACCAGATAATAATAATAATATAATATAGAATAATGATTATAATTGTTTTAATTACAGTTTCTCCAAGTTACTTTTTCTTTCCTTTTGACTATAAGTCTTGGCAAAGTTCAAGGTGACAGTTGACAAGCTAAGTCATTTTAGGTGTACCGTAAACAAATAAAGAAATGAGGCTAGCCTGGCTTTAAGTTCTCACAGCTGATGTACCGAGTACTCATCAGTGAGCCCAAAGACTGAATGGATGCTACGAAAATTTATCCACCATGCGATGAATTTGAACCTACAAAGAACTGCTTTAAGAGTAAGTGCAACGGCTACGGATGAGCTCGTATATACTTGTATAAGAAAAACTACATACCATTTCTGATTCCGAGAGTATCCCTTAACAGAACATATGGCGGGAGTTGTGATCACATAAAAGTGTAAGACGTAGGCTCAGGTTCCAGACTTCTTTATTTCTGTACTTGTCAGTGTGCAGGTTAGTTTTCCCATTGCTTCTTTGATTTTATTCCTTGAACTATTTCTCGGCCTTTCCCCGTTCTCTGGGAGTTCGTTTTTAAGATATTTTCACCGTTTATCATTCGTCATCGTTTAAACATGGCCAAACCACACGAGTTGCATTTTTCCAATCTTCTGTTATTTCTTTTACAATGTGCAGGTCTCTTCTAATAACTACATTTCATTTTCTTTCCAGCATGCCAAGACGAACATTTTGCTGCATAAGTACGTATCTGCACTGTGGAATATAATAAAATGATTTCAAAAATAATAACAGTAGAACAAGACATAATAAACAGTCGGCCAAAGACTTCTTCTTCTTCTTCTTCTTCTTCTTCTTCTTCTTCTTCTTCTTCTTCTTCTTCTTCTTCTTCTTCTTCTTCTTCTTCTTCTTCTTCTTCTTCACTTTATTTTTATGCAGTTAAAGTAAAGTTCATCTTTTCTTAAATAATGTTCATATTTTAGTAACAATTACAACCTATGCGGCTGTAACTATATGCATGTTCCCTTGCGAACACGGGAACCGTGTAGATGTAATTCCATAGACGTTTCTCGACCGCATTAACGAGACGCGTTTAGTGTAACTTTATCACTTTGACGTGGACGTTAGGATGAAACAGTCGCAAATGGACCGTAGATGCAACCGAACGCGCGCGCGTGTGTGTGTCGAGAGAGAGAAATCAAACGAGTAAGTTGTACGTAATGAGGCGCCGCAACACAACAACTTAATTAGTATTACTACAACCAGGAGGTAACAAGCCTGTAACCTGTTTGCGCGTGTTTATTGCACACTTCCACACCACCTATAAATTAGTTCTATTAAATAGGCGATCTTGCGGCCGTTATCTGCTACGGTTACCTTTCAATTATTATGTATCAGGAACCATTCATAAGGTTTTGTAGTTGTATTATTGAGATTAACACAATATTCTGTTAATATTATCCGATGAGATGCCCTCAGTGGCTTTGTTCAGTCTCAGACGTACCACCGAGGACCCCTTATCGTAGAACATGCGAAACATTTGATATTCATCATCATATAAAAACTGGTTCATCTGCTGTATAGCAAGTTTTCTTTATGAACTCCTCCACTGTTCTCTGTCTTCTGCCAGCCTTTTCGTGGTAATGTAGTTTTCTACCTTGATGTTGTCCATCAACTGTCGTCTCTTTCTTCCTCTTTTTCTTTTTCCGCTAACCATGCCTTCTAGACTGTCCTTTATAATAGAATTTCTTCTTAAACAGTGTCCTATCCAGTTCTTCTTTCTCTTCCTTATTGTTTTTAATATTTCTCTTTTCTCTCCCACTCTTCTTAACACTTCCTCATTCCATACTCTGTCTTCCCATTTAACTCCTTCCATTCTTCTCCACATCCACATTTCAAAAGCTTCAATCCTTTTTTCATCTTCCTTCCTTAAAGTCCACGTCTCCACTCCATACAATGCCACACTTGTTGGCATTAATTTGATATTAACAAAAATAAATTAGGAATTGTATTTTACTCTCATCATTTTCCTCACAATTAGGTTAATAATATTTTTTTACAATACGGGACAGATGAAGAATCTAAGCAACCGGACTGAGATCTTTAAATCAGATCAAGTGGCCTCACGTGAGTAAAAAATTAAGAGAAGTTGATAGGGAATTGGCAATACACAATATCTTTGACAGAATACATGAAAATACTGGAAACAGTACATAAGGAACAAGAGTAGTCATAATCGAGGGGACTTGAGATATAGTAGATAAAGTAAGCGTTAGCATTAAAAGCGGCAAAACAGTCAGAATGCCTAATCCCGGATGTGGAGAATAAAAAGACTGTATACAGAGCCTATATGGCTCTAAATCACAAATAGGCTTACAATACATAGTAGACGTATAGTATATTTATATTATTGTATGCCATATGTTTCTGTAATATAAATTATTATATTACATTAAAATATCCCTGATTTATAAGCTGTACATTACATAACACACATGGATATTGAAACAATCTGTCAGCTTATGGGCTGCTGATTACTTGTCTACAATGTTTTATCGATTGAATTAAAATGATATCACTGTTTTACTTATTTCTAATAAAATGTTAAATGCAGCTGTTGTTTTGTGTGTTTTGTTTTGGGTCGCGTCGTAATGTCACGATGAAGGAACGGACAGTAATCAACTTCACAATATTAATGGTGTATGTGACAATGCCAAACTAACTGTTACTTGTGGCGTATTTATGTAAATAGGGTGCACAACAAAATGCGCCATAATTTTTCAGACATTAAATACTTTGACATTGCACCAGAACATTGAAGACCACAGAAGGAGATGGTGTGAACACTTGAACCACATGCCTGATGTCCGTCTACTTGTGGCGCCTGATATCACCTTACTGGGAAGAGAGATGTCAGTAGACCGAGGAGGAGATGGGTTCCGGAATAGGTCTAAGGCCTAATTCTTGGAGTGGTGATTATGATGATGAAATACTATGACGTTGACAATGCATATATTACGCAAATGCATGGTGATTAACATTTGTGATAACCTATCTACATCACATAGTGCCATTTCAGTTTGTCGATCAACTTTCCTTTTGTCATTTAGTTTCTGTCAGAAAAACACTTCTAAGTTCCATCCTTAAACTAAAACTGACCTAAAATATTTCGTAGGCTTACACTACCGGAATCAATGTTATTAAAATCCATTTCCGGGCTGTTTGGCCGTGGTCCATTGTTTCTTTCTAAAACAGATGTTTCTGCAGTACCATCTACTGCCATCGTCAGTGTAAAAAATCGAGCTGCAATAACGTAGGGTGGTACACGTTAGAGACCACAGTACTGTGGTTAAGGCTAGCAGTCGCGTGAACAGCACTCATACTTAATAAATTCACCAAGTCTAAGCTGTTCCAGCTTTATCTGTTTAACAACTTGCGGTGTTGTCCTGCAGTAAATTATAAAATTCTTAATTTGTGCTTCGCTCAAAATACCTTTCTGCTTTAACGGCCCATGTAGTTTTCAGATTTTTCTCAAACCCTTAAAAAATTTATAAATAAAAGTGCTTCAAGGGAGTATGACAGTCTTTCCTCGTAGTCCAACGCGGATGTTTGAGACCTCTGTTTCCGCGCCACTGAAGAAGTCCGTCAAACGTCTGGCAGTAGTGTATTTATAGATATTCTAGACCACGGTTTAACAACCCGAAAAATTTTGATAGTGTCAGCACTATAGTGTATACCTAATACTATATACTTTATTACTTTAGAATATAATGTTAACTATAGTTACAGCTTACCATTTAGCCATCACTATAATATTTCAAATTTTAAATAATAATATAAATTTGATTATAATAAAAATGCCATATAAGCTCTGTTCTCAAATCTCGTATGAGCTACCAAATCACTAATCGACTTTTCGATCATCCGACCGCGACCCTAGTCCCTATGCGTCGGTGTAAAGACGTATTACTGCAGTTTAAAATCTATAAGCATTGATTATTGATTATATTGAATGAATATTCATTCATTTGACTCTTCTATCTGATAAGGTCGGTTATCCTTAAGAATGGAAATGTCTGTTTTAAAAATTTGGTTTTGGATCAGTGCCTAAACAAACAAACCATGTCGTCCAAACTTTTGCAACTTGCAGATATAAAAACTCGAAAAATAAACTTTCGTAACACACAATGTGCTAGGTGTTGTGCAGGCACTGACTAGCGAATGACACACCATACACGTCCGGTTTGACGAAACCCGCGTTTGCAATGTTGTAGCATTTGGTATTCTGCAAGCGGTGCGCAGATCGCATAATACTCATAGAAATATGTGCCACCGAATCGTAGTGTGTTTGTGTGCGTACGTTTGCAACACTTTGGTAGAATGACGACATTCGGTGAATGAAGCGCACAACGGGCGACGCGACGTGTTCAGCGCTAATGGTGTGCACGGCGCGAGTCGTAAAGGAGGAGACCTTCTTCTTTCATATTCATAGAGCCGGTTTGAGTTTCTTTAACATATGAATAAGAACTTGTGTAAAACTGTTCTTTGCGCGCGCGCGTGTGTCTGTACGGTTGACAGATTTGTCGTAATCGTCAGCGACGTTTTTACTACTACAAGAAACAACTTTCACAATATTGACGAAAGTGTCGCTGAATAAAATTATTCCCCCCTCCCTCTCACTCACTCACTCTCTCTCTCTCTCTCTCTCTCTCTCTCTCTCTCTCTGTGAAACAGGTTAGTGTACTTAAAGCATTATTTACCCCAGTGTTCTAGTGAGAGATTTGCGTTTATCACTTGGAAGAGGCTTCTCTTCATTCAACCATCTTTTCTGCTCGGTGCTCATTCTGAACGTCGTAACTCATGACTTACGGCGCTGGTAAAGGGGTTCCAAAACCCTTGTCTTCTCTGTTTTCAGCGTTTTCATGATTTCAGATATTGAGAGATTTATAAGATCGCAAAATTCGCAAATTTGTGAACGAAAAAATTCTGGGTGACCAAAATTCATTTCTGGTGCCTGCGACTCCTTTCGTGGTCCTCATCGTCAACAGCCATACAGTGAGTGTGGATACAACCGTTACCTTGTCAGAATAAAGTTGTAATTCTAAATCTTCCTTGACTTGTGTGGCCACTCAGTCGCCAGTACTACGTTTATCGCCTCGCACACGACTATGTCGATCTTCCTGCCCTCCCCCCGGCCTTCTAGTTAAACTGACTGGACTTTTGAATTCTCGTCTCTTCTACCTACATAACAAACCCATTCCAATCTTCTACTTGGGCTACAGTGTTGTGAAGATATAGAACTCTCTAAATTCATTATTTCCTCTTTTTTACGTGCCTTGAGACAAGCAGGGTTAAACTGTAAAGTCTACGGCGTACAAGGAGTGTTATGTGGCCTGCACTACGCTCAGCTACCTATTGTTACATTGGTTGTTAGTTACCTTAGGTAATCACTAGCACAAGCTAAGTCAATTTGACGTCTGAAAACGCGCTTTGATTTATGTCGCTACCCGGGAATTGATGCCTCGACGTCTAGCTGCCGAACGCCATACCCAATCTAACAGTAAGCTGTAGGAAGTTTATAAATAATCATCATTTTGTTAAATATTTTGATGATTGGAATATCGATATTATATGCATTATAATCTTAATATGCATGTTATTCTTTCTTTATATGTACCTACGAAAGAACTTTAGCAATACGAGTGCAGAATTTTAAGGTCAAGTTAAAATATAATTGCAAGACAGATTATAATCTACTTTTTAAGAAATAAAGTCAGTGTGCGTTGGTTAACAGATAAAGGTCGTCTAGAAAAGATATTCGTTAGTAAGAAACAAGTGAACGATTTGAAGCACAGAACTTTCGTTCAGAATCGAGAGCGATTCGCGCAACATGACACAGATTCACGACATGTTGCAAGATCGCACGCGTGACGCCAGCAGTTCACAAAACTGACTCATGCGCGGCATATCGCGAATACGTTTGTTATGCGATCAACGAGAATAACGTTTTCTCACCGTCGTTCTGTTTCCTTTGTTAATTACTCAACAAGATCTGTCGCGACTACACAGTTGCGAAACAATTATGACGTGCGAATCCGTCTGAGACAGCATTGTACACGTTACCCTAGATAGCAACCGCCATTGAAATGTTCTAAGAGGGGCTGAGTGTGATAACGGTTTATAATTTGAATGATTTTTGTTGTAATCGTACAGTAATTTAAAGCAATAAATTATAAAAATTATTGTGTCTGAAAAGAGTGTAAATGGACACTGTCCTTTAATACAATCATTTTTATTTAGATCATTTTTGGTCTCCTGTAAGCGTCTCTTTTACGATTTTATTGAACATTAAACATTTATTAAACAGAGAAGTTACGTAAAACTGCACTAAGATTATAGGAACGCTCCGACAGGATTAGCATTAAAACTATAAGTGAGTACGCTGAGTCGTTATTAATGGGCACGGTAACTTTAAAACTAGACAAAATAGTTTCGAAACACGCTCACACGTTAAGTTATGTAATTTGATTTACTATCATTACTGAAAGTTAGATTAATAGAAGGTAATCGAGTCCATGGCCGTTCCCAACTGTGGTTTGTATTAATGTGGAACTGTTGACAAATCTGTTTCGGATTTTTCTTTAACACTCTATGTGTAAAGTGAAAGATGTTTTTTTTTTGTTTTATGAGCAAATTGCTAACGTGCTATAAACAAATATAACTTGATTACGGTTATTATTATTATTATTATCATAATATACAAATAGAAATATTTATAGTCCGAGCTTTAATAGTGCTATAAATACCAAGATATTACTACTTCCTTAATGGTGGTGATTTCAAAGACATCATAGTGTAGAACTTGATAATGTTAGATTAAAGTAAGCAGACCACTGTTGTAAATATTGTTGCCACTGCTTTAATGATAAGATTGTAATGGCATATAAAATTCTACATTGCTCCATGATTCGAATCTGTTGTCTCCATTAGGCCTATTTGTTTGTAACGACAAATGAACGACGTTACAGACACTGTTGTTGTTGTTGTTGTTGTTGTTGTTGTTGTTGTTGCTGTTGTTGTTGTTGTTGTTGTTGTTGTTGTTGTTGTTGTTCTTCTTCTTCTTCTTCTTCTTCTTCTTCTTCTTCTTCTTCTTCTTCTTCTTCTTCTTCTACTTCTTTGGAAGTACAAGGGTCAAAGCCTATACGTCAGCCGTCGTTACAACTGACATTTCCATTCTTCTACATTTAGGCATATATTTTGCACTTATGTGTGGAATTCATGATGGGTCCATACGTTCTACCTGATCAAACGATTACAGACATAGTTTTCAGCACTAATTCCGTTCACAACTTTCCTGCTAATAATCATCAACATCTTCATTAAAATTCAGAAGTGAGATTGCAATGAGGTTATCATTTCATACCTCTTGCTCTCTGCAAAATAAATTGAACCAGACAATAAATAATAACATGTTCTTTCTGTACCACCGAAAGTCTAGTTTAGGAGAGGTAGGGCAGGCTGCGTAATTAAGCTATTCGGCATACTAGGAAGACAGCGTGGCCAGCAGTATCATTATTGCCTTAGGATATTATACCAAACACTTACTCACCGGTGAATAAATGCCAGAATAGACGTCATTATAATTCGAAAAATATATTATAATTGGGTCACGATTTTGCGCCAAATACTGTTTGCCAAATAGATTGAATCTGAAAGTATCGATTCCACAATTTGCATCCGGTAAGGCTAGACCGTCTTGCGTTAGCTTCTCGTTTATTTTTTACGGTATAATATTTCTATAAAAGAAACCTGGTCGTAACAACTTTTGGCAGTTCCCGGCTCTCTGCCGGAAAATCAGACGATTATAGAATCTTCTTCATCAATAAACTACCTTCGATAGCTATATAATTTTCTAAATTACTGCCTTCTGTCTCCTTAACAATTTATCTGCTTTGTTAAACATAGGTTGAAGGTTATTAGATAAATACCGGTAGCGTTTATAAGGTTTTGAGGTCTTATAATCTTTGGATGTTTGTTACAAAAATAAACTTGTTGTTTCCGTAAAAAATACCTGCTCTAAACTTGTACGATTATTGAAATAACAATTATCATAGCAGTGCTTAAATACTAACCCTGTAGACTTGTAGATTGTTTTTACTGCTTGAATAGTTTATCGTATTCTGTAGTTTCAGATTTTTTTGATTGGTGAAGCTACCGATTGGCATATATAGTACGGATGAAGTACAGTGTTCTTTACCAATTCAAATCATAAATATTTTGGTTGTAGAAGCCACCATATTATTTTCAAATACATATTTTTATAATTGCGTTAAAATGTCATATTTTGTCTGTCAATATCTTCGTCTACGTGCTACTAATTCATTTCCGTTAACAGGAATTCTTGTTACGATTCCAAGAATCGAGCCTGCTTATCACCGTTTCTATTGCCAATTACCAATTAACAATTAAAACTAAATTTACTATCGTCCTAAAAGTCGAGTCGTAAATGTTTATTGTGGGGAAATTATTCAGTTAATATTGTGCATAGTAGTATTTGACGACCCATAAAAAAGTGTGGTTTATAATTTAAAAAAACAGTGATTAAGTTTTTAACCCGAACGATTCCATTATATCGCTAATTGTTTTGCCTTCATTTAGTATTTTTAATGCTGAACGATTTTCTAGAAGTGCTTCACACTTTTTAATGACGAATCGACGTATAGGTTACGTATTCGGTTCACCGCAAAATCGTTCTGTGCATGAGAATTAATTTGAACGAAATATATCGATTATTCGTGGATTGGAGGAGTGTCGTGGTTCCTATATATTTCCGTTATCGTTGTCAGATTTCATATTTCTCTTTTCCTTCGTCTTCGTGGCCTTCACTTTCTACTCCCCTCTCCACCTCCTCCTCTCCTACCCTCCTCCTCCTCCACATTCTTCTTTCCTACCATATTAGGAATTTGTGTATCTACCTATCGTTCTGTTCTTCCATGACATTTATTTTCGGTTTAAATCTAAACGGGGTTCGAGAGATTTTTTTCGTTACGACCGATTCCCTGGCTTCCTGTTTCTGCATTATCTTATTACACAATATACAAGTTACAATGATAATTAAATTTTTAATCCTTCATGAATAGTGTCACTTAGCCCCTTCTCGATATATTTGAAGCCCTTGTTTTTCTTAATGACTCAGTTTCGTTGTTTACGTTATGACTACAAGATAAAAAAAATGATTTACTACTGACACTATATTACTTCTTTGCGAACGTGGATGCAGTAATAGCCATATTCAAGTCGTATTCATTCATATAAAAATACATCAGAATACAAATAAACAATGGTTTATTTGCTATTTATTATATTTACATTATGTTACTAATTACCGGTAGATGTCACTGCGGTCTCTATGTTCATAACGTGTTGTTTGTGTTTTTGTTGCAGTTACAGCTCGACACTTCAGAGTGACATGGTTTCCCGGCGGCGAATTCTGTCGCGTTCCAGAGATGACCTCAACCTAGACACGGCGCCCAGCTTCGCGCCAGCCGACGACGAGGAGGACGTTTGGTACCAGAAGGACAAACTATACAAGGTCAGTCGCACAGTTTACGCGTATAGAATTAGATTTTGATTCTTCTCTTTGCGAAAGAAACTACACTGGCAGGCGAACTCGCATCCTTCTTGACACTCCACCGTGCTCGCGGAGCTCTTCTCCGACTCCCACGAAAAGCTTGGTTGCCTTTTTTAGGCTGTTGGCTTTCAGTTACGTCTTATTTTATGTCTATCGTTCCATTTAATGTGGATAGTCATTAATGACTTATTCATTACATATTCAGAAACCGTAAAATTAAAAACTAAAGTTGGTTGTTGGTATCACACACACACTCACACACACACACTCTCACACACACACACACACTCACACTCACTCACTCACTCACTCACTCACTCATATACATTTATATAATTGAGCTAAAAATGTATCCCGTTATATAACTGTATGTATACCTCGTCTAGCGTTCGATGTAGATCTGTATGCTACAAAATTTGGACATTTGGACACCTCTTGTACAATCACCTTAGCTGTTGTCCTTTTCAATGACATGACAACAAAGTTGTTTGTGTTTTTTGTACTTAATAATAGACAAAATAAAAATAATATTTAATGCTTCTGTAGTGAATAAACAGCCACCATAATAAAAGAATTGAAATTTAAACTAACTTATTTAAAACTAATGGCCTGGTAAAAAACAGACTAACGGAATTGAAAGCATGATCGACTTATGGGAAAAGCTCATGCTTTCTTACGGTACACGTCAACTTTTAGATGAAACAATTGCTGTTTATAAGCTTTCATACGTGGCCGGAAGCCAACACAAATCTTAGACCGCAATAAGAAAGCAAATTATACTTTCTATTTTCAAGAGAATTTAAAACTTATACCTCTTTGGATGCGAGTGTGTGGGCGTCCTTAACACGTGTCTGTAAACAATATAAAATGAGCACATTTTTCACGGTACATTAAGCAAACACACGTAATATCTTTCATCGCCTACATAATTACGGTATATTATGAAGAAGAAGAAGTGAAATCAAGCAAATTTTGTTTGAATGGAACGCAGTAATTAGTTTAAATGTTGATTTTATCGAGTCGACAGTCACGTGACATTCACCTGTATTCCGACATACCAGCTGTTCTTCACAGTGAAGACCGACTACAGTGTAATATTTTCTAATCCGTTCTAATTTGTTTTTGACCGGCCGAACCCGCTGGATACTTTCTCTTTGGTTTCTTCAATCAAGGCCGCATTGAACTTATTTTTATTCCACACACAGCTGCGTGGTTTTGTCTCCCTTTCCAATCCGACAGCGGTTGTTTAATGATGCGGCCAATCTCATTGTTGAAAGTCAAACAAAATGTCGCCTCCCATAATTAGCGTTTATTGTATGTAAAGTGTTTCTGTGACAGACAAATATTGCATACTTTAAAAAAAAAAAAACAAATGGCTATCGAATTTAATGTTTCCATGCTAAAAGTAAGAGTTATCAAGCTATTAGTTTTTTGTTTTCACAATTATCTTCCTTACGATTGGATTGTTGCAAAATAGCCCAGTTCTCTCAGATGCTATAGTAGTTATGTTACAATAGCCCAGTTCTCTCAGATTCTATAGTAGTTATGTTACAATAGCCCGATTCTCTCAGATTCTATAGTAGTTATGTTACAATAGCCCAGTTCTCTCAGATGCTATAGTAGTTATGTTACAATAGCCCAGTTCTCTCAGATGCTATAGTAGTTATGTTACAATAGCCCAGTTCTCTCAGATGCTATAGTAGTTATGTTACAATAGCCCAGTTCTCTCAGATGCTATAGTAGTTATGTTACAATAGCCCAGTTCTCTCAGATGCTATAGTAGTTATGTTACAATAGCCCAGTTCTCTCAGATGCTATAGTAGTTATGTTACAATAGCCCAGTTCTCTCAGATGCTATAGTAGTTATGTTACAATAGCCCGATTCTCTCAGATGCTATAGTAGTTATGTTACAATAGCCCAGTTCTCTCAGATGCTATAGTAGTTATGTTACAATAGCCCAGTTCTCTCAGATGCTATAGTAGTTATGTTACAATAGCCCAGTTCTCTCAGATGCTATAGTAGTTATGTTACAATAGCCCAGTTCTCTCAGATGCTATAGTAGTTATGTTACAATAGCCCGATTCTCTCAGATTCTGTAGTAGTTATGTTACAATAGCCCAGTTCTCTCAGATGCTATAGTAGTTATGTTACAATAGCCCAGTTCTCTCAGATGCTATAGTAGTTATGTTACAATAGCCCGATTCTCTCAGATTCTATAGTAGTTATGTTACAATAGCCCAGTTCTCTCAGATGCTATAGTAGTTATGTTACAATAGCCCAGTTCTCTCAGATGCTATAGTAGTTATGTTACAATAGCCCAGTTCTCTCAGATGCTATAGTAGTTATGTTACAATAGCCCAGTTCTCTCAGATGCTATAGTAGTTATGTTACAATAGCCCAGTTCTCTCAGATGCTATAGTAGTTATGTTACAATAGCCCAGTTCTCTCAGATGCTATAGTAGTTATGTTACAATAGCCCAGTTCTCTCAGATGCTATAGTAGTTATGTTACAATAGCCCGATTCTCTCAGATTCTATAGTAGTTATGTTACAATAGCCCAGTTCTCTCAGATGCTATAGTAGTTATGTTACAATAGCCCAGTTCTCTCAGATTCTATAGTAGTTATGTTACAATAGCCCAGTTCTCTCAGATGCTATAGTAGTTATGTTACAATAGCCCAGTTCTCTCAGATGCTATAGTAGTTATGTTACAATAGCCCGATTCTCTCAGATTCTGTAGTAGTTAAAAGATTTTTCCAGATTTCGTGAATTTGTTACTTCATTACGGCTTTTTAACTTTAAATTGTAAGTAAAAGAAATATGTGGAACCTTGGACAGACTGGGTCGCCTAATATTTTCGGTAATTAAAAACAACACTCACTAACACAGGCAGAAATCTTTAGAGGCTAAATAGAGACACTCACAACCACTGAAGATTGGGACTCACAACCATTGTCAGGAATGGGACAATGTGACTCCGAATAAAAAAGAATTAGTAGTAGTAGTAGTAGTAGTAGTAGTAGTAGTAGTAGTAGTAGTAGTAGTAGTAGTAGTAGTAGTAGTAGTAGTAGTGGTAGTAACAATTAGCAGTAGCAGTAGCATTAATAGAAGTAGGAGAAGTAGAAGAAAAAGATACAATAAATACTGGAAATACTGGAAATGATGCGTTACCTTGTCCGAGAATGAGAGTGATTTTCTTGTATGCGTAAGACTGATTTATGTTCTTGATTAAAATATTTCCCTTTAAATACCAATCTTTGGAAACAATTTAGTAGAAATGTTTTAATATAATCAGCTCTAAATGTAAGGATATATTTTTTTCGTTGAAAAAATTAATTTTTTCAAGAGTGATCCCTACTATCTTGTTTTCAACTTGCGATAAAATTCCTTCCTGTTTCTTTTTAATACCTTTCAAGTAAATCAGAATCGATCAGGATGTTTTGATAAACCTGTTCTTATTATATCATTATGGCCCTTGAAATGTCAATAATGGTGACAAGGATGATGCCAGCATTTTCTGCTTTTCTATTATAACAAACGATGAACTGGCTGTTATTTGTTTAATGCTTTATGAGTACGTACTTTATGATCATGATGCTACAGGAGAATATAAAAGAATTCGTGGAACGGTCCAGTTAAAAATGGTGAAGTAATATTTTAGAGGATACACGAGAAGAAAGTGTTCCGGAAATCCCTCTTCAGATGAGAATGCCAATACCTGTGCACTTAGTACAGAACAGTGGTGCTACAGGAAAAGATTGCAAGAGAAATGCTAGTGGAAGACTACTTTATTATCGTTTTCCTAACCTCAAAGAAAGAAGTACTTGAATCAAATGACCTCAGAAACGGGTTTGAAATGATCGACAGATCAGGGTTTTAGTAGGGTACATTCGACAGAATGCCCCATCAATTCAGAATACGTCTACAAGTTTATTTCCTGATTGAGGTTACAAGAAAAAGAAGAAGAAGAAAAAACTTGTAAATAATAAGTTTAATTGCTGAAAGATGTCCAAAAATAGAATCAGTTAGAATCGATCACAACAGTTACATATTATTATACTTTTAATTGTTTTAGGATTATCGGTGTGTGTGTGTGTGTGTGTGTGTGTGTGTGTGTGTGTGTGTGTGTGTGTGTGCGCGTGTGTGCGTGTGTGTGTGTGGTGACTGGCAACCGTCTTTTACTTTTTTCTTTACTCTGATTAATTTTCTGAATTTGTCACGGTCAGCGTAGAAATCAAACATCCTTCAGATTATTTTCATCTAGAGAAAGACATCACGATAACAATAAATCGTCGGCGACGACTAATCACTTTCACAGAAGAAAACTTCATACTGTTACGTAATGCAAGCGAATAGAGTGCGTTGACGGCGTTCTGTCAGTAACCAGTTTATTAGAGTCAGTAAGGGGTTGGAACCCTTGCCCGGAGTGACACTTGCACGGAGTGACATTTCCCCGGAGCCCTACCCTCCACATAATGGTATTTGGTGAGTCAGAAGTAAGACTGTGACACTTGCCCGGAACTAACATTAGTATCTTAAAACAGTTCAAAACGTATCCTCTTTCAATTTTGCAAGGGTTGAATTCAGTGTTATAGTGCAATATTACTTTTATTTTATGAATTTTAAGAGACTTTTAGCCAACTTTGCGTCGTTTCCAGGGAACACGACGGGGAGGTAGTCTCTTATCGTTCCCCATATATATTTTTTTCACTTTATGTGAGTTGGTCAATTTTTTTTTTAATGCTGAATTAGAATATTTACATATTTACAATATTTACAAATCTTTCCTGGTGAGAGTCTACTTCTCTAACCTATAGGCATTGCCTTTACTTTAACGTCTGGACATAAGCAACAGAAACAAGGAAAGACCTTAGTTTGCCATCTAGTTCCAGTTTTTCAAGGCCTTTGAAATGGTTTCATCACTTCACTGCTGCTTTTTTCGTCTTCTTCCCGTCAATATTCAGGGCTATTCTATCAAAAAAGTGGCCGTAATACTCTGCGTCCTCTCGTAGAGTCTTGAGCAGTGAATATACATTTGGATGAGACCTCGAAATTAAACTATTAATTCTTTGATTCCACCCTTCAGAAACTTTGTTGGTCCGGTGCCGTCTTCCGCAACAGTTCCACACTTTCCTTTGGATATGCTCATTCTCAAGCCACTGATCGACGACGTAGTCATAGAACACCCACAGTTTCTCGTCTTCAGGTGTGCTTTCCTGTATACTTAGCCAAGCATCATCAATCAGTTCTAGCGGAACATGCGCGAGGGCAGAACACATTCGCATGTGAAGTCGAATCTCTTCATTTTCTTTGTACGCAGGAGCAAGGCCACAATCTTGTACTCTCCTCCATAAACATTGGTTAAAATGGTAGTTACAACCAAAAATTTCAGCTTCAGGAAACAGAGTTTTAGCTGATTGGATGATTGCCAGTTCAAAGTCCATTGTAAGTGTCACAGGATTCCATCCAGGTACGTTGTTTTTCGCTGCTTTGAAAAAACGATCATATGTTTCTCGTTTCTTATTTGGCAACAACGCGTAGACTGCTGGAATAGTGTTGGTTTCTTTCCAAGAACTTCCCAGATCAGCGTGGATGACAAATAACTGCCCAAACTGTTTGCTTGAACTCTTGAAGGTTCCGTCGACGAAAACTGAAGAACAACTTGTCAATGCAGATTTTCCTTTTTAGCTGGCAAACACCAATATTCTGTCTTTAGGCCCTCTGTTGTCGTCTTCAAGTAGAAAATTTTTACCGTCATTCATAAGTAGATCATTTTCCTCTAAACGTATTCCTTCAGAGTCGACTGGGTCCTTTGTAGGCCCCACAGTTTTTCTTCGAATGCGATGTAATGATTGTTTGGCACTTCTGTGTGATGGTAGTGAAGTCACAAGGTCATATCCTCGATTAAAGAGCGTGCCTACTTCTTCGGCGTAAATTTTTGAAATCGTATTATCTGTTTCCCTTGCACGCTTCTTTGCATTAACAACACTTTTTCTCACTTCAGTTGCCGCTTCGTCCGGAATACAAACATGAGTTGCTTCGCCTACGATAGTATTATTTTTCGTTGATATTCTGCCTTTACATTTACGTTTCTTATAATCAACACATCGCCAATAAGTCACATCTTCTTTGTTGGTATAGTCAACACCCCCTCCATTGCTCCTGCATTCCTATAACCAGTCCGACTCACCCCCTACCGGACACCGTGCAAGTGTCACTGACAAAAATACACATAATTAGTCATTTCCTGGAATGCTTAGGGCTCTGGGCAAATGCCAACAAATGCCATCTCCGTGCAAGTGTCAACTTCGTTAGTAATCTCTTTGTAAGCGTATTCGGTTTGTCGATACTGAAGTTACCCTGCTTTTTTTTGTGCTCGAAAGTTTCATTACCACTGAAAATCGCACGTTACCATATCATATGTCCCATAATCGTCATCATTTTCTTCATCTATACATCCGTCTACCCAATACTGACTAATTTTTTCAGAATCAGGTCTCTTCAAGACAAATCTTGTCCACTTCGTAGTATCACAAATTTAACGGAGGCACAAAGATGTTTCATTGAGGTCTCTTTGAGTTTCGCCGTTTCTACCACATAATTCAATCATTACAATAATTCTCAGCAACTTAATTCAAACTGCGGGTTTCAGCCGCTTATCTCAGAATTGACTTTTTTTAATCACGAACACAGCAAAAGTTTATTCATGAGTATGGCTGCGGAAGTAACACAGGATATTGTAGAGTTATACCATCAATCTACGTTATTAGCACTCACAGCTGGACATTGACTTCCTCTGAGTCATTCTTCGGCAAATGTTTTACAGAAAAAAACAGGTATCTTAAACAGATCTTACTATGGCCCTCGTAGCAGTCTTTATTTGCTAAGTTTCAGACTAACAACCGTACTCCATGTTCTTACCTAACCAAATGTTAAGTCCACAACCAATATATTTATATTAATCTGTAAATGACATCTTTCATTCTACTTTATATGCGTAGTCTCATTTAATTTTTCTTGTTTCTCCTTCTTCGTAGCGTAGTTTTTACCACAAACCTTTTTAAAGCAAACTCAATTTAGAAATAACATACAATCGGTTACTGCCCCCCTCCAAAGTATAACACGAAACTTTTAAAAATCAACGAACTGAATGCAGAGATTGAAATGGAATACAGCTAAATACCAAAGGATGGTCGATATCATTCGTGATGATTGCAGGTCCATCTGGCCACGTTATCGGTAGTGCCAGGAATAGGATGGTCATCCTTTCAAACACATACCATAACATAAAAGACTTCATTCGTCTTCATTTACTACGGTTATGGAATTTAGATATGCCTTATTAAAGACTTTTTTGTAATCATTCAAAGAGTGTATATTTTTTACGGGTGGGGTGATCTTCTTGTGTAAGTGTTTTGAACTACTCATACGAATCGTTTCATTACATTTTACCATTAACTTCAATTTTTTAAAATTATAACCAATTTACGTTTGAAATAATCATTTAAAGTGTCGATAATTACTGCATTATAGACTGACTGGCAAATTGTATCTCCAGCAAGGCCATGTCTCTCACTTGCTGTTTAACAGTAAAATGTTAAACCCAAGGTTGTTTATACGCCAAAATATCGTTCCGTTTCGTGTGTCAAAATATTACTTGATAGCGGCCTTGAAATCGATTTGATTTATAAATATTTTCACCTTTGGTGACGAGAATGCAACCGGAGTTCAACGCTGCGGTAGATGGATTCGTTGAGCGATAAATTCTCCTGTTTACGTTTGTAAAAATGTTTTTAACAAAACATTAATTAATGATATTAAATGTAAAAAAAAACATTATGCAGCTGGTGAGTTTACAGATGACTGGTTCCGCGTGAAAAACGCTCAACAATATTTTCGTGAACAGGAATGTTCGACCACACCTGGTAAATATGACAAAACAAACTGTAAACTGAAAATTCCACATCAGTCGGTAAACTGGACAGGTGTCGTGTTTATGAAACAAAGTTGTATATTAAATTCAACAACGAATTTTCACCGGCCACACCCAACAAAATTCTCAACCGATAAATTTTATACAATAACAGGGTCTTTATAATGTTTTAAACTCGGTATCAATATTTCTTAAATTTTATTTTTAAAACGTCTGTTCTTAAAAGGGGGTAAATACGTAAGGGAATTAACTTTTAAACACTATTATAACTTATTGTCTTGGCTTGAAAATTTTTATAAATTCTTTGCAAAAAACGTACAAATACGATAGATACGTACAGATTTACTGTTAAACTCGTATATTTAACATCTTAAAAAAGGGAATTAACAATACAAACTTTTAAACTAGATTAATTTTAAGTGTAGTCGTATTCTTTAGGGAAATTAATACGTACAGTCCAAATCTGAAACGAGAGAGAGAGAGAGAGAGAGAGAGAGAGAGAGAGAGAGAGAGAGAGAGAGTATCGTGCACATGAAGTTAGTAGTTTTATTTAATTATTGAAAAAGATTTTTAAGTGCGATTTTTACTCAAATCTGATCATAAGAATACAAATGGGGATGTCTGTAATGACTACCGCTACACTAACAAGTTGCAGTGTTGACAGTGACTGACGGTGTTGAGGAAACAATTACAGCAAAACAAATAAATAATAATAATAATGCGGACGGCGAGTGTCGCCATTTCCTGATTGTCGCTGTTCTCGTCGCGGACTTCCGCCCCGCGGAACCGGCCTTGTTACAAACACTCTGTAACCACAGAGCTAAGAAAATGTTGTGTTAAGAACAAAAATACGAGCGACCTGTGTTTGTCCGCTATTTTGCGACCCGCTGTGAAACTTGCTCACGTATTTGTTGATTTGTATAATACTCGTTTTGGCCACTTCTGTTTCTCTAATTCTTCTCCTTTTCAGCTAAATTTTCCTGCCGCTCTCATCTACAATTTTATCTCTTGCATGTCAAGTTCTTCACTTGACTGTAGGTTCTTACATCCACATAAAATTATAAAAATCCCGTTTTCTGGCTTGAATTCATACGAGTTGATTACACTGATTAATTGTAATTTTTAACAGAAAAATTCTTGTGTACACAACACCCATCGTTAGCACTTGTTTGTCCATTGCTGAGGGAATGCATTTTCCTTTTAGTGCTTTCTCGCCATAGATTTTGTTCATTACACTATACCGTAGACTTGTACAGTATGCGAATATTATATGAAAATAAGCTATTATAAGAAAGTCGGGTTATAAGAAATTCTCAGACTGCGAGGTGGATTGCTTTGCATGACATTCGTTTGCCATACTGTGTTGTGACCTCGACTCAAGGTCAAGCCATCGAGTGACTACTTACCATTGGGGCATTTCGGTACTCTGGCCGAGGTAAGCGGGCCTCAGTCGGTAACAACGCGACACCTACAAGTGAGGAAGCACAAGTGTAGCTCGTCACTACACCCGCTTGAATCCAGACTGGTTTCTCTCTGGTGGTGATGTGTGCTGTAGGTACGACGAGCTGAGGGCGCAGCAGGCCATATGCCTAAAATGCTTCAAGAAAAACGACGAGGACGAATATTGCACCAAAATTAGAAAAGAAGAAAACTGCTGCTGTTAGAAAAGCTTTATATCATTCAGCATTATTAAGTGAAATCTACTGTTCGTGTAACTTACAAACTATGGAACTGGAATTTTAGTAATAATTAATTGTTACATAATGTTTGTAACATTTTATAAATATTGGACGTTGTAATTTAGTTTATAGCCTATCCACTTGAACACAGGCCATATTTGAAAATTAAATCTTTCACTTTCTGGCTATGTACGAGGTGAAGCCTTATTTTGTACAATAGACATTTTTGGATTATTTCAGCTTCAACTTGTAAATTATAAATTCACTAATAGTTATATTCTGATAATTTCTTACTATATTCTTTCTTCTTCTTCTTCTTATTATTATTATTCATATTTACTTCTTGGCTAATATATTTCTTTCTTTCGTTAAATCACTGAAAACCATTTAAACGATTACAAAAGTCATATGATAGATAATAAATTATAATAAAAGCAAATGATTGAACGCCGCCTTTTAAACTTAAGTTGTCGGTGCAGCATCGAACCTTCTCCAACACTAGGTGAAAGCGAACAGGGTCGAACCGGCAGCGGTGTCACAAATGACTGACCCGTTTGATCGGTTTAACATATCGATCAGACAAACAGCCGTATTATCTGATGTCAGGTAGAAAGCGATCCAAAACTGTATTGTCTTATTCAGACGGATTGCAATGCTTTCCACCGCGGCGACGTATCGTGAAACACATGCGCGGTGCAGACTAACCGTCAAGTACGACTTCATCGTAATCAGTCTTTCTTTTTCAACAAACGATTCGAGAGATATTAAAATATTTAACGAAATGTTGTTACGTAAGTTACATTCAAGTACTAATCAGTGATGTGAAGCGATATCAAAATGTCTTACTTAGAAAACATTATTGGCTCGTCGTTAGTATGTTTCCTTACCGGATTAAATTCATGATTTTGTAACAGACTGCCAACGCATGTCTGCACAAAGCTGGTCAGTATTTCATCTTTACAAACACAAAACCGTACATAAAGAAATCGGTTGCACACGTAATGTGCAATATTGTATCCATTTTAAAATTCATGTTTCCAGTATCCAAGCCACAATTTATTTAATTATTATATTTAAATATTAAAATTTTTAATATACGTGAAACAGATATAAACCATAACAAGTTTATTTACAAACTCAACAAGGTTGTGTTCCATCTGAATATGAGCCGAGAGACTTGGAAGCGCTTATGGAAAGTATAATTGCATGTTAGTGTTTGCAATACAAGTTTAGTAAAACGTAGATTTAACCACTAAATTGTGTTTATGTTTTAATAAAAAGTTATTTGCGTACACGCTACTTGAACGGTGTATACCGTGTAGTGTGTGGGCCGACACTGACAGTTCAGCAACGTTTAATTGCTGAAATGTGTTTCACTTCAATTAAAAATTTTAACGCTAGATGATTCTTATGAGGCATATACGTGTCTGATGATGGAAGGAACGTTCCGAAACGCGTCGCATAGCTACTAGAAGTCACAAGACGGAACTGCAGCGGCCCATCCATCAATGGATCAATCCACTCCAATCGATCACCCGAGTACCGACGGGAAAACAGAAGCATGAGACATGGAAGAAATACGAGACTAAGCCGAACATCGGTATTCCTCCAAGGCTCACAACATTGGTAGTAACTTGGTCGGCGGGAAATGTCGGTGTCCTAACTGTCAAAAGATAGATAGAAAGCGCACCGAAAACGAATTCAGGAATACTGGGCAATACTGAAAGCACATAGAAGAAAACACTTGAACTAACATGGTCGGAAATGTAAAAACGTAATAATCATTTTAAAAATAATGATATTTAGAACAATTTTGTCTTGAGAAATTTCTACCGTAGGTGGAGACATTTTATGTTACTTACTCACAAGAAATGAATCCAATTTGCTGTTTTACGTCAACTGCTGTTTTGTAAAAAACACCTTTTCAGGTTGAATGGCACAGAGTGAACATATACAGCCGATTATGAAAGGCTATTTATAATGTGTTCAGCACATATCCATCAGGCTGAAACGCGTAACAGGCAGGGAGCGTGTCACAGAATGAAGGGTAAAAGGGTACCAAGATCCAGACTATGGGCAGCAGAGAGAATTACAGGTTGGCTAGACAAGTCGTGGTAGATTAATAAAGGATTGGTGCTATGATTTTGAATTATCTTTAATGTAACATTGCCGCAATGAAAGGTGAACACAAGGGAAATATAGGTTGAAGAACTTGAAATAAGCATGAACCATCGGTCGCAACATAAATGAACAACAAGAGAAAGATTCTGGCAAGTGAATTTTCCTCGTGTATTGTTCAACAAACTGAATGTCAAGAACGTGAAGACTTCATAGAAAGACTAGCGGTAAGATAGACATGTAACACCAGACTGCTTTTCGATAATGACTGGATTAGGAACTACAGGAGAGAGAGAGAGAGAGAGAGAGAGAGAGAGAGAGAGAGAGAGAGAGAGAGAGAGAGAGAGAGAGAGAGACAGACAGACAGGCAGGCAGGCCTATTTTTCGCAGTGGACATACAATTTGAGTTAATATGATGATTGTAATGACGATGCTGATGTTGATGATTGTGATTATTCGAGACACAGCAGCACATAAAGATATATGTTATGTTTCTGGTAATGTTTTTAGTCAGTTTTCGCTTTTACCGTTACATAAGCCTGTTTGTTGTGTAGACATGCGTTCAAAGGAATGCCAAACATCCAATCGTTACTATGTTTGTACGCTTGTTTGTCTGTACGTATGTTTTGTAAAACTTAAATAGAAACTAAATGTATACTTATGGCAGCCTGTGTTGACGACTGCACACAAAGCAAATTCACTTTCGAACGATAAAGAAGGCGAGTCATTAGCGTCTGTACCATTCACGTGCACACTTTCTTCCTCATAAATGAAGTCATCGTCAGCACCACCTTAGTTTACGGACCTACTTTGCGGACTAATGGGTAATGCAATATCCTTCCCTCCTAGGAACGCTTCCCACGGTGATGTTTGTATCACGCGGCAGAACTATTCTGTGTTTACCAATTAACGTCTTTTCAGATGAGATACTCAGCGTCTTTTGGCAGACTTCTCCTTGATGTAATGGCTAAAGCGCCAACCTCCTGTGGGAAACGTGAAAACTGAAACTACGATTAGCATTTAAGCCCTTTCACGGTAAAGCGGCTGTCTGTCGATATTGGGCTTACTCTACCAGTTTGACTTCAGATATTAGTCAGTTTTCATGAAACAAAACTTTTTACTGCTTTCTAACCTTACTTCTTTCTTTTTTTTGTCTTTTTACGTTAAAGCTTTCTTCACGCTTTTTCTCCACAAATCTCATCCTGCCCAGTTGTCTTCTATTAAGCCCGTTTCTTCCATTTCTTTGGTAATATGTGATCTCTACATATGGTAGGCCTCTTCCTCGTTTGGTTATCTGTTTTATCTTGGCGTTTACTCATTGAAAATATCATTTTTTAACCATATACTTTCTCACATTCGTCCACCGTAGCCAGACTGCTCTCCAATCGATTATTGATCACGTCACTACCATTCCTCTTCATGTTCGTTTTGTCCGTGTTTTTTTTATGCTCACGAGTGATTTCCAGGCATCGCGTCACATAATCTAGATACATTCCTATCTTCCATTTATAAGAAGAGGTTACATTTCTGCACCACATTTTATTTTTTTTTAATAAGTTATACTATATAACATCTTTTACTTTGTTACTTGATTCATGGTTTTTACTCCATATCAGTCAAAGTAGAGACTGTGGCACCTGTTTTCCCTTCGAAGTATGGTCTGAATATTCATGTAACGTTTATCACTTTATCCAAAACTTTAACCAGATCTTGTCTAACTACGTGACGGTTTTGTGGTCAGAATTTAACTTTTCGATGATTCCATCAAAAGACGCCCAACGATAGGTAATGTTTCGTTGTAGCTTACTCGAAACAAAACAAAACCATGCAGTACTTGAGCAATTTATTTTCGTGTCCGCCAGCAACAATAATAAGTGGTACAACAGCAATAATTGCTGCTGCTGCTGCGGTTGCTCGTTACGTTTCTCTCGCTCGGTTTCAACCGGCTCTCAATTAACTATTCTGCAGACCGCGTTCTAACGAACGACGCGGAGCAACAAAAAAGTGATTCTGCGAGTTGTAGCCATTTGTACTGTATAACTGTGTTAGCAGGACTCGGTTACATCCTCCACGCCCCCAATGCCTGCATCATGCAGCACCTGTCGGTGGACGAAAACGCTTTAAATCCGTCGCCAACAATTGCTTACATAGCTTCAAATGACAGTGAATGACGTACATAAACGGGCAGGTGTTAACAAGTTAAATTTCCACATTCGTTATAGTTTGCGTTAATATTTCTTACATTAAAAGACAAATTTTAATCAACAAAACAACTGATTTAGTATTTTATAAATGTTAAAAATGTATAGTGTTATGCAATATAACCAAAATAAACATTGGTTTGGAGTATTATTTTGTAGCTATGAGGGTGGAATAAGCTTACTGAGAAGTGAGAAAGAGACCTGTCTCGAAACAGCACTTATGTGGGTATGATCGAATGTGACAAGAACTAATTGACTGAAAGAAGAACAAATTTAAAGACAATGATGGGAAGTAAAGGAGGCAGAAAGTTATTATAAAGAAGGAATCTAGGAAGGTTATATTTTAGGGGAAAATTATTCGTAAGACAGCCAAGGTCTTGAGAAAGAAAAACAAGAAACTCCTATAAAAGTGAATTTTAAAAATTCCAAGATAAAAACTGAGTGTTCGAATTACCGCCAACCGGAAAGACTAGTAGAAATCTCCGAGCGAGCGGTTGCAACGTAAGTCAGATCATGTCGTTGAATATTGCATGTGTCAAAAACGTGGACACTCGGAAAAAGAACTCAAACAGAAAATTCAAACATTTATAAACAGACGTTTTTGGAAAATAATGGAATTGTACTGGCAAAACCTTGTGACACCAGGGAAAGACCGTGTGGAAAATGAACTGCGTAAGGAAGACAATAACACGCCAATAATGAAGACCATAAATGCCATAGAGCAGAAATAAAACTAGAAATGGAGCACACACTGTAGACAAAATTAAACATATCAGACCACCAGAGATAGTAAAGACGGATAAGTAGAGAATATGAAGTTATGAAGACGAACTGGAAAGAAGATAAGTCGCTGAACAAATCAAAGAAGGGTGGGAGAGATTTGTGGAACCACTAGCCTCCGCACTGAGCATATAAGCTTAAAGTGAATATGGACAGAGTAAATTTTAAAACTTAATCTAGGGTCACAAAAACGAGTAAATACATAAAATTGGCTTTTATCTGTGTCATTCTATTCATTTTAGATATGAACAGGTCTAGAAATCATAATTTCTGAAAAAGGTCCAAGGAAATACTCCAATTTCGTTTTTTTCCTGAGATCTAGTGCTTTACTTATTCTTCTCAGTACTTTAGCATTGATTAATTTTTCAGTAGGTGCAGAAAATCTGCAGATACACCCCCCATAACTCGGAAAGCACCCACACCAACCCATATATAAGGTATAGTAGTATAGATAGGCACGTCGCTACACACATGTAAATATAGCAGACGTCTAGTAATGTTAATATGGTGCACAGGGAATTCCGTGTATGTGTTTGTGTTGCATATTATACGTTTTATGCTTCACGTTGCCTTTTGTAATGTTCTGGCGGATTACACGGAACGATTACATCTGATAAGTCATATGCCTCGAGACGCGTTATGATTAACACAAGACAAGCCACAGGACTGGTTGGTAAATTTAAAATTTAATTTAACCACACAAGTAACCTGGATACTGATTAATATGAATCTAACACATTTAATTCTCAATTTTTAAGAATTTAATGCAATCCAAGCAAGTTAAAATCTTCAAATACCGATGCAGAGACTATACGAAATTTGCTAAGAAGAAGAACAAACTTTCTCAAAGTTAATGGTTAATTCATTGTCACTTGTCACCGTTGAAAAGTTTCGAGTGTCACAAAATCAAGAAGGCAGAAGAAGAAAGTGCTGCGCGTGCGCTGACATACTTTCTATCAGCTGATGACATACGATAGAAACGCTTTCAATAGTAATTGCCTATGTGATCAAAATTTAATGAACGTAAAAGTGACATTTCGGATTTCATCAGCTCAAAATAAACGATTGAGCGTGTTGTCTGACATTAATCTCGAAGTGTGTTAGTTAAAAATCTTTGATGTAGGTAGAGAACATTCACAGTTCATTATAGTTCTTATTCAACACTAGCTATGGCAACCTCTAACTTTATTCTCAATGATTACGATTACAGATTTTCTTTGTTTGCTTTGGGTTGTAAGCCAAAACGTCTCTCTATATGTAATGATACTTCTGACATTTAATTATTTCCACGCGTATTCTGTGTATAATGAAATAATTACGTCTTTAAATATTACGTGAATAAGACATCGTGTTGCTGACGTTAGTGCTACGGATCGCTAGACTTCAGCCGTGTGTTTGATTCCCTTCTCAGACAAAACATTTTTGGCTTCTTCTTAGTTCTCGACTGAATCCTCTGCTCTCATTAAACTCGTTCAAACAAATATTTTTTTATCTTAAGCCTATCGTCTTTTTTTTAAACATGTTTACCTTGCGTAATATATATTTTGGCCAAAAATATTATCTTGTGTTCCTAGCTTGTAACATTGAATCCTAGCGTATATAACTTTGAAAATGCAAAAACGTTTCGCCTGTGCTAGGTACTGGTATCAACAATGACATAATATATGTGGGTATACAAGAAATAACTAACCCAAACGAGATAGTAGGTAATGGTGACGTACTCTGATAACTTAACATCACTTTTTATAAAAGTAAATTGTTTATTACAGTCCGTAGCGCCTCAGTATCTCAATTTACTAAAATTTTATCTTAGAATTCTGTACGATATTACTGAAGAGCACAACGTTGGCAAACCAGACGACGTTTTGTCTTCTGTATCGACACTATCACCAACATAATCATTATCTGTGGATCTTAGCCCATACCAAGAGTCAATTCCGTTCGCCCCCTATTCCTTGGTTTATCCTTCTAGTTTCGGTATTTCTGGATCCTCCTCCACCTATAGTTTCATCTAATACTTGGTCTTCCTCTGAGTATGTTAAGCAAAAACATCTGGTAAAAAAAATTTGTTTTATCGGTTATCATTCTCTAACCTTTCTAAGTGCCTAACTGCTCAGTCTACTTATCTTAATAAATCTTAATGTATGAGTGTGTCCGCAGAAATAGTAGAGCTTAGCATTGTGGCGCCTGCGCCATATTCCATCCTCAATCACTCCCTTACATATGTATCTTAACACCCTTCCCTAGATACCCCTTACACAATACATATTTTTTATTAAATTGTGCAGATGTCTATGTCTTGTCCTCACAGTCCCACACAGTACTAAGGCGTCCTCCCTGCTTCGGACGATGTTGTGATCCTGTTCAATTCCCTCCCATCCGTCGCTCACCAGGCAGTCACTCTAACATTTCTCAGGTGGTACCAAAAGTACCTGTGTACACTTGTATATACTGCAAAAAATGTCAAGACCAACGTACCCAAAGTCTACCCTTGTTATTCAAGGGTGCAGCTTGTCAACTGCTTTGTTCGTATGGACAACCTGATATAGTACTGGAAGCAGAAGATTGATCGTGACTTGGCTATTGCTAGGCATGTGTTTATAAATACAATAGGTTTTGCAGACGATAAAGTAATAATCGGACAGGTTATATGAATGGATTCTTCTGTATTAGTCAAAAATGTAATGTGAGACTATCTACTGCTAAAACAAAAGAAATTGCTGTTAGTGGCTTGGAATCAGTGGCGGATTATCCATAACGCTAGGGTATGCTCCAGCACCAGGCACCAGGGCCTCAGCTGTCGGAGGGGTCACCATCCAGCTGAGTGATTAAGCGAAGTAAAGCTTACAGAATTGTATGGTTTTCTTCCGCAGTTACGAACCACGGAGAGTGTCGAGCTGAAAAATCAAGCAAAAGCTCTTTAGTCCAGTCAAAGAAAGGTTGTAGAGGGAAATGGAAAGAACACAATTTTTGACTTTGGGACTTTGTTTGGACTAGTTAGGAGGTAAACGTACTAAGAGTCCCCACTCCTAGGTGGTGAGCGGGGTGCGGGGGGGTACGTAGAAGGTCCCTTTTTTCGGTTTTCGCTTATATCTCGGAAACTATGCAATCTAGTGATAAGGCCATTCTATACAAAATTAAAGCGGACAAAATGTGCCACAAGATTGATTCTATTCATTTTTTCGCTATCTTGCATAGTTTCCGAGATATCCGCGCTCGAAATTCGCTAATTTTGAAAAAAAAATTTGTGCCTCACGTTTTTTGCCTTATTTGACTAGCTAACTCTGCGGCCCTTCGTCCTACGAAAAAGTCATGACAAAGGAAGTTGTAGAGCATTAAATTTCTTTCAAGAATATATGATATTTTACTATTTTATCTTCAACCGTTCAAAAGTAGAGCAATTTTAACTTTATGTGTAAATTCCGAGATTTTGCAGAAAAACTTAACTTTCGTATTTTTCGTTATTCCACTGCTCTTACTCCTATATATAAGCCAATATATTTTATTTCACTTTCTTTAATAATTACGTGATTTAATAATTAAATATGAATGTTAGCTTCCCGGTTTTGTTTACAATTAATTATCAAGTGTTTGTTTGTCACAAATATGAATAATTCTTAATTAATAGATAATTGTTTTTGCAGCTTATTGGTTCAATAGAAGTTGAATTGTTTTGCTTTAATTGTAATGAGGCTTCACTTTGCATTTATTGATTTATTTGTGCCACTAACCTTTTTTGTATACCAAACATCGACAATATCGTAAGTTCAGACAGAGAGTGATTTCTGTAGCCTTCAGTGATTTCTGTGGTCCGATATGACCATCGAGACCACCCTGATGCGAGCGTTTTCTGGCCAAGGTGGCATGACCGGTGGTAGAGGTGTGACAAATAGTACACTCAGCAAATTGGTAATTGGAATGAGTGCGACCCATGATATTTGCACCTCTGTAGAAGAGTTTTGTGGGGTTCACGTCTAGTGAGCAGCACATAGATTTTGGACAAGCCCGCCAAACTAAGGTTGCAGTTGATGTTACCAAACTAATTGAGTGGTTTGGGAAATATTCTCCCTTTCCGGTTACCAGCGACATCATGTCTATTGCGACGGGGGTGGTTAGTGACAAAACAATCACGTGCTACAATGCTGTTACAGTTGGTAAACAAGCAATGGCTAAAATGGTGATTTCTCCATTTTCAGATATCAAACTGTCTCGGAAAGATCGAGAACTCCCCCTTTCGACTGTAAGCTCGTCAATCAAGATCAACGACGAAAAGGTGTCTGTGGATCCTTTTTTGCTATTCCAACGCATATCCATAAACAAGAAAACCGATGAAGATTTGAAAACTTATTTGCAATATGAATTAGCCCCTTTCCCTTTGGCCTTCTTCAATGAGGGTGTGATGAGGAAATCGACGAAGTCAGTTCTCTACAAAGAGCTCAATTCAACAGCCAAAGATGTACGTGTGACACACTTTGACATTGTTATGGACGGAGGACTTCTCCTCCACAAAGTTATTTGGCAAAAAGGTTCCACGATATCTGCCATTTGTGATGGGTACGCCAGTTTTGTGAACAGTCACTATCGTGGAAGGAGTTGCACTGTAGTGTTTGATGGGTACACGAGCTCATCATCAAGTACCAAGGTCGCTGAGCAGCAAAGGCGGTACCGCCTCAGCAAGTCAGCCGACATACATTTCAATCAGGAGTCAGTCATAACTGTGAAGCAGGAAGACTTCCTGTCAAACTTCTACAACAAAAGTCGGCTGATTAACATGCTGAAGGTCACACTACAGACACATGGAGTCAGAACCCTTCTAGCACAGAACGATGCGGACGTCCTCATTGTAGACACGGCTGTTGAGTTGTCACATACCACCGCTGTTGCTGTTATTGGTGAGGATGTCGACCTAATAGTCCTGTTGATGGCCAAAACACCTGGTGACGAGGACATAATTTTCGTCAAGCCTGGACGTGGAAACATAAAACCTTCATTGTTTTCTACCCAGGAGCTTCAGACCCAGGGGCTGCGAGACATACTATTTCTACACGCCTTCACTGGGTGCGATACCACCTCAGCAGCCTTCCGAAAGAGTAAGCTGGGATTTATCAAACTGTATTTGAAGTCTCCAGACGTCCAGGGAGCTGCTGCAGTTTTTTCAGACCCTTCCTCAACCAAGGGTGATATAGAGGAAGCTGGGAAAAAGTGTATTTTGAGGTGGTACGGGGCCCCACCTAAAGAGAAATCTCTAAACGCTACCAATCGTTACCAATCCTACCGTTACCAATCTAATCTCTACCGTTACCAATCCTTTGTTAAATCGGTAGCCAATATCAAACCGGACATCTCATGCCTCCCACCAACTGAGGGGGCAGCGAAACAACATTCTCTGAGGACATATCACCAAGTCCAGATGTGGTTGGGACATGAGCTGCCTCCTCAGATGGGAGCTAACCACCAACAAATTTCTAACCCCGGTACACAGTGAGCAGCAGGCTGCACCGGATGAAATATTAAAAATTATTTTTTGTCGGTGCACAAAGGATTGTGCCACCACCAAATGCGGATGCAGAAAGGCATCTCTCAAGCCAAAACTGCCAGGGGAACTGTCTTAATGGGGGCCCCCTTTTGGACAATGAGGATGAAGAACTCGACATCGATCCTCTGCCAGTCATCCTCGAAGATTTATCCCCTTCTAAGCTGACGAAGGCGAATACGACGCCGAAACGCGTTCAACGAAAAAGACAAGTAAGTTTTCACAGGTGAAAGTTTCAATATTATATTAAGTGTAGTGCTGTGAAAGAAGATGATGAACAAACAAGACAACTATCCCCTTCCTCAACGGATGAAGAAGAAAACGAAGCAGAACACACCCCAGGACCAAGTTCCCATGACGAGCCAGGACCCTCCCGCCCTAAGATAGCCAGGAATTGATAACAATTACTAATGTATAATTGTACTATAAGGTGTAAATATATTATTAAATGAAATGTAACATAGTTTATCAAAAACATTTACGAGTTAATGTGTTAATAAAAAAAGTTATGTACAAATTGTTGTTGACTCTGGAATCACCCTACCCCAATGCCTTTGCGGAGCGAATGTACAGTTAATATATATACTATATAATATATATATAAATATATATAATATATATATTAACTGTACATTATATATTATATACATTGAATAAAAGTATTATTGCCAATGTAGAGGGTTATTATGGCTCCTAAATAACAATAAAGATTCAGCGATCCTCGATAAATTGTCAATTTTGAGTATTTTCAAAAAATTTCCATCATATATAGTCATTGTAATTCTGTAGAGGTGAGAGATGGAGCTCTCAAAGTGGTTCCATTAGATTCGGGGTGTCGAAAATAGTATTCAACGACACTAAACAGTATTACTTTTGAAGAACTACATATGTACCTGAAAATATATTATATAATACATATATACATATAATTTCTTTATGTGCCACTTATATATATAGTATATACTATTTATACATATAAATACGTATATATTGGCTTATATATAGAGTTAGAGCAGTGGAATAAGGGAATTACGAAAGTTAAGTTTTTCTGCAAAATCTCGGAATTTACACATAAAGTTAAAATTGGTCTACTTTTGTACGGTTGAAGATAAAATAGTAAAATATCATATATTCTTGAAAGAAATTTAATGCTCTACAACTTCCTTTGTCATGACTTTTTCGTAGGACGAAGGGCCGCAGAGTTAGCTAGTCAAATAAGGCAAAAAACGTGAGGCGAAAATTTTTTTTTCAAAATTAGCGAATTTCGAGCGCGGATATCTCGGCAACTATGCAAGATAGCGAAACAATAAATAGAATCAATCTTGTGGCACATTGTGTCCGCTTTAATTTTGTATAGAATGGCCTTATCGCTAGGTTGCATAGTTTCCGAGATATAAGCGAAAAACCGAAAAAAGGGACCTTCTACGTGCCCCCCTGCACCCCGCTCACCACCTAGGAGTGGGGACTCTTAGTATGTTTACCTCCTAACTAGTCCAAACAAAGTCCCAAAGTCAAAAATTGTGTTCCTTCCATTTCCCTCTACACCCCCCTTTTGAGCATTCATTGACTGGAGTAATATAGAAATTTACTCAAACAATTTAAATAACGATCTTCTAATAGAATTGACCACGAGTAAAATTGCAAGAAAGAGGTTTTTTTCAAATCGTTCGAATGAAGATGAACTCCACGATACTACAGATTGTTCACTCAAAGTATTAAACTGGATGATTAATTGTAAAATGATTGATGCATTTCCAAACATACACATTGCTTGTCGTCTGCTTTTGATGATTCCAATAGCTAACTGGAATCTGAAAGATCATTAAGTATTAAAACGAATTAAAGATGTGTTGGGTCGTGGACACTTACTCGCAAAAGTGAAAAGTATCTGCAGTGCGCTAAGAGTAGAGTCAAGGTCGCACTCTGATGATGCGCACATAAGAAGAGATTTAGACATATTTCTTGACAATGGTAGTCTCTCGTGGACTGAGGTTTGCGCTAGGCCAGCAAAGCTCATTACCTAACTTCTAACCAGACTATCCTAGGTGTCCGTTTTTTGAACGCCACTATACGGACACTTTCCCGGAAGTTCTACCGCCGCTGTGCCCCGTTTCAGCGCCCTCGATCAACACCCATCTGTGCCAGATACTGTCTTCGGCGAAAGTTTACCCCGAATTAGACAATGTCTAATTGATATACCACGGAAAGTAGCAGACCACACCTAGGAATCCCCAAGTATCGTTGTCCCCGAGGCACCGATATTCCTTGAAAATGCGAAGCAGTTATCCTCGTGGACCAAGAATCCATAACCATGATCCGAGTAAATATGTGTGCTGAAGAAATATTTCTAATAGTATAAAGAGGAAGACCATTTCAATGAACGAAATAGCGTGCTTGGCATCGAAAAACTCAGAAGAACAGATATTTCCTGTAGAAATAAAAAAGTGAAATTAAAAGAGTCGGTTAAAACGACAAATGAAAAACAAACAATAAAAAAAAACAATGAAATGAAAAAAAATTTAAATAAGTCAAATAAAAACTATACAAAATGAATAAAAATAAAAAATAATAAAACCAATAAAAAATATGAATAAATTTAAACATTCTTTCAGTCTTGAACAACTCGAGACTGTTAATTCGACCTACGGGCATAATGAAGATTCCAACTCCATTCCTGGTAATTTCTGGTAGGCGCGGGGTTATCACTCTTCTAATTTATCGGGATTGACAAACTTCTACCAGGCATCTTGTGACGATTTTAAATGTATCGAAAAATCGCACAGATTAAAATTTTTTAATTTTAATAAGTAAGAGTATCATACACCCTTACCTATACCCAGATTCCTGAATCAACTTGAAACCTTCCAGTACCAACACGCCAAGAAAAGTATTAAGTAGTGAATAATAATAATAATTACTTAAATAATTAAAAATGCGACTAGAGAAATAAAGAAATCCCTAAGTCATAATAAAATAAACATAAAGTATTTATCTTCTAATTAATGAATAAATAATAATAGAAAAAGTACGAACTATTTTCTTAGTGCGTAAATACGCCCTAGCTTACTGAGCCCTCTCCCCTAAACCGTACGCGCATTCGGCCGTAGAACGTCGCAATGAGTAAACGTGAGTTTTGGTGTTGTACACATATACGTATGTGTATGTTCTCTAGAAGCATATCCAGCGTGAAATCTTGTTATTGTGAATAATGTAGTGTCTAGAGTTTGTGAGAAAATATATAAGTAAAATAGAAAAAGGTAGCCAACACATCTCTTAAAAACAAAATCAAATGTAAGTGTAACATAGTTAACTACTAGACTGTAGTACTGCAAAGTGAGAACTATAACTGTAATTAAAATAAAGAAAATGTGAACTCCAAGAATCTGCACTAAGAAAAGTGAAATTACAACATTTGGAACTTCAAGTAAACAACCTATCTTCGAGAGCTTCAAGAAAAAAAAATCAACCCGATGTAGATACACCAAGAACAACGTACTCAACCCGTAGAAGACGACTGGAGATGTCCCAAGAATACAACAACAACCTCAGGTGATATCAAACCACAACTTTTGTAAAATTCCCTTAATAAGAAGTAACAAAGAACTTTAAAGAACTTTCGCAATGTAATGAACAAATTATCAGATTTGTATATTTTGTAATTTTGTAAGAAGTAATAGTAACCGTAATGTATATATTGATAAATTAATAATTTTGAGAAAATTGAGACCCGGATCCGTGGTATTAAAACTAACAGTTATATGAATAAATTTTGATATAACAAGAATAATATAATTAAGATCTTTGAAGCAGTAAAAGCACTATTTACAAAAATAACTTTCTTTAAAATCAGTAATAATGTTTGATTAATACTTCAATAGCAATAAAGAGATGTTTTAGCTAATACCTAGTGAGTGAATAAGTTTATGCAAACCTTGTCAGTTTCCTATATCATACTTGTTTTGTAATTTGTTAGTAAGAGTTTTACTAACAACGGCAGCTGGTTTAGTTTACTGGTAAAGAATTAAACTAGTTCCCGATTTTTGTGTTGTCTTGCCAAGGGGCGGCACAAAATTGCGCCACTCTGCTGAATTTAAAATTGTGTAATTTACTTGGTAAAAAAAAATATTGTTTACAGAGTGTCACGTACAGAAAATTGCAACATAATTATGTAATTGTTGTTGTGTAAGTTTATAAGTCGTTAACGATAAAAAGGACAAACATAAATTTATTCACTCAGAAATAAAAAAAAAAAAAGGATAAATGAGTAAAATTTTAATTATATAATAATAATATTAGTATCGCGAGTTTGCCGTGTTAAGCAAGTAATAGCTGGTAGGGAATCCATTCCAAACAAGTCAATTCCAAGCCAGTTGGTTCATGTTAAATATGTGTTGAGGAATGTAAACTCTCCCCTTTGTAAGAACCCATCTCATTCATAACCCCTCCTCCCTAAAGCAAACAAAGCCACGTTAGACAAGCTCTTTCCTGTTTTTGTATTGTTCTGAATTACTACCCTATGCAACTAGACGACACCCCAAAACAGCTGATTCTTTGTGCTGTTTGTTAAATCAATGAACTTTCCGTATATGAAATTTCTCTCTACTAAAATAGTATTATCGTTTTGTTTTGATTAATTATATATGTCAATACTGAGAATTTAATTGTTGTGAAATAAGTTATGTTGATTAATTAAGATAAGATTACATCCCAAAGCTTAATATGAAATAAGATATATGTGTATGTGTTTAAATGAATTAATGTTATCTATTTTTAAACATTGAGAAAACGAAGTAAAGTAAGTGACATAAGATTTGTCGTTCGTAATACGTCGTGTGTTTAAAGTGGTTATCATAAAAAATGACTCAATTTAACCCCGATTTCTTGTTGAAAGACGAATTAACATATGAAGCATTATGGCGTGGTCTCCCCTACTCTAATGTAACTGTCGCGGAACTTCGCAAGACGTTACGCGAAAATAAACCGGACAAACCTTCATTATTAAGTCGTTTGAGTGTTTTAGATTTCAATAGCGAAAAAGAAACGTGTTATCGTAAGTATACAGAACTAACTTCGTACGCACAAACCCTGCGTGATGAAAAATCCCCCGCAGTAATATTACGCACCACCCAAAGAATTGAGCATCTATACCGTCGTATCACCAATTTGTTGACCTGGCCCGGTGATAAAGATATCCCTCCTGATGTAAAAAAAATTCGCCGAGGAAGCATTAAAACAATTACCTGAGATAATACGCGAATTACGTAGACGATCCGAATTGTTTAGATTAGACGAAATCGAAGAAGCAATGACGAAATTAAATATTTCACCTACCCAATCGCCGACTCAAGAACAACCAAACGGTACTGCAAAAATTCAGATTCTGCAGGAATCCAATATAGATCCATTCAAGGAACGGTTAAGTAGTAGTCAAGTAAATATTCAAGCAGTAAACGTTACGTCACTCCCTAATGAACTAGAAAATATGACCCATACCTACGAATTACCTTCTCATTCGCGGACTAATCAACCTGCGGAAAATCCTAGAATGATGAGCCAAATAAATTTAACTCCCGAGCTCTATGGAAAAATAACCCACCCTGTAGAAAGTATTTTGTCCAATATACAAATCACTGATGGGCTGAATATTACAAAGCTCCTTAATTTTATCAAACATATCTTAGAATTAAAGGAACTGCAACAACTAAGAGATAACCAGATTTTGCAAGTTATTTTACCTAAGTGTAGATCTCCATTAAAAGATAGAGTGTTAGAATCCCTAAGGTATAATCAATCGGTAGAAGAACTTCATACCACACTAATAAGACATTTCATTCCCACCGGTATCTACGAAGAATTGAAGCGAAACTTAGTACTTCGTGCACAAGGTACATACGAGAGACTAGCTCATTATATTTCTGAAGTAAGAGAATCTGCTTTATTGTTACAAGTTAAATGGAGCGAACAACAGTTAGTAGACAATATCATAGTAAGACTGTCCCCCCGAGGAGCGATCTCGACTAGCACTCGTGAAGCCACCTACAACTTTTACGGAACTAGAACTATGTTGTATACATTCGTCCGACGTCTGGTATTCTGACCAGAACAGAAGTGTTTCTATGTCCCAGAGTCAACAAAGAAATTCATTCCAAACTAGACCTATTGGAAATGATACCCGAAACTACCGCGATAAGCGATTCGTAAGTACACATAAAACCCAAAACTATCCCCATGTTTCATACTCTAAACCAAAATCCCGACAACCTACGAGCGAAGTAAGTGAGGAAAGAAGATGTTATAACTGTGGAAAGGCCGGACATATTAGCAAGTTATGTAAACAAAAGCGTTATCTACAGAAAACCGAGCAATCAAAAAATGTGTGAAGCTGGAAGACCGAAAATCCTACGTCTTCCGAAGCATCAGAAGGAAAGGTAACAACAATACTAAGCGTCAAATAAAGATGAGTAAAAATAAACGCAGAGATCCTTATTTAACAAAATTTATCGAGAAGTGCAACTCTATTGGTGCATGTAAAACAAGTATATGCCAACTACCCTATGTACAGATAGACCTTGGAGCAACGAAAACCCTTGGTTTAATTGATTCAGGATCTACCCGTAGTATAATTAGTAAACAGTTAGCCACCTTATTAGCTAATCATAAACTGATTAAACGTAGCCAAATGGTGAACATAAAGTGTACCACCGCAAATAAACAAAACCTAAAGATATCTCACAGTATTACGGTGAAATTAAAAATTCAGAATTTTACTTGGTACATTCCCCTACTAGTAGCTGAAGAGTTAGGACAGAACTTAATATTAGGCGCGGATTTTATAAGAAAAACTGCTTTAATCCTTGATATATATGCAAAACAATATTTTTTCAGATTTGATCGTACTCAAAAATATCAGTTCGACTCCGAATTAAGTAACGACACTGTTAGTGAAACCGCAAATATTCATTCAGAGCCTAATGAATCGAGTCTGTCATTTAAAAGGAAATGAGAGACTAAGAATCCAAAAATTAATAAAAGATTTTTCTGCTGTACTCACCCCCAAGTTAGGATTAACTCATTTAATTGAATATAAAATAAATCTTAGTGACAACAAAGTAATACGACTCCACCCATACAAACTATCTCCGCCCAAGATGGAAATCATGAGAAACCACATTAACAAACTCCTTGATCAGCACGTCATTGAACCATCAACGTCTCCATATTCATCGCCTGCATTCCTAGTACCAAAAGGAACTGACAAACATAGACTAGTCGTGGATTATAGACAACTAAATAAGAGTATAGAATTTGAATCGATACCACTGCCAGACATACACAGTGCGTTTCACTATTTTACAAAAGCGAAAATCTTCACCATAATGGATCTTAACCAAGCATTCCATCAAATTCCACTAGCTGAGGAATCAAAACATTTAACTGCTTTTGCTGTCCCATTTAATCTATATCAATTTACGAGAGTACCATTCGGTATATCACAAGGAAGTTCAGTATGCAGTCGACTGTTAGAAAAAATTTTCCATGATGTTAAATTTAAATTTGTATATCATTATCTCGACGATATAGTAGTATATAGTGAGTCAATGGATCAACATATTGAGCACTTGCGTGAAGTATTATCCCGGTTAAAGAAAGCCGGACTGACCGTAAACCCTAGTAAAGTTAATTTCGCAGTGAAACAATTCTTATTTTTAGGTCACATAGTATCAGCCGAAGGTAAGGTTACCATCGATCCCGAACGTACACGCGCAATCCGAGAATTTTTACCTCCCAGAGAAGTCAAAGGTATAGCTAGATTTTTAGGTATGATTAATTATTTTCATAAGTATATACCCCACTTAGCAGATATAGCAGCCCCATTGAATGCCTTAAGAAAGAAAGGAACGAAATTCGAGTGGACTACTCAACATCAAGAAGCGTTTGAAACACTTAAAGAAAGTATTATATCCCCTCCTGTATTGCAGTTAGCGGATTTCAGTAAACCATTTATCGTACAGACCGATAGTTCAAGTGTAGCATTAGGAGCCGTAATATACCAGGAAATAAATAATACTAGACTCCCGATCAGTTATGCATCCCGGACACTGACCGAGCAAGAAAGGAAGTTCTCAGCCTATGAACTTGAATGTTTAGCCGTAGTATTTGCTTTTGATAAATTCAAACCATTTTTGGAACACAAAGAATTTATACTAGAAACCGATAATCAAGCTTTATCATGGTTATTAAATCACCCAAAGCAATTAGGTCGTATCGGACGATGGGTGTTAAGATTAAATTGCTACAAGTTCAAAGTGCAACATATTCGTGGAACTCAAAATGTAGTGGCCGATACTCTATCCCGCATGTTCCAACTACCCAATACAAGATCTGGAGAAGACAATATTGAAACCACTATCGTTAATACACTAATTACTAACTTTCCCCTTGCATTTAAGGATATATCATATCACCAACAACAAGATCCGAAATTGTGTAAAATAATCGAACAAATAGAAAAAGGAAATAACTCTGATAAATATATCTTGAGTAAAAGAGTACTTTGTTTTAAGAAGGCAAACGGAAAATTACTAAGAATAATCGCCCCGGAAATAATCAAACCCATGTTAATGGAGTACTACCATTCATCTACAATTGGAGCTCATATGGGAATTAGGAAAACGATACATCGTATTCGCAAGGAATACCACTGGGAAAACATGAATAGTGAAATAAAAAAGTTCGTGAAAGAATGCGAAATTTGTGCGCTGAGCAAACCAGCAAGAACCAGTCAAGTCGGAAAACTAATCTCCGAAATACCTACCACTCCCTTCTCGAAAATATACATCGACTATTCTGGACCTTATCCCCGCTCTAAATCCGGAAATACTATGCTGTTAATTTGTGTAGACTCATTCACTAAATTCGTGTGGATGTATCCTATGCGTCGTGCATTAGCATCTACGACAATTAAAATTCTACAAGAACAACTATTTAAAAACTATGGCACACCTTTAAGCTTAATATCTGACAATGGACCCCAGTTTAAATCGAAAGAATTTAATGACATGTGTTTTAAATTAGGTATAAATCATATTACCGTGACCGAGTACAGACCGCAAGGAAATATAGCAGAAAGATACTTGCGTAACTTAAAATCAGCATTAATATCTTATCATGCTAAAGACCAGACAACCTGGGATCAAAATATTTCGTGGATACAATTTGCATTCAATTCAGCGTATCACGAAGGTCATAAATCAACACCATTTGATTTACTGTACAAGTACAAACCCAACCATCCTTTAACCACAAAGTGGAAAATCAATGAGTTATTACCCCGCGACGTGAATGGGAATAACATACGAAAAATATGGAACGAAGCTCGTGCAAATCTGAGAGCTAATTTACAGAAATCAAGGAAGTATCATGAGAATAATAATAAGCTAATAAAGTATAAAATAGGTGATTTAGTCATGTATAAAACTCATCCTATGAGTAAAGCAGTTGATAAGATCACTTCGAAACTATCTTATCGATGGTGTGGCCCCTATCAAATTCGTAAGTTCATCACCCCCGTTACTGTAGCTCTGTATGAACCCAATACAGAAAATTACGTTCGCAGAAGTCATTTGTCTCAAATAAAAAAATGTTTTTCGTGTCAAGATACAGAAGGAAGACTACGAGAAAGATAGAAAACCTAGAATACTATCTAAGTATTAAGAATAAAATGTGTTGTATAGACTTATACCGAAATAGGATAAGATTGTGTAACATCCTATACTATAGGTAACTATAAACTCAAAACCCCCTCGTACGAATACAAGCGAGGCCTGATCAACCTTAGCTAATGTCCTGCGAGAATGGTATTATACATGAGAAATCTGATGACAAGTATAATGAAGATGAAGAGAAAGAAAGAAAGAAAAATAATCTTTAGCGCTGTAAACTAAAAGTAATTCTATTGTTCTTACAATACGGTATTATTATTAGTAAAATACTCATGAGTATAACTCCGTAAAACGAGTGAGCAATTCAAGAAAAAACCGGTAGTAGATATAAGAATTAAAATAAGGTAGATTTACGTTTTGTGTATTTTATATAGTAGATGTAGTAGAATTTAGATGTGACATAAGTATAAGATAATCGATTGATGAATAGAAATAAGCTGAGAGAGAGAAATTTCAGTATGAAATATAATTGTTTATTAGAATTATATTATTACACCCCCCCGTTTTTCATAGTTAAGTGCAGGAGGATGTGACGATTTTAAATGTATCGAAAAATCGCACAGATTAAAATTTTTTAATTTTAATAAGTAAGAGTATCATACACCCTTACCTATACCCAGATTCCTGAATCAACTTGAAACCTTCCAGTACCAACACGCCAAGAAAAGTATTAAGTAGTGAATAATAATAATAATTACTTAAATAATTAAAAATGCGACTAGAGAAATAAAGAAATCCCTAAGTCATAATAAAATAAACATAAAGTATTTATCTTCTAATTAATGAATAAATAATAATAGAAAAAGTACGAACTATTTTCTTAGTGCGTAAATACGCCCTAGCTTACTGAGCCCTCTCCCCTAAACCGTACGCGCATTCGGCCGTAGAACGTCGCAATGAGTAGACGTGAGTTTTGGTGTTGTACACATATACGTATGTGTATGTTCTCTAGAAGCATATCCAGCGTGAAATCTTGTTATTGTGAATAATGTAGTGTCTAGAGTTTGTGAGAAAATATATAAGTAAAATAGAAAAAGGTAGCCAACACATCTCTTAAAAACAAAATCAAATGTAAGTGTAACATAGTTAACTACTAGACTGTAGTACTGCAAAGTGAGAACTATAACTGTAATTAAAATAAAGAAAATGTGAACTCCAAGAATCTGCACTAAGAAAAGTGAAATTACAACATTTGGAACTTCAAGTAAACAACCTATCTTCGAGAGCTTCAAGAAAAAAAAATCAACCCGATGTAGATACACCAAGAACAACGTACTCAACCCATAGAAGACGACTGGAGATGTCCCAAGAATACAACAACAACCTCAGGTGATATCAAACCACAACTTTTGTAAAATTCCCTTAATAAGAAGTAACAAAGAACTTTAAAGAACTTTCGCAATGTAATGAACAAATTATCAGATTTGTATATTTTGTAATTTTGTAAGAAGTAATAGTAACCGTAATGTATATATTGATAAATTAATAATTTTGAGAAAATTGAGACCCGGATCCGTGGTATTAAAACTAACAGTTATATGAATAAATTTTGATATAACAAGAATAATATAATTAAGATCTTTGAAGCAGTAAAAGCACTATTTACAAAAATAACTTTCTTTAAAATCAGTAATAATGTTTGATTAATACTTCAATAGCAATAAAGAGATGTTTTAGCTAATACCTAGTGAGTGAATAAGTTTATGCAAACCTTGTCAGTTTCCTATATCATACTTGTTTTGTAATTTGTTAGTAAGAGTTTTACTAACAACGGCAGCTGGTTTAGTTTACTGGTAAAGAATTAAACTAGTTCCCGATTTTTGTGTTGTCTTGCCAAGGGGCGGCACAATCTTGTACTGTAGAGTATAGCATAGTCCCCTATCTATCCAGGGATACGGGTTGTAGCATTATATTAATAAGGTAACAAACAAGGTTTTTACGACGTCTCGTTTCTTTCGTTTTTTCTCTTCTTCAAATTTCCTTTGCAAATGTCCGGTAGAGTGTGCACTTCGGGGTCTTATCCGACCCACTAGAAGTCACCTCCCTCTCCTTTTCTAGGATACTAGTCTGGAACTGTTTGAGACATTACATCGGGCTAGTCCCATTGTTCTTCCGCCCTAGAGCTTGCTTCTGGTATATTCTTCATCCTTTATGTTAATATTATCTAGTTCTATCTTCTTCGTCGGCAGAATCTGTTCTGCGAAGGGTCCCACACAGTTCCAGATGTCCTACCCTGGAAATATCGCTTTGACGATGTTATCCGAAGAGATCTCCTACCCAGTATCCTCTTGCACGATCTTCCGCTTGGTCGCATCTGTCGCAGACAGGGAAGGTACGGCTGACATCATCGGCGCTCCCAGGCAGTACAGGCACTCTTGTGACTCCTTTCCAACATCAATCCGGTAGGACCGAAAACACCCGTGTCTAGTCGGGAATTGGATGAAATAAAAGAATTATTATTATTATTGTTGTTGTTGTTGTTGTTGTTTGACACAACAAAGCCATACATAAAGCATGATGCGTGAGTGGTTTATCGCTTTCAGCGACCACCACCTACAACGTAATCTTTAGGCGAACACGATTTCTGCTATATACTGTATATTCATAACATAAACGGTGACAGACTTTCGTTACGACAGACTTGTCGTGTACATCGTCACCGTCCTTAACGGTCTACTTATCACACTCACTTGCTTATTGAATAACATCTGTGTTACTTATGTAAGGGGACGTCCATTAATTACGTGAGCTCAAAATTGGGGGGGAGGGGTCCGGCAAAATCTCACCAAATCTCATTTAAGGGGGGGGCCAATGAAAATCTCACGTCATCTTTTTAATTCAGAGAATATACATTATTATAACGCACCTTAAACGTAGTTATCATTTTCAACTCTAATTTCACAGAAAAAATGTAGTACATAGAAGATGTGCTTTAGGTATGTTTAGTGGTATGAAGCAAAAACATGAACATATCAAATAAATTTAATTATTTAAAAATTATAGGGTAAACCTCACGTGAGGGGGAGGGGGGTCCCACCACATCTCACCAAATCTTACCAATGAGGGGAGGGGGTCCAAATTTAAAAAAAAACCTCACGTAATTAATGGACGTCCCCTAAGTCGTTATACCCTTGCGCAAATATTTTAGTACAACATTACGACCAGTCAAATTCATGCAGTGTATTAGTTGATGCGATTTACAACGTATGGCTGTTATGATGTTATAATTATTGTAGTATATAATTACTTCACACCGTTGACAACCAGATCGTTGAGGAGATGATGTACCTTAAAAACTGCATTTCCACGTATAGTGTTATTGTCGACTGCACAGTTTCACGCAGTATTTTGATACTGAGTTTCATGCTTTAGGTCTTCTAATAAGTAACTGAAGGTATGGAGAATAGAAGATGGTAATAAGGAATTTCCATAGTCATTATGACATTGGACACCACTCCATTATCTACGATATCAAAAAAGTTTAGTTAACATAGTAGGCCTATAGAAATGTTCGTTGAACTTATGAAACGGGATTACAAAAACAAATTCTATGCAAACAGCACAAGCCGTGGGGAAATTAGAAAGACTGGCGCAATTGGAATCAAGTATTCTCAAGAGGGAAATCTTTATTAGATCTCGTAGACAGACAGAAAAAGATGAACGTTGCCTATCGGATGGCGAAATCATATGATTCAAACCGATTATGTAAACCGATTAAATAAATATCTGAAAAAATATTAGATGTTTCAAAAATGTCTGAAAAAGCAGTTTTTAGAGCAGACTGCATGCAAATCTATAAACGATACAGATAACACGTTAGACAAACTGTGAGTACACCTTTATAATCCGCGGCAACTGACTATGTAGAAACTAAACAGGTGTTCTAAAATAAATATGTTCAGAGAACGTGGGACGCAGCGTATTCCTCAGTGCTATAGCGCAGATGCACAAAGAAGGAAACGGAAGCGTCAAAGGAGGAAAGTGATGGAAGGCGTCAACGGAAGAGTCTTAAACGCAATCAATGGAGCGAAGGCAGTTGGGTGACGGAAACTCGGAAAACGTTGTAAACTCGAAATTCAGATAAGGGAATCGAACCGATAAACGTTTTTGTTTATCATTACAGTTGGTTTCACCGAATGTCACCTAAATCAAGTCAGCAGTGCACCCATCAGTCACCCATAAATGGATGAAATCTGTGCTACAGAGTTGAAGGCACTATATTAGAAATAGGCCAAATACTATAATCGATGTAGATAGTTGTTTTCAGAAGTACACATCACCTCGCCTTGACTTAATTACAGTTTTAGCCGGTTCACTGAGTCGTGGAGTCATTGACGATAGTTAGAAAGCAGACCGCGCGGCAAATCGTTGTCGTCCTCTCTCTCGATACCCCCACCCACCCGCAATCTAGGAAATAATTCATTGAGTTTTTCAGCTAATCAGCTGTAACCGTTGTCATCAATGGCATTTCAATGATTATTGTACGGCGTATTGAAATGGTTGTCTAATATAAAACAGGATCACTTGAAGTTTCAGTAAAATCTCTTTCTGTGAAGAGAAAAAGTTAAATCCATATCTTCAAAATACATTTAGCTCAGAGAATAGGGCATAGACTGCCCTTGTTTTCTTTACTTACGCTTAAGTTTATGATTTGGCTTTGAAATACAAAAATAGATATTCCTTTATCTCACACACACACACACACACACACACACACACACACACACACACACACACACACACACACACACACACACACACACACACACACACACACACACACACACACAGTGTATGAATGTAGGCTATATGTAGATGTATGAAGATTTATGCAATTCTGAAGGTCCACGGGATTTCAGAATTGAAATACCGATTTCAAAATGGGTACGTAGAGAGTACTTAATACAGATATCACTCGCGCCAAGTGGCTAAGTAAATATATTACTTTGCAAGGATACCATCTTTCCGAACGGCTAAGAAAAGATATATTACTTGACAGGAACCTAATCTTTCCAAGTAGTACTTAACGGAGATATCACTAGCGCTAAATAGCTAAGTAATTATATTACTAATTTTTCCAAATAGTAAAGTGAAGATGTGTTACTTGACAAACAGCTCTTTTCAAACGGCTGAGTGAAGATGTTAGCCTAATACTTGGCAATGAAGCTCGCTCAAAAAGCTAAGCATAGAGCATTCCAGGGAAGTTAGGATGTTACGCATTCAAAAGTGGTCAAAGAAAGAGATGTCACTTGGAAGTTGGATACCACTTCATGGGGACACCATTCGCTTCTAATTAGCTAAATAGAGATATTTTATTTTGTACACATCTGTACATTATGCGGCTAGAGCTGTGAGTTACTCACACTTTATTTAAATAATTTTTCACTATGCAACATGATTTTCTATGTTTCTGTAGTCTTAGGTGTTCCTAAAGCATTTTTTTGCGCTGATTCCAGATCTGCAATCCGTTTCTTTCTATCGCGTACAGTTTTTTTGCAAATCAAATGAACTCATCTTTTATTTACACGTAAGTTTCACAAGGGGAAATTTTATTGTGGGGGAGGGATTAGTTGGCCACACTTGTTACACCCAGCTGGCTGTTAGGCGGGAAACAGTAGTTCATTGTTTACATGTTATAGTGCTGTGAGGTTATATTTGTGCTGTCATATATAGTTTGTGAACTTTCTGTAGAAATGAGTTCCCGGAAGTGTTTGAATAACCCAAACGTGTTCTGTTATATTTGTGGTAGCTACGTAATTGGTAAGCAAAGACAGGACATTAATAGTTTTGTGAGAAACGTGTATTACGCGTACTTCGGCATAAGGCTTGGTGATGAAGACAAAAGCTGGGCACCACACAAGGTATGTCGTACATGTGTTGAGGGACTGAGACTGTGGAAAAATGGTGCAAAAAAATCAATGCCTTTTGCAATCCAAATGGTTTGGAGGGAGCCACAAAATCATGTTAACGATTGCTACTTTTGTGTGGTTAAAATTCAAGGTCATAACGCAAAAAGTAAGAAGGATATACAATATCCGAACATTCCTTCGGCCTTACGACCAGTTACGCATTGTAATTCTCTCCCTATCCCAGTTCCACCTCCCGTTCTTGAAGATGTGCCACTGCGAGCAGCTCAGAAAATGAAAGCGATAATGCTGATGATTACAACCCGGAAGAAGATTCTGCACCAAAATTATTCAGTCAAAATGAACTTAATGATATTACTCGTGACTTGAACCTGACAAAAGATGCCGCCCAATTGCTTGGGTCAAGATTGAATGCAAAAAATCTTCTACTACCCGGAGTTACGTTCTCTTGGTATAGGTCCAGAGAGAAGGAATTAATGAAATTCATTAAAGAAGAAGACTCTGGTTTATTGTTGTGATATTGAGGGTTTATTGAATTTCTTTAACGTCACTTACAATCCAAGTGAGTGGAGGTTATTTATAGACTCGTCCAAAACTAGCCTTAAAGGTGTACTTTTACACAATGGAAATTTGTTTGGTTCAGTACCCATTGCACATTCAGTTCATCTCAAGGAGACGTATGTAAATCTCAAAGATCTGCTAAAATACGTGAATTATGAAAAACATTCTTGGACAATTTGTGGGGATTTAAAAGTAGTAGGTATGTTACTTGGTCAACAATCCGGCTACACAAAAATGCCTTGTTTCATTTGTGAATGGGATAGTCGAGCCAGAGACAAACATTGGAAGAAGACAGACTGGCCCAAAAGAAAAACCCTCCAACCCGGTTCACAGAACATAATAAATGTACCACTTGTTCAACGAAGCAAGATACTATTACCTCCTCTGCACATCAAACTCGGATTAATGAAACAGTTCACTAAAGCTCTTCCAAAAGATGGTGACTGTTTCCAGTACTTGGTAACAAGATTTCCGAAAGTATCTTATGAGAAACTTAAAGAAGGGATCTTCGTGGGACCGCAGATAAGAAAGTTAATGAAAGACAATTTGTTTGAAAGTACAATGAATCCAGTGGAAAAAAGGGCCTGGGTTTCGTTTAAAGAAGTTGTTGTCAACTTTTTGGGCAACCACAAACATCCAGAGTACAAAACCATGGTTAAAAGAATGTTGCAGAGTTTCATGAAATTAGGATGTAACGTGAGTGTAAAGCTTCACTTCCTACACTCACATGTTGACTTTTTCCCTGCGAACCTCGGCGATGTCAGTGAAGAACAAGGCGAACGTTTCCACCAGGATATCAAGGACATGGAAAAGAGATACCAGGGAAGGTGGAATGCCAACATGATGGCCGACTACTGTTTTATGCTAAAAGAGACGGCACTGGTGAAGGGAGACAGTCACGGAAGAGAAGTTTCAACCCACGTCAGAAAGATCTTGAAGCAGTGAATTCAGCGAAGAAGAGGAATTAAATTGTCATATATGTGTTGTGTTTTCGTAATAATTATAACATTTTTAAGTGAGTGTATACCATTGTCTACTGCACCGCCATGTGTTGTGATTTTATGCAGGATTAAAACATAAACAATTTTGAAATCACAATCAAATAATAATTTTCCCTGTTCACAAAATTCGATTTTTTAAAACTTCGAAATTGAATTGTATAAAAACCTTACGTGATACAGAAAAACTAAAACCAGATTTGAAATCAGCATGACAAATACTTTTAAAATCACGTTACAGTCTTAAAACATCGTACCAAAAGTTTTAAAATGTTGCATAGTGTTGCCTACGTGTTAATTTTCACAAGATAATGTAGCATAACTAAAAAAAAGCATCTTAACATTGGTGACCAGAAAGATATTGAAAATTGTATGTAGAGTTATGTGCTGAGATAGATTCGAACTCAGAACGCTGCTCAAGACATCTGTCTGAACACATGCGCTACCCAGACTGTTTTAAAGAACTTAACGTGTCGCAATTTTTCAAATAAATTTAGTTTTATTCCTGTACCGTAATTTAGTGTTTGGTCAATGTTCACAGATTACATATTCAAAGCAGCGTGCAATGAAACAATATAAAGAGAAATTAATAAACATACAAGAAAGCGAAACGAAGGGCAACGAAGCAGCAACAGGTGTTAAAGGTCAGTGGGTCTCTCTCTCCGACCGTTTAATTCAAAATGTAGGTAATTGTGGAAATGTGAGGTAAAAGTGAGAGTACATCGACGAGGGAAGACCGGTGTGTGCACGTCTCTGCGCGTGCGTGCGTCGGCAACTTGTTAGCAGGAATCGACAAGCGGCGGGTGTCGTGATGTTGCTGCCTCAGTTCTGGTTCCCGTTAATCGCCAGCCTTCCGTTATGCGCCGGTTGCGTGCGTATTTCCGACATTTTGATTTCAACGAAAAACTTCTTTAATGGAATACGATTTAATTAGGCCGTGCAACGGAAAATCTGTGAGACAGCGTCTTCGGTTCGATTCCCGCCAATGACCTTTCACCGTTTACCACAGGGAACTGTGGTCGATCTTCGTTGATTCTGCGGACACATAAAGTTTTAGCGCGCGTGTGTGTCTGTACCCGAATACACGGATAAGTTTACCACGATATCCGACTTTTCCTTAGACTCACTCGGCAAAGCCTACTTATGCCTTTTAGTTGCCATTATAGCACTTCTTTTGGAAGATAACGTAGGTGCGACTGAACATCAGCACATCTCGATTTTACCTTCATGTTTTCCCATATTCCTCTGTGTTCATTATCATCATCATCATCTGCAAGTATTAAACCAAAGATGGTTTGTTCCGGTATCAAACAGGCAAAGTGTAGAGCTGGTCACTCCAGCGCTTCCCCGGACGGTCCCACACCTCTTCGTCGTCTCTTAGGCCTATCCTCTGTGTTGGCTCAGTTATATAAAGTCGATATTTAAGTTGATTCCAAAACTTTTGGCGAACCTTTTCACGCTTGCCTCTTAGATTTGATACAGAATGAAGGAAACGTTATCCCGGTACTGTATTACGTAATGGCAAAGACGACACGATAGAAAATATCAAGTCTGATGTACTCGCGTGTTTATAAAATATATGTTAGTAAATTATAATAATAAGCAAAGTAAATAAATAAATTACATGCAAAACACTGACAAGTAAATGTGTTGGTAATAATTTACACTAATGTACACACAGAGGCACACGCTCGATATTGGTGGTTAATTAACATGCGTCTACAACACGACCTAGTGTTCCTTGACCTTTGCCGTTTCCATAAACTGAGTAACATCTTCGTTCGCGTGTTGTTTTACCGTTACTAATTTGAATATTGTGCCACCAGTTACTGATGTGTCTTCTTGTTACTCTAGCGTCTAAGCCTTGTCACTGCACCAACCTGTAACTTCTGTTCTCCGCAAAACTTTCCAACCTCCTTTACCTTCTGTGCATCGTTCCTTCTCGGCCTTAATCTTCCAGTCATACCCGCTCATTTTCTTTGAAAACCTTACCATATAAATTCGCTGTGTATTATCAAACGTCTAAATAAAAAAAATGTACCTTTTTTTATTAAAATGGTGGCGAGGGGGACTAGCATGCAGTTACGGATCGTTGTTACGGGACTGCGATTAAAAGAGCTGCTTAATAAGTAAAAGAGTTTTCGATAATACCGGTTGTAAGACGACAGAAAGGAGAAGAATGATTGTTAACGGTGATGATGACAACAAAGAGAAGAGAGGCTGAAGGACGGATTGGGTATGAGACAACTGCTATGTACGTGAGTTTTCAACTATACCTTATCGTAAGACGACAGAAAAGGAACGAGTGTTAATAATGGTGAAATACGGGGTAATGAAAACATGCTAAGGGTTAGGAGAGCAGTGAGGGGAACTATCATATATTTAAGGGCGATCATCGGATAAAAAAGAGATAAGTATTGCTAATGGTGATGAAGTCCATTGGAAGAGTGAGAAAGAGAGGGAGGGGAGATGAGAGAGAACGAGCAGAATTGGAAGAAAGACGACCTCAGGAGGATTAAATAAAATAATCTGAATCTCGGCCGGCCGGAATAAACTGTGAGACCGTTGCTTAACGTAAGTCAAACGTTGGGACCCACAGCCATGTGGTTGTGCAATGGTTCGTGAACGAGAAACACGCCCCGCTGAAATAACCCACTTATTCGCCGCGTTGTGTTAAAACAATTTTTGTCACTGCGTTACAGTCGTGGGAAACAATGGAACTACAATTCGCCGCTTCTCTGTCGTCGGCGATCGTTGTAATTTTTAACACTTTCGTAACAATCCCATTCATTTCCCACCTATATATAATATAAAATTATGTACTCATAACGATCGGGTGGCCAAATTCGGATAAGGTTGTTTGTCGAATCGCACGGTTATTGCACACGAAACATTTTATCGATGAAAATAATCGATTACGCGTATTGGTCACTGAACATCGTAATAATATTGAAATAAAGCAGATTCTGAAAGCCACTTAACTTGGTACATTGACCGGACACCATTCGATTGGTAAACCGTACACATGGTTGTGGCGAATCGTTATGGTCTGAAACAATATAATTCGGCAAAGAGGTTGTTTGTGTTTGCTTAAATTGAAGCGTCATAATTTCGATTCCCAGTGCATATATTGAGGTTCTTCGATTTCTGCGTATCTGAAACACTCGTACTGTTGTTTACTTAACCCCTTGACTCCCAAGCGACTACTTACACCTCAGCCTATGTACCAAGCTGTTTGGTTATAAATAATAGTGTACCGTTTCCAAAATTAACAAAACCATCATGCGAAAATAAACCACTGAACTCCCCAAAAATCCCTGGTATCTACTGATACCCCCCATTCTATTAATCCACTAACCACTTCCTCATCCATCGCTACTCCCTCCTACACTACCGGCCACCGACAACTGATTCACTGGTACTCTGTTCACTGTTTAGATGACTCACAGTTTTAACTGAAAATACTCTTTCCGCGGCAACTCCATTTCCATTCTACTATTATTACAAGTTGGGGAGCTATACATTTCTTAATAGTGTCATTAGAATACATATGATAGTGAAACAATTATTTTCGGAAGTTTACCGAAAGCCGAGTTAGCAGACAGGTTTCAGACGGCCAGTGTTGAAACTGGTCGGCTGAATTGTATTTCTGTAGCGTGATACAGATATGTCAGTTTTAAACTTCCTCAATGCCAAGTTATTACATACTGTTTTTACAAAAATTAAGGAAAGATGAATATGCAATAACAATAACCAAGCTATGATAAAATCGATTTCACATTTAATTCTTTGTAATTCCTGCAAACTTATTTGAAATACAGTAACATCACATCTGAAAATAAAGAAAACAATAACCTTTAATTTGGTGCAATCCAAGTAGATCACACGATCAATCTGTTGGCAAGACTGTGAATATAAGTAAATTTTTTTTCAAAATATTTCTGTCTGCCTATCTGATTCTCCTTCCTGTCTCCTTATCTATCTGTCTGCCTGTCTATCTATCTACCCATCTATCCATATTTTTATCTACCTGCCTGTATGACTATCTGTCTGTCTACTTACCTACCTAGTTTTCTGTCTCTACCTCTCCCTCCCATTACATAATGCGATACGTCTTCTAGTGTTTATGAATAGAAGCGACCGCACACTTTGTATACAATACACTCTGTGATGAAGCATTTTTACTGCTAACGTTTGTTTTGCACGATCGGTGGATAGGTATACTTTTTTCCGATCTTCCGCACACTGTACAGGAAGAAGATGAAACCACAGATGGCCGCATTCTGCGGTGTCTAATCTGATTACCACAGAGGCACGTAACTCCGAGCCGTGGTGTGTGAAGTGACGCGACTGCGGTGGTCTGAACTTGGCGGTTGTTGAATTTTTTTAGTCCACGTGGGATATGCTGTCGTCCTGTTGGGTTTCAAGGGGACAAAGTGAAGTCAATTCAAAATTTTATTTCTCATAAATTCGAGATTATTTTTTCAGATTTTTCTGTTTAAAATAATTCCCTTCTTTTTCTTCCTCTTCTTCATCCTTTTACTCCTGTTGTTGTTGTTGTTGTTGTTGTTGTTGTTGTTGTTGTCGTTCTTCTTCTTCTTAGTCCTCTTCTTATCTTTCTTTTCCTTTACCTTCTTCTTCTTATGGTCTATTTTTTGTTTCTTCTATTTCTTTTCCACGATTATTCTTCCTTTTCCTCTCTCCTTCTTCTCTTACTCTGGTCCATTCCAAGATTACGTGTTATCTCACCTGTGTCTTCTCAGCTTTTATTTATAAGCCATTTGTGAGGATGATTTTCCTACCTCTCTTTTCCCCATGATTTCATATTTTATCATCTGATCTGCTTCTTCTACTCTTCGTATATCCGATATGTTACACTCTAGTTTCTTAAAGTTTTACACTTACAGGGAATATGCCTACTTTAGTTTCTATTGCTTCGTTTCTTACACATCCTTTTACGTATCTCAAGCATTTCTTCTGTACCGCTTGCATGTAACTTATATTTTCTCCTTTTACTTGAATAACTACGTTTTAAATGCGTACAAAAATTGTATACACTACTGCCATAGTGCCATAGATATATTATACAATTTTATGACAGAAGAATGTTTTTTGGGAAGTGCTAAAAATTTTAGACAGCAAACAATAACTTCCAACCCTGGTTTATTACCACACCATGTGACAGACGGTATAGAATTACTGTCAACCCTTACAGCCACGTGATTATGTCGACCGTTTTCCGTTGTCTGATAATGCAAACCGATCCACGGAGGCAAATCTAGTTTCGACTCCTGTCCAACAAACTGTGTGTCAAAATTAAAAAAGTTATCATAATTGCTGACGTATGTAGAGCTTCTTAAAATCGAGTTTCTTAATTAAGAACAAAATAACCAGTCCCGATCGCTTTCATTTTCTTGTTTTATAACGAAAGAGTGTATCAAACAGCTTAATAGAATTTATTTTGTTTTATTTACTTATTTTACGTAAGACGACTCGGGCAGCAGGTTATATATTTTTTTGCAGGGCCGCTCTGTTAAGAATTCAGAATTAATTAACATGACGATGGTGGCTGAAGTAGGCGGACGACTCTGCATAAACTGGGCGATAGCCGAGTGTACAAAATTAATACCGATCTCTCTGTCTCTCTGTGTATTTTGTTGTTTTCTTTCTCTACAGGACGGATCTGGTTCACTTGAGTAAATCGCGTCTAGTTTGCCTTGAAATGATAATACCATACTTTTTATATCGACGAACGCTATAATTTCGATCCATCTGTACAGCATATGACGGTCATAAAATACATATTCTCTTAAGTTTTAATGCGTCTTCAGTTCTATTCACTTTAAATTATTGAAAAAAGTTCAACGACGTGTTTTGATATATGTGTGTGTGTTTAAGTGGTAACGATTTTATTTAATTATTTATTTTTTGTTTTCCCTTTCATATTGTTTGTGATCTTAGTCACAGTAAAGGTAAACGTGATCAGAAAATTAAGTACTGGCAATTTTTAATTAAAATTCTACTAGATGCGAGAAACTTGAGATGTATATATATACTGTTACCGTTCGTTTTTGCCATTCCGTTGTTACGAATAATAAAAAGCACAATGAGCACAATGAATGTTGGTGGTCTATTATAGCGAATTGTATACACAGGTGTGTGTTATGTAAATGGTATGACATCTTTATTACACGATTTTAATTGAAACCTACGCTGAATTTAATTGTCACAACCTACAGACGTTTACCCGTACGCAACATTATAAATTTTGGAGACGACGTTAAGCGTTTGATACCCACTTACAACGTGTAAAAACAGCATAAAATGCTATTTGCATTGATTTCTTAATATCCTATTGGTTTATGTAATAAGTGCTAAAAAATGCATGCTAAATTTTGGTCTGAAAAGTCATCATCATCATCATCTTTAGCAAGGATTAAACCAAAAATGGTTTGTTCCGATCGCAAGCAGATAGAGGAGAATTGGTTACTCTAACGCTTTTCCGGACGTCCCACGCCACGCCTCTTCGGCTTATAATTCTATAGTTGTTTACGAATGCGCAGTCATTCATTCAGTTAAGATGCTCCATCCATTTTAGCCGATATTGGGCAAACCTTTAAAGTATACTCAATAATATTCAGTTCCTGTCGAAAATCAACATTTCTTTTGCGATCTCATTTCAGCCGCTTGAATACGACTGGCCTGGGTTTAAGTCAAATTCTCAGAACCATGGAGAAGTGAAGAATACATTACCTTGTAGAATTTTAGGCGTTTTCCTTTACTCGTCGATTTTAGAGTCCTCCTGATGGTCCCACTCATATGGTTAGACTTGTTCAGCTTCTTCGCCACATCATTCTTTGTAATATAAGACATGTTATTATTACGGTCTGAAAAATTAAATGCAAAAATTTGGTACTGAAATTTTATAAAAAAGTTATATTTAAATTTTACGGACTTTGAATATCAACTTTGAAAGGGAAAATTTTGTTTTCCCTTCGATTAGTTATATGAGGATACCTGTTCGGCAGCAATATAAAATCGAGTTGCGTTTTTCACCCCAAAATCGACTCAGCTTGTACAACGAACACCTGGGGTTAATAACGGGAGTCTGAAGTATAGTTATGGCCAAACTAGCTTCAGGTCGTTTAGCCAGCCTACCCTGCCACACTCCAACATTATTTCGATGTCTATTATTATTCAATTTATGTTGTAACATCCAGGACATAAACAATTTATATGGAAAACAAGAAACGTTATGTCTCCATGCGAGAAATGAAATTAAACCTTCTGGTGCTGTTTCCTTTCCAGATTTCGCTCTGGCTCTGTTTCAAGTCTTTCCAAAGGAGAGTCCCTACTCTGTCAATCCACAAACGTTTCAGTAGTCCAATCTCTGTTTTCCTGTTTCCTCTGGCTGCCAAATCAACAATTTTTGCTTCGTCTTCCTTTTATCATTCTTTTCGGGTATGTACATGCAGTCGCTTTGTCTTCAATCTTTTTGTAATATCAATACCGATTTCAGCTCTTATTTTGCTGTCTTCATTTCTTATTTTGCTTGATCTGGTTAACCACAGCTTCTTTTCCAGCAAATCATTTCTTTCAGTTTGTCAGAATAAATTTCATGCATTCCCCCATCAATGTTTGATACACGTACAGCTATATTTTTAACTAATATTTAATAGAGGCATCTAATAGCTTTCCTTGTTTGATGAAAAATTAAAAAAAAAAGTATACGGTGTACCATTTGTTTCATTATGTTGGAGAGATATTTACCATGTTTTATGTTCTTTGTTTCAATGTATAGCATTACAAAAAACGCTGCAGTTATTCTCTATAATGATGCCATTTGTTGGTTGGCGAGATACGTTTGTAGTCTGCAGTAGCGCACGTGGGACAAATAATCATGTCCGACCTTTACAGACTACAACACATCATATATGCCTTAAACGTTGCTACTTATTAATACCGGCAATTATGTCCGCTGACGTTGGCTGTCCATTTTACGCACATTCCTCTGCACAATGGTTCTTCGTCCCGCGCCGCGAAGATTATTACTTGTCGCAAGCGGACTCGATAATAAGATCCGAATTGTGATGCTTTGTGATGTGATAATAATTGAAGGCGAAGGAAGAAGAAGTAAACAAAGCAAAACCAACCTTGAAGAAGCCAAAAACATAATTGACAATGATTTTTCGTTTTTTTTTTCTTTCTTGTATTTAGGCGTACAAGGACAAAAAGTGAGCGATCTTCTCATTGTGCGCCATCGATACAATATATATGGAATGCAGCTCGCTAATGTGGGAACACATGCCCACCCCTTTTGACTATAATAATCGATAGTTTAAAAACGATACGTGCAGTATAAGAAAAAAGTGTACCGCAAATTCATATCAAAAGGACAATTTTCCCACGCGTGTCATAATATTTCAAGAAAATATGATGTTTTTTTTTTACTTACTTGAATATTTGAAATACGTAGGCTCTATTTATTGACATGGGCAACGCTCGGCAAAAAAAAAAAAAAATCCTCGAATCCAAGGATTTTAGTATTACCTACTTTCTTTATGAAATTTCACGGTTCACATAAGCTAACAAAGACAAAATTTCAAAGGCACAAAAGGCAATGGAAATTCAGATGTTCCAATTAAACTAACAGACAAAAAGTGGATTAGGAATGTAGTACAAGTAAAAGACTAGTTTACAAAACTAGTTGTCAGAATAAAATGAAACTTTGCGGACCTAGACATCAAACGGCTAAGGTGGAATGAGCTGTGACCTTGGAGGCGTAAAAGAAGGAAGAAAAAGGCCTGTAACGAAATGGATAGGTTTCCTAGTAAAGAATGCTGGATCTAGCTTGATGGTCTTAGACACAAGAAGGATATAAAAGATATATAAAAACCTATTTTATAAAATTTACGGAATAAGATTTATAGATACAGGCAGATAGATAGGTAAATTCTATTTTATTATGAAAGTGGCTATTATGTTTCATTTGCTGCATCTCCTGCCATGTGGTCATAGCGCTGTTTGGTTTACAGAATTGGAACTGATACTATGTGATCTTCCCCCTCGGTACCTGACGAGCATCCTTTCGGCTTCCAGAACAGGCTACAACTGAAACTCCCATGAACTGGGCGTTTTCACGCTGATAACGTGTTAGTTTTTTTATTTGCTATGCGTACACATTTGAAAGAAAGAAATCACCGAATTTTGGTGACCCATGACCCTGTTGTCTCGTTGTAGATAGGCCTATACATTCCTCGTTTTATTCTGTCGGTTCTCATTCCTAACGTAGTCACTCATGACTTAAGGTCCTGGTAAAACGTTCTGCCAGTGATAGTGTCCTCATGATCTCACACACTGATGTGTTGAGGCTTGGCCGAGGAACATGTTGGAAAAGGTACCGTTTTCATATTTTCCAATGAACTTCCTTTGGTTAATTTATTTGTCTTCCCTTGGCCACCTACTCGAATACTGTACCCCATCTCTTACTTATTTAATTTCATTACTGAATAGGTGGCAACTTTATTAGTTGGCAGTACAGGTTTTTTATCATGGAAACGCTGATGTGAGCAAGCATAGAATCTGCTTCATTCTTTCGGTACTTGGTGATTTCAAAACTCTTTGTCTTTCCGCGGTTGGTTATATTGAGGATCGGAGCTTTAGATTCTTAGCTGCAATTGATAGAACTACGGACTATATTATATACATATAATACATTATATCTTTAATGGTTTAAAGATCGGAAGACATTAAAGCGATCGGATGACGTTTTATCACTTATTTGTTACAATAACATCGTCCCTCCTCGACTCCCTTTTGTCATAGACTACGCTTCATACACCTCAACCTTTTATACAAGTGCTTTATTCAACTGTGAAATCGCATCAAAATCCGCCCAGGTAGTTTCTGAAAGTAACTGTAGCAAATAGACAGACAGACAGCGCCTACCGGGAACTTTATTTTATACTGTACTATCTTGTGGGAATGTGACATTTTTTGGTGGAAATTTCAAAAACATAAAACCGGTGGCAGCAAAGTTCCAAGAAATGAATTAGGATGGTTAGGCCACTTAAAGAGAATGTCAGAACTGAAGCAGAACAAAATAGTGATTAAAAAAAATAATATGAAGATTCTACGTAGGAGGGGTGCAAAAAAACGCAAAAAGCGAGAGGAAATGAAACGAACTGCTTAAAAATTGTAATATTAGGAGGAAGGAGATTAGTAAGATTACCTAACAAGGAAAGAGTGAAAAGCATAAACTCAGCTTAGCAGTCTTATATCTCTTGGTAGAAACACTTACTATCAAGACTAAGAAGTTTTAGAAAATACTTTTACGAATTCTCTGTTTATGAGGTCGAACGTCAGGTTCAGTCGTTATCGCCGGCTTGTTTTGTTTCGTATTACATTGTTCGTTTTTTCAGTCGTTAACAACTAATGAAAATAAGTACACAAATTACTAACTCATTGTTGTTTATGATTTGTTTAAGAACAACAACAAAATCAAATTATCTATTGTCTAATGAACAAAAACCGTCGAATCTATTCGTTAGTCATTAGCTTCCAAACTTGTACAGAACTTATAAAGATTGTCCTTCATAAACAAATATTATTTTCCTATGATTATTAATCGGGAAAGAAAGACAGACGTGAACTAAGACAAAGGAATCCGTTCCACATACGGAAATAGTTAATATCTTCATCTCTTCAAATGATACCATTAACTCGTCTGAGTCAATACGTAGCTGAAGGTCTTCACGATGATGTACGGCGTTTCTGCCAAGTCACTGTACTCCTCACGCATGTCCGCGCGCTCGCGCTGTGTAATGTAATATCGCGCTCTCTTCAAACATCTCGACCATTGTTTTCTTCCACCGCCTTCATGATTGCGTTACGCGTTTTAGAAACAACAATCGACGTGTGGAAACCGAACCTGAGGTTAATTGTTGCCTCATTTTGTCAGCCGAGAAGAAGACGATGCGCGATTCACTCGCACCAAGGTCGCGGCAATGGAAAGTGAGATCGGCTCCCACAAATGTCAAGTACTTGCTTGTGTGACTTCTTCGGATACTCTTCTTTGTCTGTGTACGTGATGCGTCTTGGCTGGCAACACTTTCCCGCAATCTAGAACAAATCGCTGATAAATGGCGGCAATCAGTTGATTGTTGTCGCTGGTTTCTTTGTCACAAGGAGAAATCCAACTTTTATCGCCACAGTCTCCCTCTAATTCGTGCCGTAACATCGTTGTAAGAATACTGGAACACGGTTAAGTAGCGAGAGTCTGACTAATTATTTAATCATTAAATTGTTGCGAAGTGGGCAAAACTTTTCGCTTTCAATATATTTCAAAAACACTAAGTTTGTAAATAGAGATTATAATTTTTAAAAGGTTTAATTTATTTAAATTGCATAGATAAACCAATCTTTGTAATCCGCCTTATGACTTCTTGTTCATAGTGGATGACGAGTTCAAAGCATGTGCTTCATCATCAGATCCTTCACATGATGTCGTTATTGGTTGAAAATCCATTTGTAATTTTCTGAATAAAGTGTTAATTAATTGGTGTGGTCATTATTCTCCTGTAAAGCTTTGTAATTTTACTGACAGTCCTCAACATGTCAAATTGCAGTTTAATTTAAATATAATATAATAACGTGTTATTATATTGGGAGCAAGACACGCACCCCCGCGCCTACAATATGATTAGAGTTAGTAGTGTGTAGCTTCTTATTTTCATTTTGTTACACATTAACATAATGTTACACATTAACACATCGTACTTAGTTACATCAATGTGAACTGTTCGTATAACTATAAAACGAAGTTCTGAAAGACTGCATGCAAATTATAAACAGTATTGTGTAATATGCTTAGTACTACAAACATGTCTGATGATCAAAAGTGTATTTTTAATAGTAATGTTATTGAAAGAACTTAATAATACAACGAAAAGTTTTGTCTGATTTGATGATGAGATAAATTCTTCTTGTGCGGTTTACAACTTGTTTTACTGCTTAACGTGTAATTTTCGTCCACTCAGAATTAAAAACATACACGGTCTAGTATTGCACGTTGGCTTTATAGATATCACACGTGCGCGCGGGCGCACATTCATACAGAATATGAGTAATTTTCTTCTTGCAACCTCAATGTGGTGGGTGATTATATTATCGTCAATCAAGTCGTCCTATTGTCGCCCACTTCTTAGTATTTATAAGAATGCCAAATAATAAATACTCATTTTCTTATTGTACAATACGATATGTCCAGTCAGCTGTACAATAACCACATACTGTGATACATAATAAGAATCCTGTAGGGAGCAGATTGCCATCTTATTGCCTCATATTTAGTGTAGGCCTGCGTATGACTATTGTACCACGTCAACGGCATGATCATAATAATGGCATAAGACACAACACATCTGTTTGAAATTGAAATCACTTTAATTGTTTGCCTTTATTTGTGTATCCATCAGCTTGTCTACCAATTTCTTTGGATTTACTCCTTGTCGCTTTGGCATTCACATTTTTTTTTATTTCTTTGATAGTGGTCGTAGTATTAGTGAATTCAGTACGTTTCTATCGCGCATCTACTTTGGGTTGGCAGGACTCGGTTTTGGAATTTTGTATCTTTTTACACTGAAGTTGCTGGCGGTTCCCCCTTCCCCAGAGCTGTACCCGGTACGTCCGTAAGGGTTTCACAATTTTAATACGTACATACTTATTAAGGCCTCTTTTTTTCTGTAACGATTTTACATTTATTCATAAACTTATAACCATAGACTCATAAACACATGGTCATTTACTCATAAACGTATTCATTTGATTCTTTTAATTAAAATCTTCCATTAATATTAGATTCAAGTATCGATTTATTTTTCTTGAATTGCGAGTGTCCTAGAGTGTCGGTCTTCTTGGATCTATACACCTAGAAGTGTCGAATCTACGACGCTAAATTTGAGAAATCGAGATCGTCACAAGACAAGTACTCTACTCATGATATAGCCTAAATTGAGTCAGGTCGATTTATATGCGCACATAGAGTTCAGTGTGCCGTAGTATGAATATGTTGGAGCGAATCGTTTCCTCTCTCGGTAAGGAGAGAACGTTTATTATTCGTATTCTTTGGAATCGCATTAATGCGACTAACCAACCGCGAAGTCATGACGGTAGCGTTATATACGTATAGCGGTATTCATTCCGTTTCTTATATCCTGTTCCCGTATCCTCTTCCGTCTGTGTGAAAGTTCTGTTCCTCGCTCGCATTATACCATTCATCGTCTGCGTGTGTTCTGTCAGATTCACTCTCATCGTGCACGGTTCGTTTCATATTTCAGATTTTTCTTAATAAGGAAATAGTAAATATGTCGCCTTATCTTAAATATAGGCCTACCTAAAAAGTAAACGTCTGGCTCAACATCCCGTTGTGGCTTTGGCTTACACGTGGGTGATGTAGGTCATAATCCACAGCAGGTGCGTTGAATGTTGCGGCTACTCAGTTGACCTCTAACCGCTCAGTAGACACCCCACAGATCTACCATGGGACTCCAGTCCGTAACCTCTCGCGCAAAAACAGGAACGTTAGCCATTAGTCCGTGGATAATAACGTTCGCCCTGTCATATTTTAAAGAACTGGTAGTAGTTACAAAAATAGATAAAATGTAAATGTGATTATGAGCAAGGATCATTGCTTAGGGAATCTACGTGTATGGCCTGGTACAAGAAGCTTGGGACACGGTACAATCGCGAGCGACAGTCTCGCTCATCTCTCTGAGCCTTTCTCCCGGTGTGTGTGTGTGTGTGTGTGTGTGTGTGTGTGTGTGTGTGTGTGTGTGTGTGTGTGTGTGTGTGTGTGTGTGTGTGTGTGTGTGTGTGTGTGTGTGTGTGTGTGTGTGTGTGTGTGTGTGTGTGTGTGTGACCTGTTGTCTGCCTGCACCATTCGATAGTACAGAAGATAGTGAAAGTACTGTACTATTTTTCTTCTTACCATTATGAACTCTTAAACTGTATCTTGACTCTTCTTACCACGATAATTGATTCACACTGTATAGTTTTCAACGAGAATTTGAGCAATCGCTAACACCATATTGTTTTTGTTGTAGGTGAGTTGAGCTATTGGTTACTGTACACGATGATCTTCTGACACGACGTACTTGGTGATTAATAATTTTATCACATCACTAATCAGTAATAATTTCATAAAAAATGTTTTGTACATCAATTTATACAAAAGCAAGACGGAACCGACTATTCTTGTTTTCATTTTCATTACCACTGTGTTTTTCGAAATATATATTCGTACATTCCAGTACCCGTTTCTTTCCACCAACCCTGATCATCGTATTTTTTACATTCAGTCGCCATGAACCTGTATATTAGAGACAGTTTTTTTTAAACCATTCTACTAGACACCACAGTTAGCTTTATGTAAGAGTCTCTCTCTCTCTCTCTCTCTCTCTCTCTCTCTCTCTCTCTCTCTCTCTCTCTCTCTCTCTCTCTCCACTCACTCTCTTTCTGCCCACCGATGAGAGACTGCTTCCTCAGACATTCTCCAGCATTTCCGTCCTGATATTCTAGTCCAATTCACTGTACACAGTTCTTGACCAGATGATTCCTCCATCATCTTACAAAGTCGTCTTTGTCATTATACCCTTACGTCTCTTCGCTTTCAGCTTCACAACGTCTCCCACATTCATTTTTTGTATTCTAGTTTTGCTTTTGCATTCACTTGTTTCTTTTTCTCGTCTCGTTATTCTTAGACAATGCGTTCCATGACTCTATGTGCAATCTCCATTAGTTATATCAATTTTGTGTGCATTGTTCAAGTTTTTGACTCTTAAGTAATTGGAGTGAGTCCACGATTATTAAAAACTTTTCTTCACAAAAGTATATATTTCCTGCAGGTTGCGGGTTCTTTCCTGCCTATTTTGTGTTGATTCTTAAAATGACCATTACATTTGATTTGACCCCTACAAGCTCTGACTCACTGTAGTAATCCAAAACTACTAGGAAACAATATTTTTGCCCGCGAAAATATAAAAGTCAATATACGTGCGTGTAAGTTCTACACCACACCAACATACCGGGTGGCACCAACACGCGCGCACAACACGGAACTGGGCGCGGAATGCGTCAGTCAACGTACTGTACGCAGATACAGTTGATCACCTCGGTCGGCTAACAGCGGGAAGTCGGGGCACGCCCGTTATTGTTGCCTATCTATATTAGTTAACGTATTCTTGAATACATTTTGTATATCTTTTTGTGGAGATCTAATTATTTAGTGGACATTCTGAGAACACTAAACACACGTACTGATTGCTCTTGCTGCGTTAGCGGATCTGTCCTATTGTGTATTGTGTCTCGTTTTTTTTTAGCGAAAGGAACGGAGACAGAAAAATAGACTGTGATAGAACGGGAATTTTGAAGTACTGGTCTCGCTGTATTGGGTTTGACGAATAGAGACTAAGGAATGGAAAGGCACAATAAGTCTTCCTTACATTTTATAAATGTTAGGCATGTTTAACGGGATTTTATGTGATATGTGAAAAGTCGCTTAAAGGTTCCACAGATGCGTTGCAGGTGCGACCCACTAAATACAACTCCTCACGCATTTCTATCCAAATTATCTCACGCTACCGTCACGTCGTAATCCGCTAGGTGGGTATCAACTTCCTCTTCCACAACTGCCGCTCTTCACCATTTTCGTGACATTATCCTACGTTCCCCGACTCTACGGGTTAGGGTTCAAATTTTGCTTTACCCTGCTTTACTCGATTTATCGAAGTTGCTGTAGTACACTAATGGCGTAAATGCTGAATGTGTCTAGTACCGTCAACGTAACGCGACCGTCTCGGACGATCGTTTTTATCATTATTTTTCCAGTTGCTCGCAATGTTCTTGAAAACAAGTATATCCGTAGGACAAATGTCGAAACATAACGGACATCTAGTACTTCCTATAACTTATATCTGAACCATATCCTTGGAAACAATGATTTCCAGGTGTCAAATGTGTTCAACCTTACTCTAGTCCCCAGGTATCATTTTTCTTATGTCCTAGAATATCACAAATATTTATGTTAGCTATGTTAGGCATTGGTTTAATTCTCTGTGTGTGTGTGTGTGTTTGTTAAATGTCTGTATCTTGCATTTTATGTTTTTGAATTCTTCTTTCGGTATGGACCGCGTCAAAAATGTCTTGTATGACAACGTTTTACTCATATTACTACTCATACATAAATGACTAAGACCTGATGATACTCATTGTAATATGAGTGAAACGCTGTCAGCCGCGGAAGCCTACGTGAGAATATTTTGCATTTTATCTAAATGTCCTGTTGTATGCATTTTATATTGCTAGTTGAAGTAGCAACACGCTAAAAGCATTCGTGAATGCGTGTGTAGAAGACTCGCTGCGCGGCGTCTCATACTTACTTTTATATGTACGGACAAATTTTGCAACAATTTACCGGTTTCGACAGCTAACGTTTAAGTGATACTGGGAAACGCTCTCGGCGCATGGTCAGTACGACCAAAGGTTTTTATCCCGCTAAAAAGTGGACATTCCGTTTTTTACTGAATCTCGAGTCAGTAGTTATTGAAGGAAGCTCAGTATTCAGCTTGGGAATTGTTGGCCTTTTCAGACTCGTCAGACTACACAGTCCGGAGTTTTGTCTTATCTTTAATGTGTGTAACATGTGAAATGAACGCAAAGTACGAAAAAATAGGACGAGTGGGAGACAGACGGATAGATAAATAAACATAAATGTAGACAAAATACAAACGGCTAAGACAAAGCAAAATCATACTAGACAACCGGGATAATCTATAACACCACGGATTAGGTACATCAGAAATTGGTGCCATTTTCAGTCTAAATTCTTTTCCGGCACGGAACACTAATATTTTAGATAGAAGTTTTTAAACAATTTTTATCTTTGCCTTATAAATGCGGACGATTGTTTGCCGTGCTTCATGTATTTTATCGTCCATGACCTGTCCAATTATCAATAATGATATGCACACATTTTTTTCAACACGGAAAACTAATGGTTTTTATTCAAAACAATTGGGTATGGTGGGACACAAGCCAGAAGTGAGAACTTTAGTGCCGAGTGAAATGATTTAACGTGTATAAGATTGCTAGTATGTATTTGAAGTAAGAAAGATTTTGCTATAAAAAATTAAGATTCAAATAAGAGTAAACGGATAATACAATATAAACACTGGAATCGAACTCAGAATTACCTAAAAAAACGAACAACATAAACAAAGACATAGAATCATACTCTTTTGATATTTGAAACGTGTATAAAACATCCTCATTGACGATACTATAAATATTAAAATAAAAAATAGTTGTCACTGATTTTAAATTGTTTTTTATGAATTAAACAATTGGAAAGTTATATAAATATATTAAGCTAAAAATGAACAAGGAAAGGATTTCAAAAGTATATTTACGTTATTTTTTGTTATAGTATTTAAACATTTAGAATATTCTCACATCCTTTAAAATATTACGCTTTGCTTGACGCATACATATCTGTGGCCGTGGTTAAATGTGGGGAAAAGAGGTTTGCTTGACCTGGCAACAGCTTTTTCGTTACACGTTTGTTACATGTTCGTTACACGTTGAATCAGCGCGAGGTGTACAATATATATGAAGTTCTCACTTCAAAATATAAACATGTAACACATTAAGAATAAAATAACAATCAATATATGACTCAAATGCTACCGAGTCAGATTTGCAAACATCACGCAAAATTCTAATTAGTAAGAATAACTAAGTGAAATGGTGTTTCTCGCAGAGTCTTGTTGTCCAATTCAAAGCAGATACCCAGACTGAGTCATCTAATTAACCAATAATTTGTAAAGTCTCAAGAGAATTAATTATTATTTGAAATGAAACGTTTATTATACTTCAGTTTTGTGTGTTTTTTATTCAGATTATAATACATTTCATAATATATTTTAATTTTTACTTTGGGACCTAGTGGACCAGTATGGCACTCGACCGTTAACCTAAGTGATATGTGTTCAATTCTCGGAGGCACTATACAACCAAGTGCGTTTTCATCCACCATGTAGAGACAGCCTACGGCAATTAATAACTAACTAGGACAATAATTCAAATGTAATGCTGATATGTCGTTCGGCTCACAAATGCAACTTAAACACTTCTCATAAATCATTTCGATGGCACAAAATGAATCGAATATTATTAGACTACTTCTGTCAGTTATTTAACCTAATAATGTTCTCCTAATTAATAGTATTTATAAAATAAAATCCTTCAACGCATACGATTATGTCTTTCCATTAAATTTCTAGATAATTCTTAAACTTCAATACGCCTATAAAGTTAGTAAAGTTAGGAATATGTTTTAGTCTCATTAAGTATCGAGCCGCAACAAGGGTGGAACAAGTCGCATATAGCTCGGAAGCCTTGGTTGGACACTCCTTGAGTAAAGAAAACGAAATAAGAAAAGGGAGAAATACCACAGAAATGCTTATTAATTATGAATGTGTGTGTAATGTATTATGTGCAATGTATAAAACGAGTGTGAGCAAGAAAGAGAATGAGACGAGAAAGAGAGAAAGAGACAGCCGAATAGACAAATAGACAGCCGTATAAAAAAAAAGAAAAAAGGAAGAACGAGTGTGTAATAAAACGCTTCTAAACAGATATAACGTTTATTTAACAACTCCAGTCTGTCTTCTTCTTTTTTTGTGTCATATTTAACAAACGTCAGACGGATTGGAGTGCAGTCGTGACTTTTGCATTCATTGCCGCTGTTTGAAAGGTCAAACAAAATGTCCGCATTCCTATTGTATGCACCCTGATTGATTGACACTCGAATAACATACAATTCTGTTGCGACGTACTGTACGCCGTTCTCTCTCTCTCTCTCTCTCTCTCACACACACACACACACACACACACACACACACACACACACACACACACACACACACACACACACAGAGTTCACGAATTACATGTCGCAACTACACGACGCAGTGGGTACGCACACAGTCGTGCTGTTGACATAGACGAACAGGTAGATAGCCGAATTTTACCGCTTATATAATAATCCGACGACGTTAAAACAATGTAAAGTGTAATCGAGGGTTACGTAACTGCGACCGCTCGCATTACATAAAGCCGGTGCGTGAGATGGCAGGCAACGGACTGAGAACGCGAGTCAAGTCTCGTACACACCGAAGTCTCTCGTTACCATGACGACGGCCGACGTCTGCACATTGTTGTCCCACTGCAACAATTAATTAAACCGCTACACACAACAATAGTTTTCCGTTTAGCGTAAGTTGTTGCGCGCCTCTGAGAATCTTCGCGCACGTACTTGTTGTAATTACAGCGATAAATATTACCTAACGCATAAATCCTTCAGTTAGAAAGTCTAAAAGTGTTAGATGGCTTCTTTAATAATTGGGCTTACACTCTAGTTAATACCTTCTGTACTCGTTCTTGTCCTTCACATAGCAGTTTTTTGTCCGCTTTATCTTCCCTCTTTCATTGTCTTCTTTTCTTCTTCTGTTTCTTCTTTTTTATCACCCCCTTTACCGTTAAGTGTCGGGTCCTTTCACCCACTATCTTAACTTACTTCTTGAGCGAAACGTTTCATTTCTAATAAGATCGTCTCTTTCTCAACATTCTATGCATTCCTCTTCTCTTCCCCTTTGTGGACATGTTCCCATGGTGACTTTTGGTTTCCTTTCATCCATCTTCATTTCACAACCAAATCATTGTACAATTTTTTCTATCCACTATGTCTATAACTCATTCCTGCTGAAACTCATTTCTGTTGGACGAAATTGAATAGTAATAAATCGTGTTTGTCTGTTAGGGAGATGAAATGAAATGAGGTCGTAGAGCCCCGGACGGCAACAACACTACGTATACACAATAATTTTTAAAAATAATACAGTAAAAAGTCTAAACGGTCTTCCGTACGTGGGCTTTGGCAAAAATTGTAATTGATTTGTAACGAAATAAATAGAACTCAAACTACATCACACAACCTTGTGCTTGAAAACACTATGTTCGTATAAAAATTTTTAAAATCTAAGTAACTCATAGAAGTATGCTGCTGTACGCGTGCATCCAAACGTTTTGTGTAAGTCAAATACGGAAATTAATCATGTCCATTCCTCTACAAGAAGGACGCGGTCGCTGATAGTACTAACGTCCAAGGTTCGTGACCTCCACGTAACTTAAACGACGGCGAATAATATCATGTTGACATTTGTACTACGTGCAATAAACAAAATGTCAGCTGCTAGTGTTTGTGCTTATAAATGCAGTAAATAACACGTACGTAGTCACCGATGTTTGCGGAAAGTCGCATGAATAATGGCCAAAGAGTTAATTAAATTCTGCCCGTTGACGTCTACTTTGCTCCGTTACGATAGTCGTCCTTTTGCGCCAGTCCTTGGAATACTTTTTGCCAATTTCTTTTCCGCATTTCAGTGAAATTAGAATATCTGCAGAACAAAAAACAGTAATTATCATGTTGTACGTGTGCTCCTTGCCCGTATGCAACAAAGAGTAATTTTTTAAATTCGTTTAATTATTCACTGATTTATCTCAGGAAAACTGTTTCTGCATAATGTTAATATTACATTGTACAAGAAAATAATTCTATTAATACGCCTCAACTTGATGAATGATTCTGTAGGGTAGAAACTACATCTGCATTAAGTGAATAATGTAATAATAATAATAATAATAATAGTAGTAATAATAACAATAATAATAATAATAATAATAATAATAATAATAATAATTATTATTATTATTATTATTATTATTATTATAACAACAACAATAAACATTACCATCATGATACGAATTTATAACACTCCGTGAGATGTTACAGTCGCCCTTTCAGCTTTTCTGATTCATGAAGACAAGTGAGACTGATGCATCTCATAATAATAATGTAACCAATAATACGATAATCTTTTCTTTTTCAGTATAGAGAAATTTTCACCCTACATGTTGGTTTATCTACCTAGAACGTTCATAACTGTCCTCCAAATACTACGATCAGTATTTTAAAATTTCTTCTTCTTCTTCCTTCCAATCTTTTCTTCTTATTGTGCTTCTTCTTCTTCTTCTTCTTCTTCTTCTTCTTCTTCTTCTTATTCTGCCTTTTTTTTCACGTTCTTCTTTCCTTCTTGTTTCGTTGTGCTTTCTTTTTGTTAATGTCTTCTTCTTCTTCTTCTTCTTCTTCTTCTTCTTCTTCTTCTTCTTCTTCTTCTTCTTCTTCTTCTTCTTCTTCTTCTTCTTCTTCTTCTTCTGCTCCTCCTCCTCCTCCTCCTCCTCCTCCTTCTCCTCCTCCTCCTCCTCCTCCTCCTCCTCCTACTTCTCCTTCTTCTTCTTCTTTTTCAGTTCTGTAAATAACCTCCTCCTTCTTCTTGTACATTAACGCAAAATTGTTACTCATTCTCATTACTGAGTAAATATTTTATGCAGTAATCATTACAAATAATAGCATAGAAGGAAAATTATAGGTATTTATTGGTGTCCAAATGCATGCCTTGAACGCTTGAACGCTTGAACGCCTGGTTAAATTCAAATAACAACTATATTAGGAGCGGACTCCCAATAGATTCTAGGTTTCTGTGAGCATAGACAATAATGGATTCATTCATCACGCAACGAGATAGTTTAAAATTGTTATTACTTAATGTGTGAAAAAGTCTGTGATTATATAAACGACACCGAATGTAAATATTAAATAAAAAAAAATTTAGTATATACTGCAAGGCAATGTAAATGTGAAAATTAAAAAACAAATGTGATTAATAATGGTAGGAAGCTTTTTGCACCACGAAAGTTGTTTTGGAAGAAACAGGATAGTCTGCCTACAAACGCCGTGTATCAGACATGAAGAAAAGTATGGCTTCAGCCAGTCACTGTTAAACCAGGATGCTATGCCTCATTTTTATAAGTTGAGTCAGCCGGATGGGGGGGGGGCTGATAAATACAGCTTGGTATTATGACGCTGCCGGCGGGAATTGAAGCCGGGACCTCTAGGTAATTACTAAAGCCCTTGGTACCATTGTACCGTCTTATGCCTTTAAGATTTCGTGTTGCATATCCGGCTCTACGTTTGTTATAAATCTTTTGTCTGTAACATTCATTAACCCTCAGAAAGAATAAGAACTTAAAAAAGAATCCGTATATTTGAATAGGCCTTGCAATGACACGTTGCTTGAGGTAATTTAGATCAAACGTATTCTTCCCGGTTCACGAGACAGAACTAATCTTTTGTACTTTTGTCAGTATTATTTGTTTGGAACTGTACCATTGTTGTGTTTGTTAATGACAACTAAAGACAGAGGAACGGACCGCGGAATGCTGTTCACATTCAAACGCCGCGGTACGACCTTTGACCCCCGTAACAGGACTTACAGGATCAAGGCCACACATGATCACGTTGTATCGCTGCGTGCCCATTAGAACGTACAGAGAAATATATTACTGTCAAGTCGCAGATTATTATTGTGTTTCCAAGGTCGCTCGCAATGGTTGATTAGCGTGGATTTGCATCGAGTCCAACCAACAAACGGTACTTTTAATGCGCAATTCTTCTCCTCGTCGCCAGTTGAGAGGAGAATAGTTACTATGAACACCGATGAAAATGTTCACAAATTACTCCACTTCATTGTTGTCAACTCCTAAACTACTTCGTAGTACAAAAACGAGCCATTATTATATTTCACTCCACTTCATAATGCAGATGGCTTCGATGGTTCGTGGTTCAGCGCACCTTGTTGAGGAGTATACAGGTCTAAAACTTGAGTAATTAACAAAAAGTACAAAATGAAATCACCTCTAAAAAACATACATTTTAGAGAAGAAGCTGCCGGACGAGACATAATCACAAGCAACAAGATGGATATGAGAATGCAGTTCTAATAAGTTTGATCGAGGAAAAGAGATTTACTCGTTACGGACATGACAGAAGAACCTATAAATACTATGCTATTGACATACCATACTATAATATTATACCTGGATATGTATACAATACACACCTTTACATACTATGAACAAGAGAGGCATTAAACACACTTCTATGAGGGATGGCAAAGAGGAATGGCCTAAAAAAACAAAGTGAGCGAAACAGTGGAAAAACATAACCTTGGAGACAGGGAATGTTAAAACAGAGTCAGATGGAGATAATAGATCAGAATAGCTGTTGATAAACATCCTCGTAAGAAGAAGAAGGATTCTTATCATCTTCATCTTCTCGTTCGCGATCGTCTCTCACCCCATAGGGCTGCAGCATCTTGAATAAAATGTCTGTTATAGTAGCAATGATTTCATTTTGTTAATACTCAACTACACGACCGGTATGTAATTTGTATAACCCGCTTAATCACAAACCATCGAAGCCATCTGTATTACGAAGTGGAGTAATACATAATAATCGCCCGTTTTTGAGAATTGGCTTCAATCCGGAAGCATAGCAATTATCTGTAGCCCTTGCTCCAATATACGGAATTGCACAAGTAAAAAGATGATATCTGCATAAGAATGTGTTCAGCAACACCACTGGGGCAGATCAGCAGCCTTTGGAATGTTATAAGCTTTATCAGTTTGTGGGGACAACAAGATAATACGAAATACAACACAGTACCAGTGAATTATCACGGCTGATCTCCTTAGGTTGCTTCTCACACGTCACACCGCCTCCGTTTTTCCAACCGTTCAATTGACTGTGTACGATTAATAAATTTAACTTTGGTAGGAGCTTTCACCATCATCAGGTCACGCTGCGTCCTTTCTTTTAATTTAAAAATCTAAACTAACAGGAAGACAATAAAAAGTCGACACAGCTTTGTATGGCACTTTTATTAGGAGTCATTCGTGTGATTTGCCTCTTTGTTTGTAAACGTTTTAACCGTTCCTTACAGTCTCAACCGTTTAGCTTACCTACACTGTATAACCCCCATCCATTGTAGACTGACGGCCAACTTCCCTTCTTAACTTCAACTAATATACATGATCCAAAATATAAAGGGTGCGCTTTTCTGTTTATCGCATAGTTCGGTATTCCTTCTTCTTTTTCTCAGACTCTACAGTCCGCACGAATCCTGGTCTCCTCCATACTGAAGGCTCAAGCACCGTTTGGGCATCTCACCAGACTTACTAAGTACGTTTTCCTTTTTTTTTCAGTGACCGTGTCTCTTACATATGTGCATATGTAAACTGGCTTTCATGCTGTTTTAGAAATTTCAAATACTTAAGCAGTTTTTATAAGCTTTTACTATTTACACTGTTTGTCAGATTTACACCTAATACGGGTTAATGCACGCAGGCCGTTTTTCTTCTGTTGTATCTCTCCGCCGAAATTTCCTGACGTGGTAGCTTTTTGTGATTCTACTTATGTGGCCTATATGTCTCGTGTTATAAATGTCAGATTTCTTGTACGTCGGAGTACATATCTTTAAACGTCTCTTGGTGTTTTTACTAACTTCACTTACAAGTTAGACTCCGAAGACAACTGAGAAAACCCATTAAAGAAAGGTCGGCCGACGTTGGAAGAAGATTTATGAACTTATTTTCTAATGTCATTTGAATATTTCGAATAACAAAGAGACAGTGTAAAATAAAACGGCGTTAACTGACACGTACAGTAACAACACGTGTACGCTGAGACGGGACGCGCGCGCGCGCTCACTTAGTGTAGCTCGCTCGGTGGAGTGTGGAGTTGCTATCCTTGGACACCAGAGAAAGTGATCGTAGGCAGTAGGCCTCACCACTCCGCTCCACCCTTCTACAACACGGCCTTTTAAATAACCCACATAATACGTGTATTTATGTGTGTTAAGAGAAGAAAATCGTTATACAGTTGCGAGCAACGAGTTTGTCTAGAAAATAACCAGTCATCATCGTATCGTGTGCACAATGTATATAATGGGCATTAGCGCCCAACCCTATACTGCATCTGCCCCCACAATAATGATAATAATTATTGCTGTAATAAAAAGGATCGGAGCGTGAGTTTCAGTTCGTAAATTTACGCTCGTCTTCTGCATAGACCGTAGCGTTCACTCGTGGCGTATTAAGCGTAACCCTTCTTCCGCTTAATGATATCTTCATACTTTGGAATAACATAGTATTTCACAGGCTAAACATTTCCATATTTTATAAGTCACTAACCCACTACACGGGTTTAGATTTATTACGATTTCGGACAAAATCCCAGTAATTTATTTCTCTACTTATCAGACAATTGGTAGTTTCTTCATCGAAACATATCCCTTGACACTGTAAACTCTTTTTCCATATGCTTTTACTGCATACCTTACATCATATTTCTGATAATATCGGTCTTTTGTCATTAAATAGAACCCATCTTTATATCGTACTGTAAGTAATTATCATTTTGCAAGTTACAAGTAGGCTATGTTTTTACATCGCTGTATTGTAGAGACATACACGCGGGCGTCTACTTACCCCCCTCCCCCCACGCACACACTTTGGAAAAAATAGCGAGAGAAACAAATTCAGCCCAAGATAACGCGACAACTGACGAGCATATGAATAACGATATATGGTAACAGACCCAAGTAATGAAAAACTTGTACTCCTACTCATGAAAAACGATTCCTCTTGAAGCGGTTTTAACCTTACGCGCTTTCAAAAGTCTACTAAAACATATTTTGTAAAAAGTTAAAATTTATATAGTACGCCACAAGTCGATTATGAAGAATGCATTTTTCGATAACAACAAGAGATGAGAGATTTCCTGATGATCAGTCATCGAGTGAACACACTTCAAATCATTTGTGTGAACATTTTGGACATAATTCTTGTTATCACCAGAATAACAGCATACGTGCAGTATAGAAATAATTAATACATATGTAATGAGTATTAATAGGTAATATATTAATGTATAATATACCCGTCATGTTATTATTATATAGTGGTTATCCATCCATGGCCACATCTTGAAATCGTTTTCTTTAGGATAGAAGCATAAAGGTCGCAGCGCTCTTTTCCTTTGTTGTCATCCGTTCAGATTTGTCCGGATATGTCTTTTCCATGTGAAAGTCGAAATTCCGTAAGATTTTTGGATTTTTGTCCAAGCCCGCAATTTTATCAAGCCTTAAAAATTAGCTGGTAACGCTGATTTGCCTCAATGCGCACAATACATGTTATGAGTTGATATAATATATCAATATATATACACAATTAAACGGCCTGAATTGAACGAATGACAAGGTACGTAAAAATTATGTACACGTTATTTGTGATCATCATCATCATCATCATCATCATCATCATCATCATCATCATCATCATCATCATCATCATCATCATCATCATCATCATAATTATTATTATCATCATCATCATCATCAGAACAACATAATCACATCAGAGAGAGGGCGAAAGACAGACAAACGTACAAAAACCGAGAGGGTGGTTGGGAGATAGACAGTCCCGGTAAAGGGGACAAGAATGACGTGCGAGTGGCCGGGGGCAAGGTAAGCCTGGTACTGTAACGGACCACTCGCGCCACGGGGCAGCCAACAGCAGCAACCATCCTCAGGTACACAAACCGGTGATTTAGCGTCTTGTCTCCATCTCCGTCCGACCGTATAATTTGCTGTTTAATATAAGTAAACAAATAAACAGACATCGGATCCGATCGCCGTCGCTATTATCGTTTCACATTGCGAAAATTTATGTGCCACTCTTCGGCCGTTGATCATCGTTTTTAACATCTAATCTTCATCGAAGGTAAACAAAAACAATGACGTCTCGTGGCAAACAAAAATAGTAGACCACAGACCCTAATGGAAGATCAATTTTAGCAAGATTTATTTTCTTGTTCAGACGTCTACATAGCTTGGTGTGTTTTTATTTATTTTATTTTTTTATGAAGGGGGAGTACTGATATAATTCTAACGCGATATTAAATACGATTCCAGACCTAGACAAACACCTTGTGTTACGTATCTCTGCTTCGCCAGTCGTTTTATTATTTCGACTAGTATAATTTTCACGTGTTTTGTAGTTTAGGCCGTCTGTGAAGTTAAAAAAGAACTAGGGTAATAATTTAGAATAAATATTCTCCTCTAAATAGTATTTAGAAGTAGGAGTTGTTCGTCTTTATTTCTTTTTTCTCCTTCGTCTTCTTCATCTTCTTTTTCTTTTTCTTTTTCTACTTCTTCTTCTTCTTCTGCCTTCTTTTCTTCTTCACATTTCTTGTTTTCACCTGTTTATTTTCCTAATATGTTTTTACTTTGTATCTCTTGGGTGAGCTTGCATCTTGAAACAGCACTGTATGTCAGCGATCTGCAAAACTTACGATAAGCGGGTTTTATTGAATGAAAACTGTACAAAAACGTTAAGAATAATTTAAATTACTGGAAAAGTGATGTTCAAAATTAAACGAATTGAAAAGTAAATGATTTAGACGACTTTGCTGAATGAAACACACACATGTTTTGGGATTTACATAAGTTTTAGAGTCCATTGCGTATTCTTTTTCATACAACCACAATCCGGAAATCAATAGGTAGCAATCTTCTGCAGATGTCAAACTCTTTTTAAAATGTTAAATGTCAAATTCTTTTAACTCTGTTTCTGCAGCCACTTGTTCGAGAACCCTGCAACTGGTTCTCCATTTATAATTTAATTGTTCACTCCGACATTTTAATCTTTTAACTCTACGACGTAGCGTACATAAATTTCCGTGGATTGTAATTTTAATTGTTTGTATTCCGTGTAAATTCCCTCGTTATTTTCTGTTGTATTCTTGGCGGCAAGCGGACGACACAAAGTCATGTAGGGTCGTGAGTTTGATACCGCTGACTTACACCGAACAGCTCTGAACGAATCAGCAGCGATATGTTAGTGGCATGTTACTGATTACTTCTTATGTGTAAAATAATCACATTATGAAGAAAATCGTTGAGGTTACTGAAAGTAATAAATTAATATTAAGGATTGTAATTTAGCCGTTTTTATTCTAGATAATATTTTCATTATTGGTTTTATTATCAACACTCATGACGGTCATTACAAATTTTCACGAAGATCCACGAGTTCGATACCGCTGCCTTATATTGAACAAAGTGACAAAGTAGCTGTAGCAGTGATATTTTACGGAGTTAGCTGGTACTCCGCGCGTCAGCTGTTATGTGTAAAATAATCAGACCGTGACAAAGCCGCTACTCGCTTACACGCTGCGTGTAAGATCATGTTATGATGCAACGGTTTAGTCGCAGAAAGGTAACAATGAATGACGACACGACACGAACGTAAGTGTGGGTGACTGAAAATCATGTTGACAGTTGTGCGACTTACGTAACAATGCTCATGCGTACTTACACAACTGAAGAACAATGGCGACGTTGTTACGATTGGCTGTCGAACGCCGACTACGGGAAATTAAGTTATACGGCTGTGACCCCACAGCCGAACCAATCAATATAAATACTATATATGCGTTTGCTTAATTGGAGTGCCGAAGAGAGAAATTCTAATCGCTTGACTTTCACTCATTACCCCTGTCGGTGATGTGTTCCACTTCGACCGAACAATATCTTGAAGTTATTAATTATTATGATTTTATTGTCGGTATGACTTGGAAATGTAGGGCCCGTATACGTCGCCCTGGAGCTTGCACTAGTAATTGTTGTTGGTGTCTCCAGCTCGGTCGAAATGTTTCTACTTTTCGTCTGGAGACTACATGTTGAAGCAATGTTACCTACCTATGGATGGTACCTTCTGTGTATGTGAAACAAGTAGGATAACGAATGTCATGTTCACAAGTTTCTTTTTCTTCTTCTTCTTCTTCTTCTTCTTCTTCTTCTTCTTCTTCTTCTGCTTCAGTGAGCTGCTCATATGTTTTGTGTTAGGCACATTTTCTTAGATTTGTGGTTTTTTGTTTTGTTGATTTTTCCTTCTTCTTCTTTATGTTCTTCTTCCATTTCTACTTCTTTTTCTTCTTCTTCTACTTCTTTTTCAGGAATCAGGAAAAATGACTGATTCGTTTTTAAAATTTTCAAATATTAGTTTTTCCATTTTTTCCTGTGCCTCTCTATACCTATTCCTCCAAGATGTTATATTGTATAGGTTTTTAGAAATCTGTATCTTCATCGATTCTTGTAAACTCTTTTACTTTTCTTAAAAATGCCATCTCCGAAGTCATTCATCCAAATTTTCTGTTTAATTTTTCTCTGATAGTCCATAGAATGTTTCATGGAAGATTAAACGTTATACAATAACGTGGTTATAATCGTTTTAAAGTGTGGGATTTAATTTGTATTCTCTCCTAACGCAGTTTATAGCGTTGTGTTTATTGTTCAACATGTATATAGAAATTTAATGCGTTTATTTTTTCTATTTGTACTTGTATTTGTATGTTATATCGTGACTTAAGTAACCAATGTGACTGATTTGTCGCACGTTTTACTTTTAGTAAACTATAAAACATGTGTTTTGTTTTCTATCAGATTTCAGTTGTTCATTAATTCCATAAATTTTGGTTTATTAACCACCTCCTATTCAAACTACCTTTTATTCATTTTTGAAGCTGTTTATGATCCCCGTTACACATAGGGAGAGGGAGTTTTCCTCGTTTAGTTGTTCTTAGGATCCACTTTAATATCTTTTTCACCGCATCTACTTTCAGGTTTTTCCTTTCAACATAGCATTTTTACGACAAATTCCAGTCCTCTGATGTTTTTGTAATTGCCCACTTCACTTCTGTCCCTATCCAAATACTTTTCTTTTTCTAATCCGTACATATAACCTGCAGACATTAAAAGTCTCTGTTTAAAGCTTCAAGCTCCCTTGTACGCCACTAAATTCGAGAATCTCTTTCTTGGTTTCATCCTAGCTCTTTCACGCCAAACCTTCCCTGTAGCAACATAGTCATGTAGTTGTCTATCGTGTCTAATTAAGTGCCTCCACTATCCACATTTCCTATCAGTGTGGCTTTTCTATTTTCCTCATATAATCGCTCTGAACATTGTATTCTTCTACAAACCTTTGTATTTTTGTATATCACGACACCTCAAATATCACTAATCATTCCTTGTGTCTCTTCCCATCGGCCTAGGATCAGAGCACTACAGAAATGCGCTCTATTCAAAATGCTTTGTAGTATTCCTCTGCTTTTGAATCCAACAATTCTTAAAGCTACCGGCTCCTTAGTTATTACATATTAACCTAAACAGTGTTCGCGATTAACTGTATTCTAAATTTTACTTTCTTCGTAATGGCGCAGAATTATTAACTTGAAGTAAGTACAGAAAATCATGTCTTTTTTTTAACGTAGTAAACAGTTTCACTTTCCTCGGCGATTCGGTAAAAGTGTTAATAATCTTATTGTTGCTAGCGATGTTTTTCGTCTCTTTCAGAATGTGAACTAAGTGTGAATGAACCAACTTTCCATTAAATGTCTAAACGTTTTTACCCACCAGTAGTCGTTGCTCTTCATTTTTTCAAACTCTCTTTTTATTCACATGCTCTCTACTACACTGTATTTTCCAATTCCTCGACGCTTTTCTCTTTGGTCACGCGCTGTTGGATTGTCTGTCGACAACGAATGCGAATACGAAAGAGACAGAATGAAAGACAGAGAGAGAGAGAGAGAGAGAGAGATGATAGCAGTGCAATGGGAGTCATTGACTGTAAGAAAGACAGGCTTTACAAATCAGTGTAAAATTCAATTTCTCATGTTAAAAAGTACAAAAAAATAAATAATAAAAAACAGAGAGAAACAGAAATCTTTTGACGGGCGAAACCAGCTGCGTGTTTGGGCAGGCCAGCACGAGCCTTTACGGTTTGGTGCGAATTTACACGGTGCCACGCATTGCGTCTCGCCCCACGGTACGCGCGTGCGCATTGAATCGACGTCCGTCGTACAATCGATTGACAGCCTCATTATCGAGATTACTGGTGGGTTTTGTTGTCATTTGGTGCCGGCGTCGTGTCGTGTTGTTTACTTTTTTCTACACCAATCTATGAGACGTCCTTTGTGTCGTAGTGACCTGAATATTTGGTTTGCTTGGACGACATAATGTGACAGTTTTATTTCTAGGCCTGTAGAAATTTTTTGTTAGAAAACGCAAAATTAAGATGTTTATTTTCTTTTTCACATAATTTACATTGTAGGCATGTGTATTATTAGACATAAAGTATTTTACGTACTCAACTATAAGCATAAGTTAATAAAAGTTATAGTAAATTAAATAAAAATAGTTTGTCATTGTAAATGTGTACTTATGTAAATTACTAAAATAATAAAAATAATCGATTTGAAAGAATTTTGTATTATAATGGCTTCATGTAAGATTCAATGAAGCGTAAATGAATAATCGGACTGGCTTCAGTCAACGATAGAGGCAAAATTTATAAATTTACATATAGGCCTATGCTTAAACCTATGTCTGTGTCCGATTTTATTTTGTTTAAGTTTTAAGTTTATAAAGTTCACTTAGTTTGTTTACAGCAAATTTAACAATAATAATAATTATTATAGAAAACAACGATACTCTTCTTTTGATATAATTCATTTTCAAAAATTGATTAGTAATATTTTTTAAATCTAGAACTTTACACAAGAAAAACAATTTAATCGAGGAGTTTCAACGGATGTTATGAAAAATTAAAAACGGGTTTGTGTTCGTAAGGTATCCTTAAAAAAGTACTGAAATATCAAAAGTTAGTATTAACATGTGCAAGAATAAATAATTACTCTGGTGTGTGTGTGTGTGTGTGTGTTTGTGTTTTTATGTGTGAATACTTCGTGTGTCCCTTATCGCTTTCGTCTTCAAAAGGGCAGTTTTTCATATAATATACTCAACGCTCTTTTTTTATGAAAATCTACCATTTGAATCTCAGAGCTGAAATCTTCCTACATTTTGATCACACGGGTGAACTGTTATCACAAAACTATTACTTCTCTGAAACTGCCATTTGTCTTTCACCTATAAATTCATGTGCCTAGATGAGGTTACTACCTCAAGTGTTACTAATACTTGCACACAAATTTACGTATTAAAACACACACACACACACACACACACACACACACACACACACACACACACACACACACACACACACACACACACACACACACACACACACACACACACACACACACACACACATATTAGCTCACCTCACTGATTTTCCCTGGAAGACGTTCTTTCTGTAACATGTATTCTTATCTCTTAAGACAGCACGGAGTTATTGGTTATGACCGTTTTTAAAGTCGTTCTATTTTTATCTTTTATTTCTTTACATGCAGAGTCATTCGTTTGTATGTATTGTGTTTTTTATACTTCCATAACAAAAGTTAATAGTTCCATAAAATTTATAGTTCTTTCCACAAACTAAAGCTGCTGTAGATAATGATTCCGATACCCACTTTAGATATTCAATTAGAGATTATGAATTTTAAGTGCAAAATTTTTCTTATGCTTTCAGGCGAATTGTTTAGAAAATACATATAAAATTCAGTGTTTTTCATCAGTTATGGCTATACAGAAGTATAAGATGTTATTAGTACATTTTGCATTCAAAACGTAGACGAACAATCTGACGTTACGTAATGCATATTAGCGCATAAAACACACATCATAAATGTAAAATACAGAAAACATAACTTTTACACAACAAACATTTGAATATACTTTTTTTCAGTTAGGACTAAAACCTGGTAAATAAAAAAAAACTTTCTATTGCTGATTTTGTCAAATGAAAAAACTGGTTTTCACACTTTTATTTGCCAAAACAATAATAAACCGGCCATAACAACGTGTCGTCTAATGACAAAGGCGTTACATTTACTAAAACCTCTTTTAACCGGTTATCAGAATAGTGGATACTGTTGCATAATAAATTATCATTTTTACAGTTGTCCGTCTGTAGGAAGGAAAAACAAATAAATAAACGCACATGATATAAATGGAAAAATGAAAGAAAAAGTGATAAAATTTCCACTTTTTTTAATAATAATGTAAAACCAAATAACAGAAACAGATAGAGTGGGAACCGGTTTAAAAGGATCCGTGTGGGCGAAGAAATCTAGATGCTGCTGGTAGCTTACACAGGAGGCCGTGCGCGCACGGGTAGTTTTGAAAATGCCCATTAGAGGGCGTCACCATCGTTCTGTGTCTGTGTTTTGCATAACCACGCCTAACTTTGCAATGCGTCTAACCGTGCTACTTGAGGCGATGCAAGACCTTTGATGCAAATGGTCGATTTCACCAGCCAGCATAAGGGTTACTCTCCAGTAGCTCTTAGGCAAGGTCGCCTACATATCACACAAGGCCGGTAGACATAATTTACTCCTTTATCTATGAAGAAAACAATCTAGAAAAACGAATATAGAAAATCAGTAGTTCTTTTCATAGACTGGAGCTGTTGTAGATAATGATTCCGATACGCACTTTAGAGGCGAATTGTTTTCAGCGTTTGTTTTCCATCAATATTATGGGTATTAGTGACTTCTATTATGTTTGAGATTGGGCTTTGCCAGAACAGAGCACTCTGCGCTTTGTCGCTGGCTCAGACCAACAAATGGTATCCACAGATAGTAAGTAACACCTGTCTACTTAGCCATTCGGAGGCCAATTGTTTCGTTAAACAGTTGCAGCAACCTAATTCTTTTATCTCTTCTTTTCTTCTGTTATCTTGCTCCATTCTCCTCTCCTGTTTTCCTCCTAGTTGTTAGGAGCAGGAAAAAATAAATAACCGTAGTGAAATAAGTGCTAACGAGAAGGAAGTGAGAGAGGCAAAATAAGAGAATTGCGTAGACACATAAAAAGAGCAAAAAAAGAAATAAAAAGATAAAAAAGGAGTTGCAGAGTTCAAGAATGAGAATTAGTGATCAACAGGAAATAAAATAGGGCAAGAAACAAGAGAAGACGAGTTAAAACAACAAAAATAAAGCGATTAAATTATCAAAAGTCAGTACAAAGTAAGGCAAGGAACGGTAGAAATTGAGGGGAAACAGAATGTGATGAAAGGAATGTCAGAGACACAAAGATAAGAGGAGAGAAGGGGAGAGAGAGAGAGAGAGAGAGAGAGAGAGAGAGAGAGAGAGAGAGAGAGAGAGGAGGGAGGGAGGGAGAGAGGGAGAGCGAGAGGGGGGAGCGAGCGAGCGAGAGAGAGAGAGAGAGAGAGGAAACTGAGAGGTTATGGTAAGCTAGAGGAAGATAGATGGGAGGAAAGAAGCAGAACAAAGTAGCAGAGGATGAAGTAGTGAGAAACAGGAAAATAAGTAACTAAAACGTAATAAACAAGTACAGGAGGTGAACTGAATCAACGGATGCATAAAGTGAGTCAGAGAACTGTGAAATTTTAGTACAGAGAGTTGGGAAAAGAAAGGATGATAGACAGGGGAGAAGAGGCACAGAGGACAGTCAGAATAAAAAAATAATAAAATAAAAGAGGAATAGTCACAGACGGAGGAAAGGAAGAACGAAAAGTATATAAAAGATGGGACAAGATTTGGGATAAGAGTGTGACGAAAAATTGAAATGAAACAGAGGAGAATCGCATTGCATTTCAGGGGAGGAGACAAATAGAAGGAAGTAAGGAGAAAGAGAGTCTTTGAGAGACGAGAGAGCAACGGATGAAAAAGGAGAAAAACAAAGTGAGATTACGAGAAGTTCTAAGAAACGGAGTACAGAATAGAAAAGGAGAGTTAAGTACAAAAACTGGGACAAGTAGGCCTATCAAAGAACGTGGTAAAGTGAGACACGGAATGGTAGAATTTTAGCGGAATCAAGAGAGAGAGAGAGAGAGAGAGAGAGAGAGAGAGAGAGAGAGAGATCCAGCGAGAAAGAAAAAGAATTCAGACAGTAATATTGAATAATGAAGAATATTATTATCGCGTGTGTATATCTATAGAGTGAAAGTGAAGCGTTATGCAAATTATGTAACCATGCTGTTGTTAATATTATTATTCACGCGAGAGGAATGTTTGACATTTATAATGAGGACACAGAGAAGCAGGATGCACACACGAAGACAAACCTTTGCTGGCTTGTTAATATTCCGTTTTTACTTTTTACGACTGTTTCAACTAATTCAACTGCTTCTCCTCCTCCCACGTATTCGATTCCCTCTTCGTCGTCCGACGTTTTTCCACTTAAATTTTTTCTTTTTTGATTTCGTTTCTCTATATCCTTTGTCATCTTGATTTATTTCGTTCTGCGGTTAACCTTTAAAAAAACAACTAGAGAAGTGCATAATATTAACAAATCAGCGGCAAGGGCACAGCCGTCACGATCGCGTAGAAACTTAGTAGGCTACACTGTAGTGTATCAGGGTACGAATCCGCGGCAACTAGTAAGTGTAATAACACAGCCGTTGTGTCGTTTGTTACGGCCGTACTTTATGGGTTTGCAAAACCTCTTTGCCGCAGTAACAACATACGCCAATAAAGCGTGGCCGCGTTTAAATCATAACCCAGCCGACGTTAACGACATGTATAACCATTTGAGATGATTTGTTTACACAAATGAGATGTGCTTCGTGTGATTTACGATCTTACACTTTAGCCACACTTTATGATTCTGCTTCTTTGTCGTATGTACGCGTACATATGTTTCACTCGGCGTCTAGCTAGCATTTAAATATCTTTAATTCTGAAAATTCTTAGAAATTCTGCTTCTAAGGACAGACTTTTAAATTTTACGGCGCTTTTTTAAATAAGACAGGTTGATACTTTATAGATTTGTGGGCATTATACATGTTTTTCGAAAGTGTCGGTATAATTGGTTCTATAAGTCTTTGATATATTGAAATAAATCGAATCTGTCTGGTTTATCTGAATAAAAAGAAATGACTGCCACAAATCGGGAGTATACACAACTACGTCATCTATGTCTTTAAAGACTCTTCAGTTTCAGACATGTTGTGATAGACGTGTATATCTCTATTGCCTATCAGCACTTTTGACAATGATAGCTTGAAACGATCGTAGACAGCATGCTCTTACAAAGCAAAAACGTGGAAAGGAAAAGGCAATGTTAGTGGTGGTAGCAGTAATGTCATTATTCGAAAAATGATGACAGCCATGACGACGACGATGTCGGTGATGACAATGATGATAAATGTTTATATAACAATTCGCTTTCCCAGTGTACTTGCCTCTTCTTTGATAATTCTGTTACCTGTAAATCTGTCTTGATCATTCGTCAGAAGCTTTTCGTTTGGTAAACTTTCCTCTAAAGAATAATCGCCAGCTTGTTTCACAACCTTCCTTTATCTTCCACCATCGTGTAATCTTTTACCTCATATTTCTTTCTTACGGTTTACTGAGTTTGTGCCACAGATATACGTTAAAGAATATTCTTTTGGACAAGATGAGCTGAGAATGAAAATTGAAATTTCAAAATTATGGCAGCCTTTACGTTGCTTCACGTGAAGTATTGTGACACGGTAAAATATTTAAAAAAAACTTTCTTGCAAATGGAATATTTCTACTAAAATCCTCATATAGAATAAGTGCGGTCCGTTATCCATTTTATAGCTGATACAGCGAAACTTGAAAAGCTTATGTCTGGCTCAAAAACAAACGTACGGACAAGTGTGAGTTATCCCCCTGTAATGAGTCTGGTAAAACATTTTATTTATTTGATTAAAAGTTTTTGGATTTTGCCAAATTTGTGTCTTTGTAGAGAGTTGATAAAACCATGGTGTATGCCTTTTGTTACTTAGTTGTTATCGAGATCAAACCTACAAAATTACGAAATAATATAACAATCAATATATAATAACATAATTATTATGAAATAATATAATTATGAATTCTATATATTTTGTTTAAGGAAATGGGGAGGGAGAAAGGGTAAATCTTATGGGAACGCAAAATTTCCAATAGCACTGTGCATGCTTATACATGCTTATTCATGTTGTTACATTCCTTCTTGTAAAAACGAAACTTCAGTTAAAAATGAAAGTAAATATGTTTTCATATGCCCTGAACTACTGAGAGTATGGTAATATAGAGAAATGAGCTTAAAGACGTATTATTATTATTGAAAATACGCTTAACATAAGGAAATATTACCTTGAAGAAATTATATTTTTATATACATAGTGTTATAGGGTGTATTTTTATATACACTTGACACTAAACAGTTGAGCACGGAGTAATACATATGATTTGCGTGCGCGCATGTAAGAGGCCATTGGAATATCAAGGAAGTGCCAGGCGAAGAAAGAAACACAACCACCAGTGACGCGATACTTGCACGTCTGTATACAAAAAAATGGAAACCGAGTGAAGACGGATGACGGATGATTGTAAGAAGAATAGAGCTGCGGAGTGTAACGTGACCGTAGCGTGTTGTGAATATTTGTATTGGATCAATGCCCTCGCGTCCCGTCTCATCTTCACCACATGTAATGACGATAATAATAAATAGTTTCTTTCACCGCAGACACTCCGTCTTAGCTTTCCAGCTTTCCGGTTTTGGTCGATGCCCAGAAACGTTCCCGTCGTACGGATTTGTCTAAAAGTAATGCGACCGAAATTTTCCCCATAAAGTGAAAACACTATTCGAGCAACAGTTCAGCAGCTATTAGCCATAACGTTTTTGTGTTTTCATAAATATTTCCAAATTTTAACTACAATATTTGACTGTGAGACAGTTTTTAGAAGTAGGCTATTTGTTTTCATGATCGGAGATATTTTATTCCAATACAATATTCTATTTTATTTTAATTCATCCACAAAAATAAGTTTATTCTGTAGTTAAAGTTTTCGTCCGCTACTTACGTAGACTTGAAGATACCCATTGTAATATGAGTGAAAGGCTGTCTTACACTCTTTATGGGTCTGAGAAATGAACTTTAACGAAATCGCAGACCAGTCGTATTCAAGCGGCCGAAATGGGTTTTCTCAGGCACCGTGGTAGGATAAACTTTTCAAGTTCGCAAAAGAAATGTCTGTCGATTTACGGTAGGAATTGAATATTATAGTGAACTTGATAGGATATCTCAATATCGGCTAAAATGGTTGGAACATCTTAACCGAGGGATGGCTGCCTCATCCCCAAACAACTATGGAAGTATAAGTCGAAAGGACGGAGAGGTGTGGGACGGCCGAAGCGTTGGAGTGACCAGTGCTAGTCTATCTGCTTGGGCCGGAACAAACCATTTTTGGTTCAGAAGATGATGTTGTTGATGTTGATGATGATGATGACGACGACGACGATGATAATGACGTTTGTCTTACAAGACATGCTCCACGCGATCCATACCGGAAGAAAACTTCAACTATAGAAACGACACCGGCCGCGGAAGTCTTCATGAGAAAATAAAGTTTAAACGCATTGAACAGAGTTATACAATCAAATTTGTATGCCAAATTTTAAGAGTGCGCAACAGAAACGCTAAACAAGTTAAAACAGGCTTACAGAGACGAAATTATATTCTGCTCACGGATTTATAAATAGTGCACAGTATTTTTGTATGGCCATGAAACTCTGGCAAATGATCCATGTTTTAGACGACAAACCACGGCACGAACTTATGAAAATGTTTAGAAAATGAGAGAACTCATCAAGTCTGATCGTCTTTTTGAGGTACCAATCATTGGTTATAAACCAAATTTTTTCATGAAATTTTGGCGCCTGGTTTGTCAACTGCTGACTCTTGGATGTTCCATCATAATAACTCTTAATGTCCCATCACATTTTCTGTGAACAAGTATTTGAGCTTCCTCGGCTCTTAGTTCAAAACTCCCTTGATCTCAAATCGAGTCAAACAAATCTCCTTCTTCTACAAAGCGAAAACTAACTCGAAGACCGCTTTATTGAAATTGTGGAAGACATATAAAAAAATTGTGACGAACCAGCTAAAGGGTATCGGCAGTGGAAGGCTTCCAGCACTGTATTTTGCAGTTTATGTGGCAGCAATTAATTTTATACTTTATCAGTTTTAATACTTTATACACACATTTAAATGCGACAATCCGACCGATAACTTGTTACAAATTCGATCAAGTAAAAATATACGAATAAAAATATAATATAAATCGATTGGTTACTAAGAGTTTTGGGTAACACAGCACTCCCTTTTAAAGCTGAACGTCGTTTGTTCAAATGCACCTTAAGTTGGATCAATTTTGTTGGAACAACCACTCGTATTCTGAGCACCCCTAGCCGCACTACCGTATTTGAGAACCTATACTGACCCTAAACCCTGTCAAAGGTATTTACGCGTAACTTAGCGTCAAATAAACGCCTTCGATCAACAAACATTCTTCAGTCTTCAATATCTCTTGTCTTATAATTTTTATTATTTTACTCCTCAAATCTTTCACCTACCATAGGATTTGCAAGAGTCACTAGATAGGGTCAAGGACATGGTTTTGGACCCGCTTTCTGTAATTGGTAGCACACTTATTTCATCTAAGGTTTACACCACACTAGAATTTTTTAGATAAATTTAAATAAATGCTACTCTATTATTTAATTTTCTCCTATGCAGTCTAGTCACACAAGTTCAATTATTCATTTTCCATTTAATTTTGTACAGCTTTTTATAACCATTTTAAACGAGATGTCGTTTTAAAATATAATCGATTGTTTTAGAGTCAGGCTCTAAAATATTGTTTACAATATTTAGGCTCTGACATTTATTTTTTGATTTTATGAAAGACTGTAGGGATAGCTTTCTCCGTTTCAGGCTATATGAGAACGTTTCAGATCTACACAGATGAAATTCAATAAGAAGAATGACGCAAGGTCTCAAGATTCAAGCCTCTGAAGTATTAATGGCTATAAGCACGAGGGTTACATTAAAACTGAGATCAAAAACACGAGAAGTTTTGACCGTGAGCACAAAATATAAATAAAGAAATAAGACAGCCGTGTACAAAAATATGTTAAAAAAGTATTTGTTTTTTTTATATAAATTTGGCAGGTTGTAAGTCCACAGAAGTCAATCTACATTAATTTACCTGTAGGTACACAAGTAGTATTACTTGGCTATAGTTGTGACTAGACATGCTTTGAGTTTCTCAAATGACGAGGCCAACTTACGGCTAGATTCGTGGTGAATGACTCACCGTGAAGTATGACGGTTGTGTAGAAAATGCAATTCACATTTTAAGACGGAAGAAATTGTCGTTAGTATCTTCAACCCCTTAGAACGCTAAAGAGATGTTGGCTGGTGATTATAACGTTTGTGTTGATACACGTGTTGGGATCAAGACATTATCTAACCAGAAGAGAAAATTTCTGCAATGACAGTCAAACTTGGGTCTGGCAGTCCAATGTATTGATTGAGATGGCATACAGTTTTACTGCATCCAGTATTTATGACCGCGAAACCGTAAGATAAAATACGTCACACTTTCTTGTTCCCATAACGGAAATCGTTTGTGTAATTCAGTAAACAAAGCTGGTTTTCAACAATTATTTAACGGAATTTCCTTATGTTGTCGTATGGAAATTTTTTAAAGCACAAAAACAATATTGTCCGAACGTGTAATTAAATTCTATAAAAAACTTATAAAAATATGTCTACAAAACTTATAATTACCCCACATATTCTGTCGACACGTGACAATAAAAAAACAGTAAATTTTGGGCGTTCACATTGTGTGTGTGTGTGTGTGTGTGTGTGTGTGTGTGTGTGTGTGTGTGTGTGTGTGTGTGTGTGTGTGTGTGTGTGTGTGTGTGTGTGTGTGTGTGTGTGTGTGTGTGTGTGTGTGTGAGGTAAACTACTTTACACGCCAACGTATAGAATAACATTGCAATGTCATCTGGCGACCTTGGGCTCAAAAAATGTTGGCTTCTACAGATCTCGTTTTAGTCCGAAGCCGTGTTTAATTTTGTCGAAATAGAGGTACGATAATTACGGTGCGTTGAGACTTTCAGAAGACATAATTACTTTAAAAGTTTTCTCTTTTTGTTTGTGTCGAATACTTTTAAATAGAGAAAGTGTTTCTTGTCCGGTATTATCTCGTCGTTGTTGAGGAGAAAAAGAAAAAAAATGATGAGAATTTTAAATGGATTTCGTGCGACAGTTTCGCGGACGAAAAGAAAAGATCCTCTCTAAATGAAGACCATTCCAAGCATTACGTGTGTGTATGTGTAACCGATTAGTAGGTATATGGTACGATGTGTTTAAGTCAAAAACAAACAGACATAAACAACATAAGACTCCGACGTGATTGTCTTTCTAAGTAAAGCAATTTTTTCATTAAGGAATTGATCCCTTTCTCCTGCACCTACCTCTGTCAATCCTTGCTGTTTTTCTCTTACTTCCAACATTTTTCTTGCACCCGTCCTTGATCCAATCTCTGTATATAATCTGAATAGGATGATTGTTGTTTTTCCTTTCTTTTCTCGAATAATGTCTTCTGGTGTCATTACATTTTCCCCAAAATGGACTTTTCTCTTTTATATATATTTCTCTGGGCAGGATCGGTTTTCTGTAGAGTTCGTATTTCTTGTCTTTTTTCCTCTTCCTCTTCTTCTTCTTCTTCTTCTTCTTCTTCTTCTTCTTCTTCTTCTTCTTCTTCTTCTTCTTCTTCTTCTTCTTCTTCTTCTTCTTCTTCTTCTCTAGTCTTCATGTATGTTTGCTGAAAGAAGACCCAAATAGGCCTTAGGATTGTCCATCACAGACGTACATTTGTTTTCGCAGATTTCGGGCCCTGAGATCCATGTTTTACTTAACGTAACTTACAACTGGGCAAACAACTTGGTCCATTCAGTTACCACTCATATTTCCTAATACGCTAGGACTGTTTTACAAAAAAATAAGAAAAATTCCTAACTAACCAATTAGGCAAAACAAAGCAATCTTCGCATTGTAACTTTAAAATTTCCAATGCAACTTTACCTACAACGACGTAAAAAGACCGAAATGACTGCTACCGTGGAGAACTTGTGGATTCTATAGATTGCTCACTGTATAAGGACTCAGTATTAAGTGAAATGTACATTAACTGAGTAAGAATTAAAACTGTATACTCTAGGCGAAAACTCATAACGAAAATTTAATCATTCAGGCCTGGTTTGAACTGATGCAATACGAAGCTCCGTCATCGGCTGACTTCTTTTTATATAATTTGGTACTATTATTTCCCTTTCTGGAAATAAACCAGGTACGTACTGTAGATGGGCAATAAATGCGTAAATTTACAAGACGAATTACAAGCTAGAACTAAGAACTATCTCAACGTACATGCTAGTCGTCGTCGTCGTGGTGTGTGTGTGTGTGTGTGTGTGTGTGTGTGTGTGTGTGTGTGTGTGTGTGTGTGTGTGTGTGTGTGTGTGTGTGTGTGTGTGTGTGTGTGTGTGTGTGTGTGTGTGTGTGTGTGTGTGTGTGTGTGTGTGTGTGAGGGAGAGATAGGGAAGGATTTTGGTGTAGGATGATGTTATGTGAAATTCTAATAAACTAATTTATATCACTTCGTTTATGGGCTAGAGAGATTTCAACGAAGGGTTTAACTGATGGTGAAATTTTACATAGGCCTACTCCACGTTTGCACGATAAAGAGATTTTAATGGTGGGGGTTAATATCAGATGGTGTAAAGTATTAGAACTGTGTTCAACATTCTTCAGTCTTTATAGTTGTTGCTATCCTATTCAAAACTAAAATACATTTGAACAGTTTATATATTACTTAAGCATAACTAAATTACAAGCATCATTTTGTATCTCAACCTGCCGTTCTCTTTATCTACATTTCACTTTTCGCTTTACCTATGTCTTTTTCCCTTTCTGTCTATCTACATACCTATCCAACAAGTTAGTAATTTCTGTCAGTACCTCTATAGTTCTATCTCTCTTTTCCTGTCTTCTGTCGCTGCACGTATAGTTAGGCCTAAACAAGTTTATACATATACTTGAAAGCATTGAATACCTTCTTCAAAATATTAGAGCATCGTTTTATCAAAACTGCTCTCTACTTGTATCTCTTTTTCTCTCCCTCCTCCTCTCTGTTCTCGCAAATCCTCCGTATCTAGACACCGCTGTACAATGAACAAAGAAAATCAATTTCTCAGCATCTCTTACTTTTTCTGTAACCAACAACAACAGGAGATGTAATTCACACAGTTAGTTCCGGTTGAATTCTTTTGTTTCAAAGTTGGCAGTAGTGGTTGGGAAACAGCTAGTGGTGTCGACACATTCGCTTCAGTTAGTTTTGGTCGTACACACTTTTGTTTTGTGTTGGGAACTGTTTTTAAGTAAGGTATACGTATTTCATTTTTATAACCTCTATGCGACCGTTAAAGTCTCTTTTCAATCAAGTCTTTTGTTATCACGTTATCAGCTGGTTATCACGTAGTCTACTCAAGACAAATAGATATAGGCTACTAACCTGACGCTGAAATACTTGTCGTATTTCACTAAAAGTATAACACTAATGACGGTCAGTTAGAATCAAATGCTGTTTAGTAAGTCTCATCTTAGTAGGTCTGCCTATCAGTTTACTTCAAACAGCTGATAAGTTTATTACATACTATCCTATCTGCGCGGCATTTTCTCTTCTTCTAATACGTCAGCATTCTGCATCTCCTTTTACCTTTTTTTTTTTGTATCCCTTGTTCCTTATATTGGTTGATTAATTTACACGCGAAGTTGCCCCTCACAAGGTGACAGACTTAGTTAGCTCTCTTTTCTCTGATACGTTTTTATATAAATAACTTAACGTTACTCCTTTTAACGTTACTTCATAATTTTTTACTCAATTTTCCGTATACTCTAACGAAAACCCAAGCCAGTCGTATTCAAGCGGCCGAAATGAGATTTCTCAGGCACGTGGCAGGAGAAGACAAGCAAAAGAAATGTTGGTTTACGATAGGAACTAAATATTATGAGTAGGCCCTATACTTGACAGAATTGCCCAGTATCGGCTAAAATGGTTGGAACATCTTTACCGAATGGATGCCTGCGGTTATTGAATTATTGAATGCGAATCTCCAAACAGTTATTGAATTATAAGAGGAAAGGACGGAGGGGTGGTATGTAGCGTCCGAAGAAGGGTGGAGTGACCAGATCTAGTATATCTGCTTGGGACCAAAACAAAATCTTTGATGAAAATTATATTATTTTTCCCCATATGAATCCAGTCAAGTTTTAGAATTTTACAAATATCTCTCTTCCTTTTACTTCGATGTAAACGTTTCTCAGCCAAAAAAGTACTTAAAGTATTCTTACAAATTGATTCCTACTACCAATACCTATCCTTTTAGCGTATAATAGTCACTGTAATTTCCATACGTATGTTATTCTGTGTCCTACTTTTTCGGCCTAGCTTGCCTTCCAAGTGAACGTATCTCCGAGGTGTCTTGCGCCAACCACACCCCCTCTCCCGCTGATATTAAATGAAGCCATTTTTTCTTTAAATACATGTGGCTTTACACTGTGGTCTTAGAAATGTTGACTGTTGACAAATATCTGTAGTAGCTCTCTGCTTGTAAAAAAAAAAAGTAAGGAGAAACCAAATGAGGTGAAACAGATCGACTTCGTAGGAGCGATAAATATCTGAAAGAACTACAACTATAAACAATATATACGTGAGGACGCTATATCAGAAAATAAATTTACATGTCTGCTTAATTTTTTTAAGAATACAAATTAATATATATATGTCCTAGAAACTCGAGTTATATAACCGTGTAGCGCCGTTTAAAAATGAAGTAAAATATGAATTTAACAAAATAAATTAAATGGTTTATCACTGCGAACAAATGATTTTGTCTTATGGTGGTACATAATTCTTTAGTTAAATTTATAAACAAAGTGACACTTATAAAAATGCTTCAGTTTCGTAGGTAACTTACAAGTCTCAAACTCTCAAGTGAACATCGAACAGAAGGTAATTAGAGTGAAATATTTATATGGACGCCGAACCGAAGGCGACATGCCTAAAACTCTCACATTAGTATCTATGGACAGACAGTAATAGATTCAAACCTTGCAACAAATCCTAGATACGTATCGAATCTGCGACGACAGCTGTGTTCTGTGGCAGTGCCGACTCGATCTGTTGTCGACGGCAGCTTATGTTTAGGTGTGGCACTCAAGGACGTGAACTGCTACCGCCTGTGGGCGATCGGTTCGCAATTACCGTACCCTTAAAAGACTCAACGACTCCTACCTACTTTACTCAACAGTATAACATGAGTAGAATACTTAGATTTATTATTGTACAATCTGAAACCATTATGTATATGCGCCAGTAATTTATATATATTTTTGTTTAAATTCTCTCTCTCTCATATGCGTGCGTGTGTGTGTATGTGTGTTTGTGAGACTAGAACTGGTTCACCTACACACACAGATACATAAAATAACAGATTTAACAGAGAATTCATTTATTTTCTCCCACACATCGAGGGTCGCAGACCCATCAATCCAACAACCTGTGCACACATATAAATACACAAGATTACTTTATTGCTGCCGCTTTTAACAGATAATATTTTTTATTGTTTGATAAATTAGATTCGAAATGCGCTCTTATTCGTTTTTTGTTTATTACTTTGTGCATTTTGTTGTCTCGTTCGTACCGGCGTAACAAGTTCTGCTGCAAATAGTTTGTCAGTGTTCGAGATCAATGTCTGTCGATGACCGTGACATGTCGGAGAATAGTAAGATAGTAAATATTTGGCTTACGAAACTACCCCCTGTAACAGGCGTACTAACGCTGTCAGTTCCGGAAATATCGCTTGCCTCCTGGTATATCGTAATATCACATCATTGAAATCTCGTGGTTTATGATCTATGACTTTTTATGTATCTTCCACAATTTTTTATTAATCAAGCGATAATATTCTCCTTTCTAGTATTATATATTACACTCTATCTGGCAGGCCCCAAAGATGCACAGAACATTCACTTTGCTACCAACACTTGTAGGGGGCCTATATATTAAATTAAGTACCCCCCTCAAACTAAGAGCCTTATACGCGTCTGATTATCTCTTTCAACTTTTGACGTCTATCAACTCCACGCGCATACACACATTAATATACGCACGCGCATACAGACATATAATAGATGTAACTCAAGAATTATAGAAAAAATAAGGACTTTGGAGAGAATCATATAAAGGTCCAAGTTGGGAAGAACAAGATAAGGCAAGGAAACAATTAAACGGATACCCAACAAAAATGTAGTTGACAATTATAGAATTAAGAAAATGGAGGTGTTTGGATATTCGCTACTCGAGTAGATGACAAGTTATAACGAACGTCACTAGATTGGAGGCCAAGGTATACGAAGAGTCGAGACAACGACCCTCTGAAGATGGAGGAATAAGCACGTTAAATATTGTGGTTCAGAAAGTAGACAAGAGGAGTTAAGGAAGGGTTATTTGGGCAGACAAGCGCTCACGAAAGAAGAAGAAGATGATGATGATGATGATGATGATGATGACTTGGAAAAAACATAACTGATGAACAGGTTTAAGGATAAACAATATTTAATCGGATTCAAACCGGTTATTTCTATCAAGGATTTTAATCGTTTCAGGTTAGTTTCTAACACACTACACGTTAGAAAATTATCTGCTGTTTATGAGTTGCTAGTACAGGTATGTAGATACAGAGGCTGCAAGCGCAAACAGGTGATGCAATTATAAGTAACGGTACACAGGGACCGGTCGGTAGCGGCGCGAAGTGGCGATGGCGTGTTGCATAACTGGCTAATAACTGCACGCGCTCCCTACTGACACACTGCTGGCTCGCATACAACGGAATAGGGGGTTTGGATTCTATTACTGTTGTGTTGTGGTAGTTAACTGAAATTCACCAAAATTACGGCAAGATTTAGTTGTACTAGGGTTTAACTGTATGAACGGTTTTAAGTAACACCAATGACCTTTCGTAATGACCTTTCTTCTTGTTCTTTATCATTATCTTAATCGCTAATCGCTTCGTCTTTCTCTTGTAATATATTAATATTGACAATTTTACCGTTTGATTGATAGTAATAGTAGTCAAAGAACAGTAGTAGCGTTAGCAAACGACTCCAGAGAAACCGTAAATTGTAAACCACGAGTTTATAAGGCTTTAGTGCAGGATGTTCCAGGAAGTTAGCAGTGCTTGCTGAGCAGCGTGCGACAAGTGTTAGCTAATTTAGTGACATGAGCTGACGATACAAAGGGGATGAGATTAGTTGTAGTAGAATTCGATGGCTTTTATATTTTGTTCTTTACTTTTTATTGGCAGCGAAAGTGAGTGAGTTAACGCTGCGATTCGCCTCGTAGCTGTGATTTGAAGTTCAGTCATTTTCGGTCATGTTTTATACGGAAGCCGATTATCCCGGAAGAAGCTACATAGGGTGACGTGAGACAGGAAGAAGACACGGAGACCGTGGATGGAAGAAGTCTGAAAGGCCACGAGTTCCAGAAACTCGTTTGACGTTAAACCGTTGTATTCTTTAATTTACTCTTACCTAATTTTAAAATTGACCAAGTGTGATGCAACATGTATTATCCTATACTTTAGCCACATAGTACACAGTTGTAGACATCCTGTAACCCTTCATGAGTAAAGCCTTTCCGACACCTGCTACACGTTGAGAAAAACGGATCACACAGAGATGGATCTGAAACGATGACACACTCTTTCAAATGTATCGCTCGGCCCGCTTTGCCGTCGTGATTGTTCTTGTTAAGATTACGCTCGCACGTGCGTTAATGTGTGTGTGTGTGTGCGCGCGCGCGTGTGTTTGTGTTTACATATTTGTTTACCACAACAAAACAAGATTACAAAAACAATTCCGGTTAAATTTCGGAAATACGAAGCAGAAAAGAATTAGCGATACTTGGAAACGGGTGAAAGCAGTAACGAAACGATTTAAGTTTGTTTATTTGTTAAGGATAAAAAGCCGAAGTTGATATAGCTCGGGGGGTGTAGTAATGTTTTCACAACCGCTGGATGTCGATGACTTAAACGGTCCGCTGTAATTTGACCCGTTCTGCGGCCATGACTCTGTGCCAAATAAATTTCCCTCCTTCCACCACTTTAAAGTTAGTAGATTCAGCGAGAAAATGCTTATTATACTCAGACTGGTTTACATCGTTCTTCGGCGTTTTGCGATTTTCCTCGGACGTTCTGTAAACCATCCCATCTTCTAGATCCCGTTCCCTATTTCTTCTTCATTCCAGCTTTTCCTTGCCCTACCTGTCTTTCTTTTGCTGTTATTTTAACACGTTAACACGTTGAATGAATTTGTATTAGGGATTTGTTCTATGACTAATTTTTGTGTCCACTAAATTAACTGTTCTGATGTAATCTATGATTGCTTATGTAATATCCATATAATTCTATTACCTCCTAGTTTCTCTGTCTCTTGTGGATATTCCACTGCTCGTCTCAAAATTTCCATTTCTGTTACTAATGTTTTTTCGACATTCAGTGGTCATAACTTGAAACCATGGACATTTATAGTTATTACCACTGTATTGAAAATTTTACTTTTAGTTTTCTTAAAAACAGCGCTTTACAGCAGAACATTGGCATTGTCCCATAAAAACAGAACCAAAGACTATTTATCACTTTTGTTTGGGCATGTTCGATTTTCAAACGTGAATATGACTTCTATGCTTTTACAATACGGTTCTTCCTCCTTTGGTCTTCAGTAAATATAATGGCTGACAATTGTTCTTCATGTGGATACTTTTGTTGCCTTCTGCTCGTCTCTTTACAGGGATTGCAGTTTACACGATTTATATATTGTCTAACTAGTAAGTTTCCTGAACTACAAAACTCTCACTATTTTGAATGAAATACATTTATTATTTCATAAATTTCGATATTAGAAGAGTTTTCCATTATAGCAAAAATTAAAAAATATTACTCTAATATTATGTTATGTTACTCTAATATTCCTTTGGTAACATAACAGCTGTGGAGCACACAATCATACAATAAATACTAAAACTTAGGAACACTGATATTTGTGTTAAAATTCCTTTGAGTCTGACACTTCACTGGATTTTCAATTTTTTTTTTTTTTTTTTTGTTATCTCTTTACTGCGCCTAGGCTACCAAAATTTGAAACTAACACCACATTAAAAGCTTAGTTAAAATTTCCTTTAACTTGATATGACATATGAATTTTTTCAATTTTTATTAAAATTTTCACTCACTTTTTAGGCTCTGACATCCAAAAATCTTGAAATTTTCAAAACTGAAAAGTATTGGAGAGATTGTGGTTAAAAGTCCGTTTAATTTGATACCCCCTTGGACTTTTGCAATTTTGTACAATTTTGACCTCCGGCCTCCCTTCAATGTAGCCTTCAGTTATTGGTAATATACTGTCATATGATTGCTAAATACAGAAACCTTTCTTTCATATTTAGTGCTCTCCTTAGCTCCAGTGCAGCCTACTTTAACTTTCATAGAACATTGCGTTGGTACAATGGTAATTCTGTTTTTTGCGTACACAATTCGTCTTTATTATTACTACCTTGGTATGTATTTCACACTATTAGATATCATTCAGAAAGAAATGTAATATCCATATTTTATACAGATTTATTGTTTCTGTTTCAGGTGAGTTGAGATAATGGTGGTCACTGAACATTTGATCCCTTGTGCTGTGGTAAGTAATATAAATATGTTCCTTGGCAACCTAATCACGAATTAAATCACTACAGACTGTACACGGAAATTACAGAACACCCTCTCATCTTACAGAACGAGGTAATTGAATATTTATTTTATTCTACAATACCCAAGATTAAGCAATTATTTTTTAGTTTATTAACTGTCGCTAAAGATTAAGCAGCAGCAACTAATTTCTATCTTAATTGCTAAATGACGTCGTAATTCTAAAATTTGATCGCTGCTTCTGTCGGAAGCTTGAATATGTTCGTTGAATCACTAACACAGTCTGCTCCTTGTCTCGCTTTGCTGCGTATGTCACTACGTTTCCAGTAATATTGTGTAATGTCTATCTTCCTCCTTTTCGTGACAATTTTATTTCAACTCAATCCATCTGATTACCTACTTGCAACTGAATTATAAAAAAAGTTCCGCTATACTACACTCAGTGGTGTAACTATAAGCTGCTCCTAAGGGGGGGGGGACTAGGAACTCGGGGATGAGACTAGCTTGAAGATTGTACTTCTCATTTTCTTCAGGACAAATGAGAAGTTCAGGATTCATCCCATATAATTTTATAAATACATTTTGTAAATTCTTTACGTCTCAAGGTTTTTGAGTAAAACAACATGAAGTATAAGGATTGAAAAAATATGGAAAAACAGCTGATTTCAAAATATTCTAACTGGATTAACAGTCACTTTAGTTGTAAAATTCGATTCTTAATAGATCTCGTGAAAATCAGTCTTCCTGAAAATATTTTGAAAACTCCAGTTTGATTACCTCTCCGCACTATAATTGAAGGATGTTTCCCAAGAATGTTTTAGGCAACTTGTAGTTAGTGTCAAAGTACGTTATTTTATGTAAAATCCAGTACTAAAATCTATTCATTTTTTTTGACTTAAAGTAAAGAAATTGCTAGTTTACATGTCCAAAGACGACGATTCAAACTATAGGATTCAAGACAACCTTGTAAGGGAAAGCGTTATGGACAAAAAAGATAAAAGTAGATTAATCGGCTCTGCCTTCGTTTTCTGGTGCCTCCATAATTGTTTTTTAATTCGACAAATACACACGTTAGTTACGAAATCTTGAGTGACAGTCGTTAGTAAGAAAACTCTAACTTGATATTATTAATTTACTTTTTCTTCTTCTTTACCTGGTCCTTATGCCTCTCAACGTCGAGTTCCCGAGGCTTTCATTCAATAATTTACAAATATTGTAATTCCTCTCACTTCTACGTTTATTTATAAACCTTATTTTAACACACGCAACCGGATTAGAAATGCGCCTACGTTGACTGATTATGGAATTTCGCTGACATTTTTAATAGCTCAAGGGGAGGAGTGGTTCCCTGATCTCCCCTCCGTATTTAACCACTGCGTACTGTATAAACCCGGCCTGGTAAGCAGTGCATGGTAAACGAGGCTCTAACATATTTATAAATATATTAAACGGGAACACTTCTTTGCATAAGATATAAATATGACGTAAACACAGAGTATGTAAATCAAAATATTATAATTAGAAATAACAAGTAGCTGTTTGAAGGCTCTTTGTGGATCACGGATGCGTACGATCGTGTTCAACGAAGAGGTTTTGTAATATAAGTGGAATGTCCTCACTGTTTTGACATTTCGAATTATAACAACACAAGCTATCGTCTCGTTTCGCTTATAATTATTATTAATTTACTTAGCTGTCAATAAAGGTGTACTGTACTAAATTTCAAGGTGGTTCAACGTCGTTTTGTCTTGGCCCGATCACCTAGAAGATTCTTTAAAGATGAAACGCAGGTTCGGGCTTGTGTCCAGGTAACAGTGAGCCAAGACGGCTCACCTACATCTGTTACCTTCAAAAGGGAACGTACGCCACGTCAGACTTATCGATGCTTATAAAAAATTAATATATTACATTCTCATTATAAATTTTGTATTTTATACGTGAGATCGTCTTAGAGCATTCATCATAGGTAAGGGATTACACTGTAATATTTGAAATTCTATACAAGTTGTGTCTCCTTTCTTCTTCTTTGACCATCCCCTTAGAGGTTAGGTGTTCTTTATCATCTCTCCTTACATCTATCTATGTTCCCAATCGCCTCCTCTCACGAACAACAGCTGTATCGAAAATTATGGGAGGACAACCAGTACTAACGAGGATGGAAGGAAGAATAAGATGTATGTTACAACTGGTGTGGATGAAGTGTCAAAATAATGCAGTAGAATCGATGTACCGCATCAGTCCATGTATGAACACAGTTGGTAGGCAGAGTAACGGTCGAGCACAAAATGGCGTAAAAATCGGATTTTTCAACTTTCTCCTTAAGCGAGACCACTCGTCGACGTATTCAGTGCTAATGATCTGCAAACGCAGACTTTGTTAAAAAAAAGATAGAAAGAAATTTAGCGTAAAAACTATGGCAAACTAATCGACGTTTCCACTTCACTTTTCTCTAATTGGCAGTCGTCGACGTAGCGTAATAACGCAAGCCCACACCCGTTGTCCTCATTCATTTATTTGTTTTTATTTTATATTTATGTTTGAAACCAGCTTTCCTTATAAAAGTTTAGTATTACTTGTAATTATCGTCAACATCATCAGCCTGCCAGAATTAAACATTAGATTAGGGCTTAATAATTCATCCCAACATTCCTGATGTAGTTCAAAGCCCGTTCTACCTAGTGGAATAACGCAGGCGTCATCGCGGATGGATCATCAGTATTTCCAGCTGAACTATGGCGCCACGTGGATTCGTCAACCGATGAAGTCGAACAGACCTGATCGTAGTTGTAACCACATTACCTACTTGCCAAGCGTGTAAACTAGAGCACAATCTAACAAACGACGTATTTTTCTTTAGAGGTGTTGTGACTAACGCTTTCCTAAGTGATGCTGTTGTACCAATATTGTTTGCACGACTTCATTTTTAATTTGTCTTTTTATTTTCAGCCCTTAACATGCTCTAGAAGAATTATACCAGAGACCTGAATGTAATTGTTACCTTTTAGTTTCCGAAGCTTCTGAGCCTTTTAGAAGCATTCAACTCCTGTAACTTTATTAAACGTCAGCTCTACTTACCTATTAACAGTCTCTACATATTGAAGATTTTGAAAGTCTTTAAGCAGCTATATCATGAACAACAAGCTAGGAACTGTTTTTGGTTACATTCATTACTTACAGTAATAACAAAAATAAGCTCTACGGCTGTTGGTAGTATAAATGGAATGTTAAAGAGAAAAATGCCAAATGTAGAAACCCATGATCATAAATACTCTACTAAATTTAAGCAACACAAGAAAAACTGAAAACAAATTTTAAAAAAAATTGGAAAGATAGACTAACGAAACGGCTGTCGTTTGAATATTAGCAAAAAGATATCGGTTGTAAAGCGTTTTGAACAAAAAGTTACAAGGATCGAGTGTGTCGAAGATTTCATACACCTTATTAAAGACAATAGATGCGTCAAGAGGACCACGAAGTGGTTACTTCAAGAACAGGACGAAGAGATAGGAACTGGAGGAAAACCGGATCGAAGGAATACGACATGCTATGAATGTGAGAAACCTGAAGGATGGTGACTGAAACAGTGGGAGCTTGGCATCGGTGGACGTCTTCTAAAGGTATTCATATAAAGCCATGTATCATTTATCATCATACCATCTTCAAGAAAAAAATCAAAAGTGGTTAGTTCCGGTCCCAAGCAGACAGGTTAGAGCTGATCACTCCAATGCTTCTTCCGACGTCCCATATCTCTCCGTTCTTTCGGCTTATAATTCAATAATTGTTTGGGGTGCGGCAGTCATCCGTTTGTTTACGATGTTCCAACTCCTTTAGCCGATATTGGGTAATCTTATCGAGTATACTAGTAATATTCAGTTCTTTCAATGTTGACATTTCTATTGCAATCTTGAAGAATATGTCCTGCCACGTGCAGGATACGACTGGCAGAAATATCATTTCGGCCGTTTGAATACGACTGGCCTGGAATTTAGTTAAAGTTCAATTCTCAGACAATACACAGAATAGTGTGGGGAAAGCCGACACCTCGTAGAACGTCAGGCGAGTTTCTTTCCTCGTTAATGTTACAGTTCTAATGATGCACTCGTATATAATGAATTTGTGTAGCTTCTTCACCACATCATTGCTTATAATATGTATTTTTTATCTTAATAAAAATATCTTATCAAGATCTCCAGCTTACATAAAGAATTTAGAATTATGTTTAGTTATTATATACATATGTTTACATTTAAATAAAAACTGAACTGGAAAAACTTACAGAAATCATACAATACAGATGGGCCTAAGAGTAAGAGAAATTAATTACCTAATTTGTCGTGTCTCATTTGTCAACAGAAAACAGATTACTTTTATATAAATGTACATTTGTGTATAAATTGCCCTACAACATCGAACTATGCAATTGTATTAGTGCAAGTCCAACACCACATACATGCAGTTGTAGACAAAAGGTTAATTGCTAATACCCCCATGGTATACAACAAATGAAATGATTCATAACGACCCAGATATTTTAGACTATAAAGGAAATCATCCATGAACTAAGTGTTAAACACTGCAGTAAACTAGTATTACAAACAAACCATTAGTACAAATACCAGTAAACTAGTATTATCACAACCACTTCTAAAATGCACCAGCAGACCTATGGTTTGGTAAAGGAGAATTCATGGTTATAGGGATCACCGTATCCACGTTAGTAGATCTCGAACACACGTCAACCCATCCATTTAACTTATTGTTTACTTTGCTCTCTCTCTCTCTCTCTCTCTCTCTCTCTCTCTCTCTCTCTCTCTCTCTCTCTCTCTCTCTCTCTCTCTCTCTCTCTCTCTCTCTCTCTCTCTCTCTCTCTCTCTCTCCCTCTCCCTCTCCCTCTCCCTCTCCTCTCTTACCCTGTCCTCCTCTACCTTCTTGGCGTTTCTCTTATTCCTGCCCCTAGCGGTATTCATTTCACAACTTTTTTTGACATCTGCCCGTGAGCTTATTAATATAGGATGTCAGATAAAGTGTTTAGTTTTGATATCGTTTATAGTGTGTGAAATTCTTATTGTTTCCCGTATTCTATCGTATTCTATTATTCCCGATCTACCTCTTCTCGTTTTTCCCTCTGATCTTCTCTAAAAGTTCATTTCCGGTTCTAAATATTACAATATTTTTAATCACGTTAATTATACATCATTTGTTTGATTTAGATACTGTTCGACCTCAAGAATGTACTAAAGAAAAACAATATATTAATTCTCCAGGATCTTGTTAGTGTACAAGCTGAAAGAGATTTCATTAACGTAAAGCAGTAAATGTTTATGCTTCTGTCTGTTTGTCACGTATAGGAGGTAAATAACGTTACTTCTGTAAATCCCGCCCGCTTCAGGGGTTGATGCCGAAGGTGGCGGATGTTTGTGAGGTATACAGTTAGCCTTATACTTTCACTTCGGCTGGTGTCGGTACGCTGATACGTATTCAGCATTTAAACTGCACGTATACAAGGAACGTTCTCGAAATAAGCTTTGACAAGACAAAATGTTTGACAGCAGCCAAGAAGTACGGAATGTACAGAGTAATTAAAGATATAGATTTACATATTTAAGTTACGTAGTTTTAAAAATAGTTGGCACAACGAAATAAAAAACCGTGAACAAATTAGAAGATTTATCAATTCTTGATTGTTATTTTTTTTTTTTACTGTTGGAGTTTTTGTTACAATTTCATTTCACAGAAGTTAAGGCGGGTAGATTTTTATTATCAACCAGATTTTTCGACTACCGTTTCGCTAGTCCTCTTCACTTGACCTGGCAGGGATACTACCGCAGACTTTGTCGAAAAGTCTGCCTGAACAAAAGAATCGACCACGCCGTAACACCAAAACCGAAGACTGAGAAAACCTATAACTACTTACACAGCTAAATACTTTTGTAGGGAATAACACTTTTAACATTACACTATATAGAGAATTTACAACACTGTGGTACACTATGGTGAAGCATTGTACCATAGGTAATTTAGACGGGCTAGATTAAGTAGAAAACGACTAACAGGATAGAGGCATATAAGAAGGATCTAGTGAAATAGATAGTGAAAGTAATAGATTGGACTCCCACGATCAGACTTAAGGCAAGAAAGAAGTTCTTCGATCAAGTCGCTACAAAATAGAGACCGACACAATATTCTTTAAAAGCTTTAAAATATGCTCAGCCACTGATCCTTAGATTGGGGTTGCAAGGATAACCTCTCACCTACAGAGATATCAAAGAGTTATGTCTCTTTAATTAATTATCAAAAGAGTTAAAAATCATATAATGATGTTATATTTGCGAGAAGACTGAAAACTAAAATTTTGATCTGTACTGTACCAGGTGAAAACTATACATAAATCTCTGTAGTTGCAAAAAACTACGTTGTGTGAAATCTGGGAGGTCCTAGTAATAGGGTGTTTGGTTAGAAATCGATGAACCAAGGACGAAGGTAACGCTCGGCATAAACTAATACGTGATAAAGGTTAACTGAAGAGAAAAAATACTAAACAAAGAATACACAACTGAACGCGTTGCCAAAACAAATTAGCGAATAAATTATCAGACATTTTTTCTGCCGAAGTAAACTAATCAAAATTCGACAACTTAATTCCAGCCTGTAGTTGTTGGGGTTTAATAACATGCGTTGTTTGTTTTCCGAATTGGAATTGGAATTCTAATCCAGTCGGGCTGCGGTATGTAGGGTCCGCTGTTTGATCGTTGTTTGTATTACAGCAGACCTTCGCTATCGCTGTACTTTTCTTAATAAAAATAAAACAACGCGGATTAGTTTTACCAACAAGGGGAGAAAAACAGTGTATTACTGGAAGGCAAATACATTCTTAGTAAGGCTGAGTAACTGCCATATTCAAATAAAATTATGTATTCAGGAACAATTTAAATGACTGATTACTCTGGCATATGCGTCGAAAACATAAAAAAATGAGATATTCATATAAAACATAAACTAATATATTTTGGTTATATAACAGCGATCCTCCTATTTCCTCTACCTGATAGCAATGAGGTTTGAATAAACGTTAATAGATATATTGTTTTGACAATAAAAACTTTTTATAGTTCAAGTTTTTCTAAGTCACTGTTTTCAGGATGTTCCATTGCTGTAGGTTTTCTTTAGCCAGATTCTTTTTTATTGCTCCATTTAATCTTGAGAGTTCACCAGTGTCACTGGAAAAGCCAGGACTGCCATGCAAATCTTATGCCACAGAACATGTGTTTGCCAGAATAAAACGTCTGTCAAGGGACCACACCTTAACAGCTGGAAAAACAAAAGCGAAAAGATTTTTTCGTACAGCGCGCTTCCAAGTGTAAAGACGTAATCACTTGGTCCTGTGAACGCCTCTGTATCAGTCCCCCCTCACTCTTTCTCTACCACCCTCTCTCCATGAGACACTACGTATAACATGCCAGAGTTGGTAAAGATAAACACACGCGTACATGCGACAACACTTCGAAGCGTTAAGTAGATTCAAAACGATTTATACTTCCAGATTAATTATTCATGGAATCATAATAGTTTGAGAATTAAAAAAACTAACAACGCTGACTGCAACAACCCGTATGTGCTCTCACGCGCGCACTATTAAAACAAGCATGTAATTCAATATGAAAACCACCACCGCGCCATTGTTTAAAAACAAAACTAAATAAAGAGGTGCAAGCATATACTTAGCCATCTGTCAGTCGAACGTTATTAATACTCTTACGCATGCTTGTCATTGTAAGTCGTAATGATAATACCTGCTGTCATTACATGAGAATGGGGTAATGCCACCACAGACCGCATGTATACTCTGTTGTATTTTGCTGTCTACAAATTAAAATCATCTACATACTACATCCGTGATTTATTAATGTTTCTTTCATTACGGTACAATTTTGCCATCTCATTTCTTAAACCCTTGTATCAACAGAGAAACGTCTCTGGCTGCCTTCAGGAACAATTAAATTTTGGAACACATACACATGCATACAATGCATAATACATATCATATATATTTTATGAAATACATTACACTTGAAAATTATTGAATTATTAAAAAAAATAAAAATAAAAGGTTAATATCAAAAGAGAAACTCAGAATAATATCATTCTTCCCGGAGTAGATAAACGCAGATAAGCGCTGCCGTTTTGCGACTGGTAATGTAAGAGATGGCTATAATGAATAAATGTAAATGTAATTTACATTTGTGGCAATTAATTATTTAATTGTGTTTGCCGTGCCCCACGATCTTGGAGCGCCATTAATACAATGTGCAGTTAATTAATTTGTGAATTAATTGAATAATTACTATGATTATTTATAGATTAACAAATGGTATCCTTGATAAGCCTCGCGATTGGTATCGCCATTTACATTGATATCAGTTAACAATTAATATTGTGAATTCAATTAAATCACTGAGCAAAAAGACTCTTAGAAAATTACTTTATGTTTTCAAAGATTAATTTAATATGTGGGTTATCTGTAATAATGAACGCATATGTAAAATCAACTTAAATAACTAATTTATTATTCATTTATAAATTTATAATCATACATATAAAAAACGTCGTTGCACCTGTAAATACATACATATTTCAAATAAACAAGTTCTAGTTTAAATATTCGCTGAAAAAGACATACATACCTAAATCATAGAATACAACAATTCAAATACTAATTATTGATGCGTTCATTAATCCCAGATAGTTTTTGTTAACATATTCGTTGTTTATAACTTTTAACTCTAATTATATTCATTACATTTATTTATAACTTCCCAGGGTAGGAATTCTTTGAAAGAATCAGGTCAGTAGCATTTACTTAAAGTAATAAATTAATAATGGTTACTTGAGTTTATAGAATATCCGTTTAGTGTCCAGTGATGTCCGGTCCTTGTGGTGATGAAGTCAGAAAGACACATCTTGTTGACTGCCGTCGATAGCACAAACACTTGTATACACCCACGATCACTCGCGTCGAAATAGAGTTGTGTAAATAAGTAATGGATTTTGTGTTAGTTTGAATAATTCATCCTAAAATGAGTGTTGTACGTTCATTTTTCAACATTAATGTTTATGTCCGTTCGTCACTTAGTTCACTTTCTATCAATGAATATATGATTAGATTAGTTCGTTCAAATGTTTCATGTTCTATTATGTTGAATGTGATTTAGTAGCACAGACTAATTGTAAGTTCGTCTATTTTGTACAATACACAAGTAATGATATTTGTACGTGTCGAGATTGTATTGTTCACTTTGATTGATTACTACATGAGTCCGTTAAATCGCACTTTGAATTCCACTATTAGAAAATCACTAAGTCTGAATATTATGACATGATGATTTCACTAAGTCTGTTATTTTACATGAAACTGAAATTTACTGATATATACTGACTTGAAAGTTTAAAATATACTGGCTTCCGAAAATTAAGATATACTAGCCGCAAGATTTAGATATACTAGCTTGAAAATTGAGATATACTGGGCCGTCCCTGTGTTAGACACATAGTTTTATCAGTTCGTCCCTACTCAAATTTTCTCTTCTGCACTGTCCACGCCTTTTCTTACTCGTGATAGGTCAGCTCATAGTTTTCTCGGAATACTTTGTCCCACTACACCAGGGCTTTTTGGTATCTATCTCCTGATACGCCTTTTGCTTTTGGTTGCTATAGAAATTGTCCTCTCCACCAGTGTTCTTCGGAAGAGTTGTATTCTGATAGGTTGCCAGACATCCCCAGATTTGTCCTGTTCGAACGTTGACCTATTTCGCAGAATTTCTAGCTAATATACGCCTGTCGATCACTCTTTTGTGTGAGGTATACGCAGTGTTTTTCTAAGTTGCCTTCATCTGTTCTCGGGTCCTTCCGAAGTATTGTTCTCTCTTACACCCCTTTTTTGTAACTATTAATAATTCTGGACATATGTTAGCTGGTGAAGTCACCCTGACTTTCTACTCGTAAATTGCGTCTGACACTTAGACGTTACCTCCAGCTGTGTAGCTTGGTTGGAGTCCTGTCCATTCACCACTTCACACATTGTTTCTGAAAGTGCTGTACGTACGCTCCTTTGTAAACATCTTGTTTACCTTTTTTTTGCAGTACCTCGTATTCTGACGTAACCTGACTGAACGTATGCCTTAATTCCCAGTACACGTGTGAGTGTCCTCGCCTGCTTTGTCTCGGCTGTTGTGGGTAATAATTTTTAACTAAACTTCCCCTGTCATCTTGTACATCCAATTTCTATAGTTGAGTAGAACTTAACGTCTTCCTATTGTCTTGTTAGTGACGCTGCTCTGACATCTTCACATTACGTTGTATTTATTGCGTCGACTAGAAGTCGTTGACACAACTTCGTGTGAACAAAATCCGTCGAGGAGAAAATTTGAAATTTTTAAATTTTTGCTCGTTACATGGCGTTGTGTTCGCATCCGTCTCTGAAAAACGTCTCTACTACAAAACCAAAATGAAAGCCTTTCCCCTTGTTCCCTGTCTTCTCCTCTTTCACTGTTCCCTCAAAAGCCGTCTAATCGCTCTTAGAGGTGCTCGATGCAAGTCCTCCTTCTTTCCCTTTACCTTTAGAATAGTCAGAAGTATTCTGATTCTTTTGATTGTACATCTCTTCATTGTCTACTTACCTTCTCTCCGCTTACAAATGCACATGTCCAGCTCAACAATCCTATTTAAATCTATTTTCATTTTGTTCATTTTTCTTTCCATGAAGTAAAACACTTCACCAGTCTCTTCATTCTGCTACACAGAATTACCTTTTCCCACTCAACGCTTTCTTTATTACAGCTAGTTTACTACTAATCTCTCGCTCACTCCTCCACAACTTAGTCAACCTGTTTTCTTAATATCTCTACTTGTCTGTACTAGCTGCTCAATTCTCCTCTCTCATATTTCTACGCTCATATCTTTCTCATTATTTAATCTCGTCAATTTTTGGTTTTCTACATTTTATTTCATTTCATGTCTTTCTATTCAGTTTTATAATTTTTGTGACATTCTTTGTAAATTTCTGTCTCAGCCGCTAAAATTACATTCACACCAACGAATCTTAAGCAGTTTACTTTCTTCCTCTCAATCTGAAATACTACTTACTTATCATGTCCTCTCTTAGTAATGTTTTCTGTATTCTGTCCTGAATCATGTACATTTAAGCAGTGACGAAGAGTGACAAAATAATTTGGGTAGACATAAAGATACCAGCCAAAAGCAACCTCTTACTAAGATTATTGACGTTCTTAATGAACCAGTAAAACTATGGTAAATAGAATTAATGCTACCTCTATCAGATAATAGCAAAGTGACTGTCTGAAACACACGCATTTGTATATAATTTGGCGTAAATATAAAAAAAAATCTATCATATTATTATTGGTGTCGTTTATGAATGTTAATTACAAAATATTGCCAGAAAAACATAAATTTTATACACATTTTGTAATGGTGACAAATCCGGATTACTGCAAGCATTACACAAACGGTTCATATTTTCTTGTAAATGAGATCTACACGCCGTGTCTCATTTTTTCTTTTTAGTTATAGAATCAGCTCCAGAGAGATTGCCTTGCAATTTTGAATCACTCTGTGTATATTCTTTCATGAAAGGCTCTTCCGTTGCCAGTAAATTTAAGGTTTCTAAATAATTGCCCTTATTGAGAGATTGATCATTTTCCTTATGCCTACTAAAAGCTAACTCTTGTCTCCCTAAATAACAAACAACATCTACCAAACGGCCTACTATCCTTCGATTTCGTGCCACATTTTTATTGTGCTGTATTGCTTGAATTCTAGGTGTTTCGGACAAACAGTTTCAATTCTATTACGTCCTAGCATGTGAAACATCTCAGAATTTTTCATATGAGTTTTGCTACTAGAATGTTTAGCGGCTTTAACTTCAAAATTTTTTATAGAGCCTTCTCCAACTTTGCTCCATGGTTCCTCTCCATTAAAAATCAAACAGTAATAGAAGTGCAGAGTTTTGTTTCGCTTACAACAAGAGAGCCATATATATATTTACTATACCAAATTTTCTGATAACTTTTCCATCCTTCTGCGACAAGTCTAAAGACGCCCGAGATATTTTTGACGTTAGCAGTACTTTTTGCTCTAAATGTAAGGTACTGATTTTGAATTTAACAAACATTCTAATAAATCAAAGTTGTCAGAGTTTATATCAAATACTTCTGCCGTAGAACTGGTACTAACTGTATTCATTTTGCTCCTTTAAACCAGTTAAACGGTATGCTTAAAGCACTTAAATGACAATACTTAACAATATGTATTATTAAATAATTAGTGCGTAAATTATTACACACTTCGTAGTCTATACAACTATATAAAAAATTAAAAATAATTTGCAGACTCAACAAAAACAAATGTTCACAAAAATTTCAATGCGAGCACATTAAAACAAACACAGGCGGCCAAGCGAGAATTCTGTGCTATTTAGTGCAGGGGACACGTGTCTTCTGATGTGCTGTACGGGACGCAGTTTTATGCTGCGGGCGCAGTTCCCTTCCCGTTGTCGACCGCAGAAGCTCTCCTCACCTCCAGCCTTACTTGTTGAAAAGACATTTCAAGTAAAGTCTACCCTGATACTCCGCGTACAATTGTATCGCACAGCAAGGTTCCATGGCTCACACTCGCGTCATGTCGCATGATATTTAACTTCTTACATTAGTTTTATACCTTTCTGAGTAACTTAAGCAACTTATCCATAAATAAAAGTTAGTTATTTTATGAATAAATAATTTGGGGAGACACTGTCTACCTTGTCTCCCCTGACGCTTCGCTACTGCATTTAAGTATCTACATATTAAATAATGCAGGATCCTTGTTCTACGCTGTGCTTTGCATTTTTCTCCATTAAAATATTTTTAAAGACTAATCGTACTTGCCTCACTTTTCAACTGTCCAATCTTGACATACATAGGCTATACATACAGAGTCCAAGTCCAACTCTGTCAACGTTTCAGAGTTACACTTTACATAAAGGATTTTACGAGAGCTCTTTGACTTGAGTTAAATATTTTATAAGGTTAGCATTTTCTTCTTTTCCATAAAACTATATTGCCGACAAAATTCTACATTCAGTGACTTCTGTCAATCTTCTAATGATTGTTAAAAGTCTAATTTTCACAGGCTATTTACGACTGTTGTTACTATGCTTAATTTATGCACCCACTGACTAACGCGTATACATCACAATATAACACCAGTCGAATGATGGACATCGTATGTCCAACCTGACAGTTATTCGGCACCACGTGTCAAAATTCTGACACGCATTTGTCATATTTGAAACCTACCCGTCAAACCTATTTTGTTATTATTATAAATTATACTGTTATAAAAACCAGTGTTGAAGCTTAAATGAAAATTTAATTTAACTTACTAACCTTCTTAATTACGTATGTGCATGTAATTATCCATGACCTATAATTTTTTAATAAAATAAAATATTAAATTACTTTTTAAATTAAATTTATTATTATTATTATTGAAGTTGTTGTTTTAAAAATAACTCAGTTTCTAAATATACCACTAAACTCAAGCATAACCACTAAACTCTCGGTCACTTATGCTTGTGGTGTGTGTGTGTGTGTGTGTGTGTCGCCTGTTTGAGTGCAAAGACCTGAGTATTTACTTCATATCAAAGGCGCGAACTTCAACTTTGACAATTCGCCCGCCACAAACTACCTAAAGTTGTGAGCCTATTTTATTAAAACTGTTTAGTTTTCATCTCAAAGACATGGTTTCTATTATTCAGCTAAATTCAGTTAACCACAAGTAGTAACGTCCAGTCGTTTCAGTGACTTCCCTCTAGCGCAACTCCTGTCCCCAGTCAATGAAGCCGTGGCTCCCACGATGACCTATAGTCTTGGCAAGGATCGACAGACCTAGTCATACATGGCCTAGGGAACCACAGCTTATTGACGCCGCCGGCGACTGAGCGGTTCATGTGCCGACATTCTAGGAAGACCATCGATGTATACATCGATGAGGAAGACAGTCTCTAGCTGGAGAGGCGTTTCTTAATCGTAGTTACTGTCGCCACCCTGTTCCTCGCCTGAAATATAACCGGAGGTAGAACACAGCTTCATTCAGTGTATACCGGGTGTAGGATTGGGAATGAAGAACTTACGAATATTGCGCTCTCCAGTCCCTTTTATAGAACTCTAACCCCATCACGTGTGTGTCCGTGTGTGTGGGGAGGACAACAATCTAATGGAGATGACACGTCACATTACGTTTTTGAACCAAACGTTCTTTAAAATCTGACTTTTTGCTACAATTAACTAATTTTAAAAACATCCCATTATAATTCCAAAACGTCAGAAATGATTTCCGTGGTTTTTCTCTCTATTTTAAATTTTAATCTAGAGAAATTTAAAGAAAACGGTAAGTTTTTATTGGAAACAAAATTACCATAACAAGGAGTAATAACGACAAACATAGATGAGATTTCCAAGAACGCCTTAATCAATTTTCCGTACAACAACACTGTTCGACAAGCAGGTACAGTAATTAACAGTATGTGTCAGTTCGTCTGTAGGCGTTCGTTGTGAAAAACCCAACAGTGACAAACAATAGCGCCCATTAACAAGCATGTTCCGCGTTGTCATTGTTACACGGTACGGTTATATTGGTATCTAATTTGAATATTTATAACAATTTTCCTGTTTAATTTTTTAATTGAATTCGTATTAAGGTTAATCCAATGACGTTATATGTAAGAAAAAATATCTTTGAAGTAATGTGTGTATGATCAGGATGCATAATTGATCATTTCTGGTTTTTGCGTATACCGGCTGTCCAAATTTTGAAGGGATTTAATCCCACGTGTGGAATTCAAGTTACATGAGAAATGTAATCAGGTTATTTGCAAGCATAATAGAAACAGAAAAAATGGAAGGAAGGATAGAGTGGTCACGATCGTCTAGAGTATTATAGGACTAGTGTTTACAGTGATTCTAATAAAAAAAAAAATACTAGATAGCCGAAAAATATATTGGACTAGGTTTAAACAAAAAATGATGAAATAAACGATTCCTTCTATTGGGATAGTATATTGCCCGAGTAACGTATAATGATGAAATGAACGATTCCTTCTATTGGGATAGTATATTGCCCGAGTAACGTATAATGATGAAATGAAAGATTCCTTCTATTGGGATAGTATATTGCCCGAGTAACGTATAATGATGAAATGAAAGATTCCTTCTATTGGGATAGTATATTGCCCGAGTAACGTATAATGATGAAATGAACGATTCCTTCTATTGGGATAGTATATTGCCCGAGTAACGTATAATGATGAAATGAACGATTCCTTCTATTGAGATGCTATATTGCCCGAGTAACGTATAATGAGGAAGTACTATAAGAAATTGGACAGGCCGAGATTCATAGAAGGAACGAACGATTAAAGTCGGAGGCAAAACGTTTAAGCACAATAAAAGAAAAGAAAACTATAAATCTACCTGCTTTCTTTGTGAAGTCGTACCTTATGATTTGCTGGTGCTACCATAGGATGTTTGTTAAAATATTTTGATGCAACTCCATTAGTTTATACCTTCAGCAGTCCTTATGATTCCAGCGGTCGAGAAATCTTCTTTTCCTTTTCCTTCTTCTTTATCGCTCACCTTTTGCCGCCATGAGTTGGGGTTGTTCAGCCACTTTTTAAACTCCTTCTGTCTTGAGGTAGGCGTTTCACTTTTAATACGGTCTTCCTCTTTCTATTAATAGCCTACCCACTACTAGAATAGTCCATTTTTCTAGTAACAACCATTTCTCTTTCTCTAAATTCTAATTTCAAATTTAATTGTAGGCCTTCCTTCTACTTCTACTAATTTAGATTTTGTTCTTTCTCTTTGCCTTTCCAGGCGTGCTTTCATAATGAGTTGTGGTTTCATTTTTTCCATTACAAGCATTGCTTTACATGCATGGCAGTAGGCCTACAGTCCCGTCTGCTCCCACACAACTGATTACTGCTGAAACTGATTTCATCGCTGTTATATTCTTAATTCGACCTTTTCCTAGTTCTTCCAGATGCCCGCCTCAAAAACCTCATTTCACTTGTTGTAATGTGTTTCTTATGTTTTCCTAGCAGGGTAAGGTTTTTTCCTGTAGCGTGAGTAGACTTCTAATATTATCGGCTTCCAAATCTTATTATGGCTTACTGTCGTTGAAGAACTCTGTTAATAAAAACCTCTTCTTATTTTTCATCCATCTTTTCTTGGCCAATTAATTTCTAAATATCATCTCGTCGAATGAAATAGCCACAAAACTTTGTTCTTTGCCATACAGCATCAGCAAACCGTCACGAGGACTTGGTCCGCAGTAGGAACATTCGACAAAGTGTCAAATGTGTGGAAAGACGTTAGGAAAAATGGCAGTAACAGATAACTGTTTGGAGAAACATAATCATTGACAAATATTTATAAACTAATAATTTCTGTCGCAGCAGACGGACCTTAATGTAACTTAAGAGAAAACGACTTACCTGTAAGGGAAATATTGAGTGTAGAAAAAGAAAAAAAGAAACTTATCCCTAATTAAATAATATGAATTAATATCCGAAATGTTGTGTATAATATAGTCTATTAAGGGGATTTCCCATTGAAAAATCTTTGTTTTTTGTTTCTAATCCAATTCTGTTTTAAATATAATTTTCTTTTAAACACAGGAAAACAGTAATTTTCGACTCTTTTTTTATTTGTTATGTTTCCCTTTACCACTTTTATTTAGAAAATCAGGAAAATGCAGAAATTGATATGTATTAAAACTATCATATAAAATTTAACGAATTTTGACTTATTTGAAAGCCCTTGAAAAGTATAAAACATTTTGATATGTTGAACGTTACATCTTCTCTCTTTACCAATTTATACAACTTTACAAAAAATATTCACCTAAAAATTTTAATTTGTAATAATAACACCGCATGCTCTGAAGATAACATACACTCCATTATAGTATATCACTATCACACTTTGTAGTATGATAAAGAATTGTCCAAAATCTCAAGCCTGTATCTTAAATAGGTTTTTTAAAAATATCAGATTTTTCTTTTGAAAAACTGAAAACTCCAATCTTCAGAAAATGGGTTTCAAAGTTCTCACTTGTATCTCACACAAAAATAAGCTTGCACCGATACAATCAGCTGACTGTAGCTGATTAGATTATTGAATATTGTAATTATTATTGCAAAATACATAATATGGGTTTTGAAAAAGGCAGAAAGTAAATTACTAGAATAATAACGCAATTTTTCTTAATATTTACTAATATAGAAAACGTAACAAATTCACACAAAAAAATCAACGCTAAATATCTTTTATTAGGCTTTAAAATTGTTCTATACTATTTTTTTGTTTTGTTCTGTTGTATTTTGTAAATGTAAAACAGTGTAATAAGTTAATTATAGACAAAAACATCAATTTTTAATTTTGATATTTTCATGAATTTTCAGTAGGAAGTCCCCTTAAGCTTTTCCATCTTGGGAGAATCGCTTTAATTCCTAGTAAGGGATAACAGTTAACACCTTTGCGTGAAGGAAAATTAGAAGGAACGGTGTATGTTTACGGCCAGACGTAGGACCAATATGCCATCTGAACACGTCGAGTTGATCGATCAGTTGTATTACATGAACACTACACGGTTTAGACAGGTGCAAAATGTTTTGTTCGCTTAAAAATGCCAGTTTATTACACTCTTGTTGCAGTGCATTACTGCATGTTGTGGCAGAACTGTTGTGTATAGGCGGAAGGGAAGGCTGCTGCTGGTAGTGAAAGTTGTTGAACTGTCTGCGCGCGTGCAACACCGGCTCGTTGCACGGATCCAGATACATCTGTGTATAATATCTGTCCAGCGTATACAGTGCTAATACTCGTAACAAGTAGATCACAGGCGTAGTTGAACGTTGAAGCCGTTCTCTGATTTTAAAAAAAACTAGCATTTTATATCTGTTTGACTTGTATTTCTCCTTTCCCTTTCCATTAACAAGTGTGCCTGCCAGACCACGTATATTACATTGCTTATAGTTTTTCTTGTCTATATTTATCTACTGTGTCTGCTAAACTAGGATACAGCGCACACTGACGTCCATGATCTCACAGAGTATTCTGGAACTCATTTTGAGAGAGAAAGTGTGCTTGTGTGTGTGTGTGGGGGGAGGGGTCTGATTTCGGGTCGTTTTTCTCGTGTTGTTATTTTGGCTTTTGAAAGAGCTGGCTCATATGTCTCGTTTTTTTATTTAAAGTGATGATGCAGTTTGTTTGTGTCCTTAAAATGGGGCTATATGTTTACGTTGATATGCTGAGATTCAAGACACCTACCGCGCTCCAGCCTTTGTAAAGAACAGGCATGATATGTGCTTAGCCTAATAATACATCAGCGAAAGTTACATAAGAAATGTAGAAAAATTAACTGCGGATAATTTGTAGGCCTCCGCCTCCTTTTTCTCCTTCTCTGTTACCGTAAATATCAAGTTCAATCTTTCCCAATGCCCTATATCAAGGAGTTTTCTTAATTCATTCTTTACGTTAAGAATACATCTCTTACATGGAGTATGGCCTTCTTCCTTCGCTTCTCAGTTACTTCATTCTCTCTCAGAAACGCCACTCTTGGACCAATTTAAGTGTTCAGACCAAGCAGTTTGTGCCTCCAGATAGTTCCTACGTTGTATCTGTTATCACCCTTCTTGTTTCCCAACGTCCCAACATCCATTTAGGTATTTTCGCTTCAAATTTCCACGTCCTTTGTTGTTAGCGTCCATCGTAAAATCGATATCAAACTATGTAAAGACATGAGTCTATAATTCAATTTTTGATGCTCCCTCTACAGTCTTAGGCACACAGCCTCTGATCTCACTAGAAATAGTAGTTGAAAAAGTAACGTTTTCTTATTTCTATTATTCATCCGTGTAAAATAAAGTATCTGTTCAAATTTTTATTATCGTTTATCTTAGAATATACCATAAAATACCACAAGAACAGATTTAGTAACACCAAAAATGAACCTGACACAAATAAGTATGCTACATTTTCATGTTGTCCATTAATAATAATAATAATAATAATGGCTCCCATGTGTACCACCGAAACAGCTTAGGAGTCAGGCAGGGTAGGCTGCTTTATGCGACCCGTACGGCATACAAGGAAGGCAGTGTGGCCAGCACTACGCTTCAGCCGCCCATTATTATCCCCAGGATGTTAGCCCAGGTACTCGTTTTCAGCAGGCTGAGTCCGACCTGGGGGCTGAAAAACGCATATTGATTTTATGCGGAATCGAACCCGGGACCTCTAGATTAGTAGCCAGGTGCCATGCTCACTGGTCTAGTTTTATTTTACTAAAAGCTGTACTGTCTATTCATTAATCTGCTATTAAAACACGCGTTTTAGATATGTAATATGTAATACATATTGTAACGATACAATTAAGCCAAATCTCGTACCAGTGATAAAAAAGATAATTCTTGATATAAAATTACTTCATATGAAATAAAATGTGTAAAAAATGATTAAAATGTAAATACTTTGACAAGACGTACAACGATATTACCCAACCCAAGTGATTGAGCCGAAAACACAAACATAAAGAAGGGAACCACGTAACATACTTATTAAAATGTAAATATTTTGACATGATTGAGCCAACAACCCAAACATAAAGAAGGGAACCACGTAACATACTTATTAAAATGTAAATATTTTGACATGATTGAGCCAACAACCCAAACATAACGAAGGGAACCACGTAACATACTTAAGAAAAATATGATAGACAAAACAATGATGGACACAGAACTAAAGAAGAACCAGAAGAAGAGGACAGATCCACACAAGTAAACAGAATTTAAACCAGAAGAGAAGAAGAGGAGAACCGAACCGGATTGAAAAAGAAGAAGAGGAAGAATGAAGAGGAGACAGATAAAACCCAAGGGGAAACTAACACACATATATAAAAGGGAAAGATTGTATGTTTAGAGATAGAATACGGTCAATAAACCTTGAATAATTATGTATTAATGAAACCAATGTTATTATTAGCATTAATTTAACCTAGGTACCCATTTTTAAGACAATACAATTATAAAGCAATGTAGTATAGGAAAAGTACACTAACCCTGTCAGAAAGGTTAGATTCAACCAAAACACAACTAGCCTAATATTGTTAATAGTAAATATAATACTAAAACAAAATAGTGAGAAATGGTAGGAGAAAGTATAGGGATTACCCATTAAATAACACTAATTACAAAACAGTGAACCAAAGTGAGGTGCTTTAGTGAAGTGTAAATGCCCTAAAAAATAGTGAAAGTGGATGTGAAACATTCAAAATAGAATGCTAAGTAAATAGACACTCTGTAAAACATTGATAAACCTCCAATGATTGGAGTGAGATTATAATTAGTTATATACCTAGAAGTAATTAGAAATAGTAATCCAAATTAATATTAAGGAAGCTTGTAATAATATTCAGGGAGAAAGCCCAGTACAATAACTTGTGTTAACATGGCATGATAGGATAGAAGTAAAGTTTGTTATTAAAGATTAAAATTATAAAGAATACAACACCCCATGTTGAAGGGGGAATCAACTTTCATAATTTCATGAAAGGTGACAATGTTTATCACTTTAATTGGTAACTCAAAAAAGAAATCGAGGTTAGTACTAAGAATAATTTATGACTTGTAAGGAATAGTTGATTCAATGTTAAAGAAGGAATATGGCTGAAAGGGACTTACAGTCCATAAACCTAACTATTATATTTTAAATGAAGAGTAATGAAAATGTATGTTGAATAGTAATTAAAACACAAACAAATAAGTGAAGCCCATCAGGCTGAATTCAGAATGTAATTTAAAAAGGAAATACACTAAAAAACAATAATGGCTGTTTGTGACTATGAAAACAGTTAACTGCCAAAGACATTCAAATGCAAATTGTATCAATTTCACAAAAAATCTTACTAATCTAAGAACAGTGAATGGACAGTAATTATATATCAGTTATTTCAACACAGAAATATTATTGTAATAATTTAATTCAAGAAAGATATGTTATTTATTAAATGTCAAATAATTAGACTATAGTTAATGTGTAACAGAATATGACCTTATGAGGTATCATTGTAAACTTTGAAAGGAAAGAAAAATAGTAATGATGTCATTTATTATCCCAAAGGAATTATAAGGGAATAAAATCATTAGGAAAATACTTAATAAATTTGAATAAAAATTCAAATATTTCTAACAATGTATGTAAGGAGTAATTAACCAAGCATTGAATTATTGGTTACTATGACAACGAGACGTTTTAAGGGCTTATTTTTCCGTTAAATTTTAGAGACGCTGAAGAAACGAAGCGTGGGTAAGCCACACGAAAAATTGGACAAACTAAAATTTTAATTTAAACCGTTATAAAAAGTCGAATCTGTGAACCAAGATAACCCAATATGAAGAGACGTCGATCTATACAGAATTAATGATGTCCAGGAACGACATTAAATAAACTAATTAAAGAAAAAACCCAGACCAGTTTGAAGAAGATGTTGGAAGCCTTCAACCAGCCCAAATTCGAAAAATATACGCCTATCCTGATGACGACACAGACAACGTGAGATGAACTGATAAGTACCGAATAATTCCTTACTCCCAAAACCCCAAATTACTTAAATTATTTTCAAATGATAAAATTTCTCACTATTTAAAAAGTAGTATTTTCTTTCAAAGGTAAAGGCATAATTTACTTACATTAAAAAACATTTAATTAAACTATAGAGATAACCTTATTTGTGAACATAACTACTGTAACAGAAATACGACACTACTGAACAAATTGTACAAACACATTATAAATCCTAAGTACGCATAAGGTATAGTAGTGTACTTTTTTTGCATGTAATCAACGTTTATGTCTATTTTCATGATCAAAAGAACTCCAGATTTTAAAAACATAGTAATTTGTTAAAAGTAACTGAACGATAGTGTTTTGAAATCAATTTTGCCAACCTGAGACGTTTTGTGTTTCAAGCTCTAAGCCGGAGCATAATATTATAAATTTGTTTATGATTCGTTTGTCATATTTATTGATAATTAAATGTGTATTAAAAAACGCAGTACAGAACATTACTATCTTGTTATTTCATAGGAATTTTGTAGAATATATGTGTGTTAGCGAAGTTTTAAGCAACAGCCAACTAGCGCTCACCACGAGCGGCCGAGTCGACAACCTGTGTAGCAGCGGGAACAATTCGAACGTCACAGCTGTCTAGCTAATATCACGTATTACCTTAAAAATTAAATGTTTTAATTGTTTTAACAGAAACAATTTGGCGCCACCCGGGAATCGTAATCCCTATGAATTAACAGGTAGGTTGTACTGGTGACATTGACAACGCTACGGATTCCAGTAGTGACGTCGATTTATGTAACGACCAGTGTGAGGCAAACACACTACATTCACACTAATACACAAAATAAACAAGTGTGATACATTTCAACAGGTACGACCCTACTAGATTGATACATATTGACGAACCCAACGAGGAGCTTTAAGGAAGTACACACACCCTGTTTTTATACGTTACAATATTAATTATAAATATGTAAAATATGGACATAGTAAAATACTTTTAGTAAAATAAAACTAAAATTAAATATGACAGAAGGTAACAAAAGTAACAAGTATGTAATTCTCAGATTGCATAGTAAGTTTGTAATTTACTATGTACAAACTTATAAACACAAAACAGCATGTTGTACCAGGAAGTATGCAAAAGAAATTTAACCATAAATTTTGCTAGTAATGTACATTATTTGTAGCGTAGGCCTATAAGATCAGTTGCCAAAGACCATGGAAAACCACCTGTTGGAAAATTTGTCATCAGCGTCATCATTATCAACGAGGATTAAATTTAAAATAGTCTATCCCGGTTACAAGCACGTAAACTAGACCTGGTCACTACAACGCTTCTTCGGACGTCCCACGCCTATCCGTCCCTTCGGTTTAAAATGCCATAGTTGTTTAATGATTATATAATTACCTTTATATCCACTTGAGTAACACTAAGTTTCGTCTAGTTATTATTTTTACACGAGATTTTTGGAACATATTCCCAAACCGAATAATAATAAATCTAATTTTGCGCAACACTTAATATCAAGCGGACACAATTACACTAGCTTTGAAAACAATTTAACAGCATTACATATATGCAAAAAAGGTAAACTGATGGATAGTCTGGAGGAACTTGAAATTTATAAAGCCATAAAAAATACCACCACCAAAAATAATATATTGAATGATCAAGTAAATTTTGCATCGAACAACTTGTTCGACACTGCCATTAGATTAGATTATAATCTTTGACCAGTCGTGTGACGATCGCGGTAGTGAGTGCACGCATGCGGGAGCTCCGGCCGTTCTTCGTTTAAAATTTCACATGCGATTTAAAGTTTTATTTATAATGACATAACCACAATCATGGTTACAATTATGTAGTAATTAGTTTTAAATTAATATCAGTGTTACCTGAAGATGGGACCTTGGGCCCGAAACGCGTCATAACTAGACGAAACTTAGTGTCACTCAAGTGGATATAAAGGTAATTATATAATTATTTAATAAGTGACACGGTACGCTAAAAAAGTATAATTATGTTTAATAATGTTCGATGTTCCAACCATTTTAGCCGACACTGGGCAATACTATCGAGTATCCTCATAATATTCAGTTCTGTATATATCTGCATTTCCTCTACGATCTTGGAGAGTATACACTGCCACGTGCCTGATAAATCTCATTTTGGCCGCTTCAATACGTCTGCTCTGGGCTTTCGATAAAGTCCAATTCCCAGACCCATAGAGAAGTGTGGGGAGAGCCATCACTTTGTAAAATTTTAGGTGTGTTCTTTACTTGCTGATCTTAGAGTTTTCCTGATGGTCCTGGACATATAGTTGAACTTATGAAAATATGGAAAATTCATATATTTTTAAATACAGAAAAATATTATTATTATTATTAGCGGGGTTCTACAGTCTATGCCGCATCCCGCATTTCGATCGCCATTTCTCCCTATCTTTCCAATCATTGTCTTCAATAGCTCGATCTCTCATGCTTTTCCTAATTCCTGTTCTCCATTGTGTTGTCAGTCTTCCTTTTCTTCTCCTGTTTTTGGTGTGTAAGTCAATGCTTTCTTTGGCCATCGCTTCTCCTCCATCTTCATTACGTGACCATACCATAACAACTGTCTGGATTCTATTCTTTCTGCTGTTGTAAATATGCGCCCTGTTTTCCTTCTTATATCTTCGTTTCTAACCTGTTGCATTCTAGAAATATTACACGCTCTTCTTAAGAAGTCCATTTCCACAGTTTCTATCATCTTTTTCTCTTTATCTGAAAGTTGCCAACATTCGCAGCCATAAGTTAAAATGGTCTCCACAGTAGTCAATAGTCAATAGTCACAATTACGTATATCTCGCGCAGCTGCTGGGTACGTGGCAAATAATGGGTGTATGTTATGTAGCAGACGAGAGAGGGTGAAGGGGGAGTCTCTGGCGCCCTACAAATTTCTGGAGCATATCAGCTATGGGAGAAAACCCCTACAGAAAATCCTGGCCCTGCAAGTCTGAAGGTTGAATCGACGTGCCAGCGACTCGTCATTCGTAAAAAAATATAAAGTGCTAAACGGTTAGACAAATCGCCTCGGAATAAGGATGGATATAAACGTTTACGACCAACAAAATATTAACGTTTCCATTAGTGAATGCAAAACAACATGATTTCCTAAAACAAAACTTTCAACAAAATTTATCAAGTAATTAAAAAGAAATAAAAGACAAATTTAATGTAACTAATAAATATATACGTATTTGTTAAATAAAACACACGAAAACAGTGGAGCAGTGGAGTAAACTACATCAGTCAAATATTTTTCATGTGATTATCGTTTATAACTGTGCTTATCGAGATACTTATTCTCTTGAAAAATTAGTGTCTATCGTAGTCTCACATATTCGTGTACCGCATCATCAAAGGCCAAACATATACTGATTTAATACGTTTAGTTTCTGATTCAGAGGACACCAAGTCTAAGCTATGCTTGGCTTAACATACTATTTACACTTTCATACGAAACAATTATTTTTGTAAATTATGATAATTGCAAGAAATGTAGAAGCTACAATTATACGCACACAATACATTTACACAATTTCACACATATTTGTGTGCGCGTGTGTGAACGTGCGAGCCGGCAGCGTTGCTTTCTGCTTCCGGAGAAAGTGACGACGGTGAACGGAGCTAAGACGCCGGCTGACGAACGATAGTTGTAGGCGTTTGAGCCTGAACATGGAGCGAATCTTATACTTCAATGCCTTTGTAGCGTCTGTTTCCGGTACACTTTTTTCGTCACTAACGGAAAGGAAGGAAACAGTCTTATTTTTCTTCCCCAAAAATAAGTATGTGGCTTTTAAACCAATAAAAGCTTCCTCGAAGAAATGTTTTTCAACGAGAAATCATTTCAAGAATAAGTCTGTACAATAAATTTCAAATATACGGCTTTACTACATTTTTGCATTTTTGATGGATTATAAAAGTTACACTTTCTTTTAAAGTATAATTGAGTAGTAAAGGGGGAAATCATAAACATGTCATGTGCCATATCCTACAGACAGGATGAGAAAAGACAGAGTGAACTCGACGTTATATAGTATATGAACGCAAGGGATCCAACGAAACTGTATATGTTTGAATCGTTAACAGAATGTGCAGCAGCTTATTGAGCCAAAGTTTATTGGACACTGGATAGAGACTTTAAACAAAAATGAACTGATTAAATTTAAAGATGTGGTGTATTCTTCTAAGTAATGTTTTAATAGACATTATTAGGAATGATCACCAGAAATTGAAGAAACTTGAAGATCGGTGTGGACGTAGATAAAGATGAACCTTGACAGTCACTTTTTCGCAGGATCTAATGTTGATTAACGAATACTATGATGAAACTGTCTGTAATTATGGAATTACAAATAACGAATACATTATTTTCTTATCTATATACATTTTTTTAGTTCTTATGTTTTCTACCTAGATTAGTTTGTAAAATTATAAGTAAAAAACATTAATAAAATTCTTATGAAATTCTCCCACGGCTTTTTTACTAGAGGGTTCGTTGTCTTGACATAGAAAAAAGTAGCAAAATAAAGGTGGCAGACAAAAAAATTGAGACAGTGGTAGATATAGAAAGAAAAAGGAAGAGACAGAAATAAAGAGACTAATAAGTGAGGCATAGAGGAAAAACAGAAATGTGAACAAGACAGCGGGAAAAAGGAGAACAGTAAAGAAAAATAAAACCCCCAGAGACTATACAAAAGATCTGCCAGCATAAACCAAATAGTTTTAAAAACATGAGAAATATCAGGTTTGCACAACGTACTTACTGGTGAGTACTCAAGTTTCGCTTGGCATACTTCCGCAATAACCACATACCGGGAGCTAATAATGCAAAAAACTGTTGCAACCGTACGTTAAGACAATGGAGAGACAAAGTAATAACTGCAGATGATGAAGCACTAGTCATTGTGACAAATAAGTGTCAATAATATAACCTTGCGCAGTGCTGGCACGGACGAAGGTCACAGGCGTGGCGGATCTGATCTCCTCAGTGGTGTTAAAACCACAGCACAGATCGCGACATGGAATATTCTTCCTCTTCGTCGTCGGCATAATGTACGTACGTGTTGTCTACGTATTGTCTGTGTACAAACAAAAGTAATATGCAGTTGCTGCTGTAACACGTCTTGTAAGAAGGAATCGAAACCGCAACGCTGTTGTGACCGTACGCTGCCTCTTTGATCTGTAGCTCGATGTTTTGTTTTTATTGTTGGCGCGTTGTTTTCTAACAAATTTTAATACAGAAATTACAGAACAATAGTCCCATGTGTCTGATAATCATTACTTATTTTGCTGAATAAGATCTAAGCTTCTTAACGGTATAAACTTATGAAAATATTATTTTTGTGGACGAGATACGTAATATTGAACAAAACCTTAACCGAAAAGATAAGCCAGAAGAAAAAACAGGTAGAGACAAACTCTGATCGTCTGTAGTATGAATCAAAATACATCCCCGTTCAATTTTTTTCTTTATTTTATTTCTTTTTTTTACGTGTTTTGTTATTGAATATACTGTTATTGTTTTGTACGGTAATTGACTTCTGTTGATTTCTGGTCAAAAATAAAGTTTAATAAAAAACAAAAGTGTGGTAAGATTTAAAAATAAAACTTATTATTCTCGAACGAACACAAAACAAAAAAATTATAATGTTTACGTACAAAATCAGATAAAATCTCTTAGCTTTCAGCGAGGTGTAACCACTTCCTCGGCTTTTTTTAGTATTCCAAAAAATGAATCTTGTAGAAGTACCAGCTGATTTAGTTATTTTACTTTTGGCATGACTGATTCAAAATAGATTTGAAATTCGTTTTTTCCATATAGTGGTTATTTAACATTATATTACTCTTCTAAAATTTAGCCTCAAGACGTTTTCGGCTCTTTTTGTGATGTTTGTAACCATGTCATGTACCTGACATCTCTTATGGACACACCTAGAGATATCTAGAGATATAAGTAATTTTAGTAAGCTGAAATCAAACTTATAATTATTGACTAGTCTTTTAGAAACTGTAACTTCGAATTCTATGGATTTATACGTGTCCCACAATCAAAATAGAAGTTGACCAATTCTAATTCTGCTGGTGTAATGATCATTCAGGTCAAGATTTTATTCACAGACGGTTAAAGTTAATGTTAACAAGTATGACAGGTCCTTCGCTTGGCAAAGTCCAATTATCTTAAACATATGTCATTTGAAAAATTAAGGACCTTAATAGCTCAGAGCTTCCAATTAATAGGGTCAGCGGACGAGCTTCCAAAATTAGTTGCCATAGTTCGAATCCATCATCTCAAGATGGGTCATTTTTATTTAATTACAGCAACATAGACTTTATACCACCGGCCCTAATGGCACCAGATCTCATATGGTGAATCCATTAATAGTAACTGTAAATATCATAGAGAATCTAATCACAAACGGGAATCAAACTTACAATCTAATGTCACGTACGAATCATTGTGGATTTTAACAATCAATCTGTTTTTACAGTAATATAGTGTAACCACCCACGTATAGTTTCCATTGGCGGTCTCAAGCGTGTGGTCCCATAGAGCCCACACGAGACACACTCACGTAGGTTGAAAGCTGTGACTTGTTCTCTGCTGCCAAAAACAAACATACGGAGGTGCCAAAAAAACCTTGTCCTGTTTGTCCTGAAGTACGTGCGCGCGCGTATGTGTGTACTCATGTGTGTGTCCTCCTCTTTAACAGACAATACTTTGGTATGCAGAAATGTGTCCCCCACTTGTTGTAAGATAATCTCAAGCAGATTGCGCACTCCTCGAGATAGAATAACACAGATGTCGACGACACCAATGCCAACGGCATTGTTGGTTCTTGTGTCTTTTGCTGTGACTTTCTTAATGACTGTCAACTCTTGATAAACGGACAATCGCGTTACAGCAGAAATATTATTTTTTCACACACATTAAATTATCAGTTTTCACATTTACCGGAAATAAAGTGGCCAAAATAACCAATTCATAATTTACAATATTTTTTTTCTTATCACATGTTGACGATATTTAGCTACGAAAGACGTACCTATGATTGATTGGTTAATTTTTAATGACTGTCAACTCTACCACTACTGCATTTACCACTGGCTACGTAGAATCTTCATTTTCTTCTGTAGTCTGTCAGGTAGGTAAATTGCCTATTTATAGATCTATAGATGTAGATATACCTATCCATCTACAAAGTCTTATTCCGTCCGCTTATGACATAAAACTGCCCTTGTCTGTCTATCTCATTTCGGGGTCTCTTTTTTCACCTCTAAGTTCTCAAGGCGTGTGGCGTAAAGGTTTCTGATACGTGTTGCTGGAAAATCGTGTAGACTATTTCATTAACGAATATACTAAGCATTAATTAAGTGATTAAAACTATAAATAAAAGAGTACATTTCTGTGAGAAAGCATCATATCAAAGTAGAAAAGAAGGAGATATCGATGGCCGAGGCATTTAGTTTGACACAACAACCAACATATGGCTATCATATCAGACTGAACGTATGGATCAATTGCTAGACAAGCATAGGAAGAGGTTCTTGGATGATGTGGCTGAAAAAATGGGTATATTTTGGTACAAAAATGTTAAGCAAAATGCTATTATGCTATTAGACCTCACGGCTTTAAGTTCCAATTTTTGAATTCAGTTTGTAAGAAAACGAAGAGACGTACATTTTTCTTAGCACTAAACGTTTAGCCTATCTTAATAAAAAATAATAATAATAATCGTGTAGTTAATCGACAAAATGTTTTACTTTAACCCTAGCAAAGTTCACGATAGTTAATGAGCGATATTGTATAACATGAAGATGTATAGCAGTGTTTAATTTCTATACGAGGCATGAATATGGTCAAACCTGAAGGGTTTGGAATCGAATAAAGCAGACATTTGTCACACCCGTCTTTCTATCCTTCACCAAGTTTTATTTAACACATATTAAATTTCTTGTTTGTTATTCATTGACCATTCCATTATGTCTCTCGCTTTGCGCCATGCCCGTGGTTGGTCATCCGTGACAACTGTAGACCGCAGACCGACATTCTTTGCCTGTCAGAATTATGCAAACCGTTATTCGGCGACCGTATGGTTTCTTGACACATACACCGTACAAGCATGCCGCACACCGTTCGCGGTCTGTGGTTTATCCTTCCAGTGTTTATTCGTTTAATCGATAAGACAATTCTGTTCACATTATTTAGCTATCAGTAATATACTACCTTCTCACCTATGTTAAGGTCAGCGAAGATTATAACATAATCACTCTATAACATTGTACTCAGGCTTTCACGGCCGGTGTCAGTTGTGTGATTAAAATTATCCGGGCTGTTTGGCCGTGGTCTATGGTTTATTTCCAAACCAAACGTTTCAACAGCTCCAATGGCTGCCATCGTCAGTGGAATATTAAAAATCCTGAACGTAGACCTGACGTGAACACCTTACGTTCAGGATTTTTAATAGTCCACTGATGATGGCAGCCATTGGAGCTGATGAAACGTTTGGTTTGGAAATAAACCATTGACCACGGTCAAACAGCCCGGATAATTTTAATCATACAAATAATCACTCTATGTTCAACTGTATATACCAGAGTACTTCTAATACTGCTGGTACATAGCTTTGAATTTATCTATTTCAAATTTACTATAGCGAAATTATATCGCTATTTACTCATTGTGGAAGAATATAACTTTGAGATGAAAGTTTTAGTTTTGTAAGTGCTTTATACGACAGCAAGAACCGTATATCAAACAACCTGTAAAGGCACTACAGAGATGAAAATTGTTAGAAAATATTAAGTGTGCCGTTATTAAAGGAAAGGACACAGAATGAGTCTGCTTATAGTCCTCCAACGATCCATGTTGCAAAGCCATTTACCGTCTACGGTCTCGCATCTTAACCTTTCAGTCTCCATTCTTTATGGATAGTCATTCTAATTTTGTTCCTTGGATAGTAATAAAGACATTGTCGTATAGTTTTCGTGGTCTTCGTCTTTTTCTTTACTTTAGGTTGCAGTTTCCAAATCTTTAGTGCTACTTTAGCTACATAATACTTGTTTCTAGACTAAAACCTTATTCCGTGGAAATTCTTTCCCTTATACGGAAAACTAGTGAGTTTCGAAGCACAAAAGCACATCATCGTTGACACCATTGCATCTGGTCTTCGTGTTTACAGAATCACGAACACATCAGCTGAAAACAGTGGTATTATTAGAAATGCAAAATATTATTAGTAAGAATGGAAATAAATCTAATCTTTACCATACCATACAATACCATTTATTTCTATTTTTGCTCGAAGAGTTACTTGGTACTCGAAGTAACTAAAGACGTATTTAATTAATGTTTATTTACTCGATACCACATTGATTTCTCGACCTTTTCAATTAAGTTTCTGAAATTCTAAAAATTATCAGCTTTCAAATTACAAATAGGCCTACCTTCCTTATGTGTGACCACAAGTAAAAATGTATTTGATAATCGAATAGAAAACTAAATGTTTCCCCTCATTAACTATTTTTAAAAGCCAATTCAAACGAAGATCACAAAGTATTGTGCCATAATTAATAAGTTGGGGCTGCTTATATAACAGCGACATTGGTTGCCTCCAACATCTGTCATCCCACTCACAGATTACAGCTATACTATTAGATTCAAACTTCTCTTCAGTTATCAAGCCATCTCACGGCAAAATTTGTTGACTAATCTGTGTTTTACAGTAACGTTAACATATATAAGTCTATACAATTTTGGTGTTTCTTAAGTACTTACTTATGGTCTTGGTAGATGAGGCTGTTTGCCTATTGTGATACTTCTCGTCTTCAGTTTTATTTTTTTCTCATTTTATTTTATTTTTTGATCTATGGTTTTGAAGTTTCGTTTGATGTTACTAATCTATCCCTAAATACAAACCAACAGATTTATCTAAAAATTAATTTCTTTTAAAAGCGAATAGTCTAACAGTAATGTTAAATTGTATCATCTGTGCATTCACATAATTACAGGATTAAGAAAAAAAAATTATCTTGTAAGGGTTTTAGTTACAATGTACGTTTTTATTTGCTTTATTATTTCATTAACTTTAGCGTAATTACTTTATTAATTTAACACATTTTAATAGCGAAGTCATACAGTTGTGAGATCACGATGCTGTACAGAAAGTTAGTGATTTATGGACCGCAGGTGTTTGCTCTAATTAGTGTCATGAATTTGGCTGGTTCTGTATCCTGTGTGGTCCGGCACGACTCCGTGATCCAATTGCACTGCTGACCTTGACACCGGACACAGCGCTCTACCCTCTCAGGAAATTAAAGGTGTTCCACTGTGTGCTGTCGACATGGGGTATACTCGTAAATTGAGACGCCCTACAGGCGGAGTAAGTATATATAAAACTGTTCGTAAAGTTATAAAGGATTATTTTCTTTCCGCGAAACTGGACAGTAATTTTATATTTTCTAGGAAGAGGCAAACCTTATATAACTTCTTCGCTTTACTGCTAACTTTCAAGACCGATGTTCGATGTAGGCATTACCGCGCATTTTTAGGGAAAATATGACGCATCCATGCTGCTTAATTCTCTTTCTCTGTCGACGAGAGGGCGCTGCATGTATCAGATGATTGTTTAGTTGCACCACATGTTGGCAAGATGCGAACCGTCATCTTTCTATACTGAAGGCGGCGATGTTAGTAACTGAGATGTTTCTTTTCCCATAGTCTACTATTAAAAAACTTCTAATAGTACTACTAGTACTTGATAGTCTACTATCAGGGTGTGTCTTTTTATCCTGATGATTGCTTTACGCCATCTTCTAGTCAGATGTCGACTATCAGAAAGAGCTGGACAGAATTAACAAAAGTGCAGTAATGGCTTTTATATAGTTTACTGCAGCATCAAGCTACTGACACGTCGATACATATTATTCGATACACGTGAATAACTCGTTGAGTTTCCTGCAGGTCTCCCATGAATTATCTTGAAATAAATACAAATGCAAGTAGCTTTATTTACACCTGACCCACGTTTCACAGAAACTATTCTGTATCATCTGATCAGAAGATCAAAGATACAGAATAATTTCTGTGAAACGTGTGTCAGGTGTAAGTAAACCTCCTTGCACTTGTATTTATTTGAAGATATTACATAATACATATTAATATATAAAAAGTTATCTTTGTTACGTTCTTTTGGCAGAGTTCAAGTATTATTATATTATTTTTAACATACAAAATAAAAAGGATAATGTCTTTAGATCAAAACCTCCTTCCGCGGAAATTCTTTCCCGTATACGGAAAGTAAGTGAGTTTCGAAGCACGAAGGCACACCCATCATCGTTACAACACTGCATTTGGTCTACGTGTTTACAAAATCGCGAACACATCAGCGAATTGGTATGATTAGGAACACGAAATATTAGGAAGAATAGAAGCAAATGGATTCTTTACCATACCATTTATTTCTGCTTTCACTTTTATTTATTTTCACTCTAATGCTGAGTAAATAGCATTATTTAACTAAAGCGTTAATTAAAGATGTCGTTAATTTTTTTTTACTCGATACTGTCTGATTACTCGACCTTTTCAATTAAAGTTTTCCGAGATTCTATAAATGATCAGAATTCAATCACAAATACCTTCCTAATGTGTGACCACAAAAAGAGTTATCAAAAGCGGAGAGCGATAGATGTGCTTCCGGAGAATGCGTTGCTCGATCAAGCCGGGCAACAGATATCTGACGACACCTTCTAACACTTGTCCGTCATGTTGTCGGACTCGATCTTATTAACTAATTCCTTTGCGCGCATAAAATAATCCTCTCCCATTTGATGGGAATCTAAATGTTTCCCCGCATTAAGTATCTTCAAAAGTAAATTGAAACAAAGGACTGAAGAAATTGTGCCATAATTAATAAGATGTGCGTGTTTATCTAACAGTGACATTATTTGCCTCCAATAACGTTAGTTGACTTAAGTGAACTTGAATTTTACTTTAGTTAACGCTTGGAACTTGAATAACGGTTCTTTTTACATCGTTTTTTCCATCCTGTAAAAATTTCACTATATAGCAGTGCCGTTTATAATTTAAAGTTCTATATAAAAGAGCCAAAGAATCCCAAAATAAAATATCTACAATACATAAAAATTCACTAAACATCGGCTCGACGATTGACAATCGTGTCGAGACATGAGTTTTTCGAAAACATTAAGCAGAAATAATTTAAATCTGTCTGAACAAAAAGTCTTATTTGTCTAAACATCCAAAGAATCAATCTTATTTATAGTCCACAATTTTAGCTTGTTGTGCTTTAAAGGAGCACATGAGTGTACTACGTATCCAAGACCTTTAAACAAATGACATGTGTCAAACAGTATAAAATAATTTATGAATAGATAATTAAAACGCAGCTTACGTCAATGTTAGCAACGGCGAGAGACTGGGATCTCGAAGTTTCTTCCCAATATTTTTACCATTTTAACGAGGTAATATTTTATGTGCGCAAACGGATTAATTAATACAATTGAATCCGTTATTCTAACAATATGACGGACACATTTTGGAAGGTGTGGTCAACGCAATCACCGGAGGCACATCTCGGCTTTTGTCCGCGCGATTCTCCGCGCTTCACGCAGTATTACAGACAGTCAGCATCTCTCTCCATTTGACAAATGCATTTCGTCTGTTGTCGCTTTTACTGTCAGTTATTCTGTGTTCTGGTTTTTATACGCGCGTCATTCATTTTGCGTTGCCATTGTCGTTTTACACACGTCGGATGTCACTGTGGGGAGGGGGAATAAGTATTATATGTAGTCTCATCGGCCAGAAGAAGCATGTTTAAATATGGTTATTATGACACTAAATGTATGACCGAAACATTGCTTGAAAACGATCGTTTGTTTAAAGCGACTTTAAACTAACCGAGTGTTTAGAAACAAAATGTACATTACAAAAAAAAAAGATAAACTAAAATTGAGAAAACGTAATTAAACCTAATTTTATGTAAAAAATGAAACATAAATAAGTCTTCGTCCATTAAAAGTTTGATTATGACATCTTATCCATGTTACAGCCAGAACACAAGACAAGCATGTATGTAGCATTCCCAAGAGCTAGTTTCAATCAGGAGAGCAATGGAAGAGATCTTCCAAACGCTACATGATGTGCTGCAGAATAAATTTATCCTATGAAAAGACAAAGTAATTTAGAGATGTCAGCAACTTTTATGAAAGTTCCAGTTTTGCAGAAAGATGTGTCAGGGATGGGTCAGCGTTGTTAAAGTGGAGAAAAAGGCGCCAATACTTTGCAGTAGCAAAATGTTTGAGGCAAACGTGTGCATAACACACGAAACTAATAACAACGCACCCACCATACGACTGCTAAACAAAGCACATCCTAATCTGTTACCGACTTCGTCTCTGAACACAACTTGTCTATGTCGGTAGACAATTCTAATCTGATGATTAGGGTAACCATCGTACAAACTTCTTCTTCGTCTGGTCCTATTCAATAGATTGGTTGGCAACTGTTATCAACAGAACCGCTTCTGTACCTTCCGCTTCATATCTTCATAGGAATTGCAATTTACATCACTTATTGTTTGACGTATGTATTAGAACTTGGTCTTCCCATGTATCGCTTCCCCCGATGTAATCTTCAGTTATTGTTTTGACAATTCCCTCATTCTGTATAGTGCAACTAATAAATTCGGTTCTTCTTCTTCTTCTTCTTCTTCTTCTTCTTCTTCTTCTTCTTCTTCTTCTTCTTTCTCAAGTACTAGGTTGTATGAACCTTTCCGATACTCGTTTCATCCTCGCACAATCCACACATCTTTTACCAATGGCTTTATATTTCAGCCATTGCGTATCTTTTGGCAATCGATCCTCCGTCATCCTTTGCAAATGATCACACGATTGTTTTTTGTAAGTTGAAATGTTCGTATTTACATCTTTTACTTTAAGTTATGTTCTCATATCCTCAGCCATAGCCGGTCCCGAGCCCAGCTGAGAAAAGAGGAAGGTGAGTGAGGTCGCTTAGGATCTTAGGATGCTCACTGATGCCAGTATGTGAGCGCTGGAAATACTAAAAAACGTCCAGAATCAGAACAACAGATACAAACCCACCAAATCCTACCTTAGAAAGAGAAGGGTGACGGGGAGTCTCCATCGCCCAGAAATAGGGGCCCTCAACTAAGGTATGGTAATCCTAACAGAAGAGTCTCTAATTCCCTTCGTAGGGGGTTATGAAACAGGCCAGCAACCTGTCCACGTAAAACTATTAGATACTTACAGTACAAAAAGCAGCCGTGGTATAAGGATTAGAAAATGTGACAATAAGACCTTGGCACAGGATAAGGATTTGAATAAATGGATAGAGACAAAATTCAAGATAGCATATGGAATGCTAGAGGAATCGGTGGCAAAGAATTAGAAATAACGAAAATATTTTTAAAAAATGTTAATATAGGAGTAATAATTGAAACAAAAATGAATTGAGAGTATATACGTATGCAGGGAATTATGTATTGTATTTTAATGGCTCTTTTCCTTATAATTGTTTCAAAGGTTCTTTTTCTTAACCTATTCTAAAAAGAATTTCTTCGTTGCCAATTTTGTCGAGGTAACGTATTTTCACTAACTTGCTGCAGCGCCACACTTCATAAAATGACTCTAGACTCTTCTCTTCTTCTGGCCCCATTGTTTAGGTTTCACATCCGTGAAGTGCTCCGTACACAAGTCCTCAGTAATCCAGTTAGCTCATAAAGTTGAAAACGGCTAACTATTAAACAAGCAAAGCTGAAGACGAAAGTGAGAAAATTTTTTTTTAGTCACACCCGACAACCAGTTTATTTTTGGCTGCACAATTGTTTCACCTTCCCACAACAAAAGAACAATTCACGTGGTGTGTGCGTGCGTGCCAGTAAATATATTCCGCGACAAACGTCATGTCGCGTAGTTTATACAATCACAAATCTCTGCTGGCTAACAGCATTATTTGAATTGTACGATCTGTGTACCGCCCACGCCCAGACGACACAATGGTTTGCTGATTATCGCACGCTGCAATCAGCTGGACACTCTGCGGTAATTGAACCACTGAACACCGGCTAGTTGTTAGTACCGTGTGTGAAACTTTACTCTATTAGAAATGTTAGTTCAATAGATCAGCTCTAACGCTGAGAATTCCAAGTTATTAGACTCGAAAACACATTATGAAAACAAAAGGGAGTCTGTTTATCACCAAATGTTTCTTCCTCTCCTACTGTTACATCAACTTGATATTTTTCTTTACATTTTTCTTATTATCTTTCCCTCTTTTCTTTCCATTCTCTCTTAAATTGTTTTCTTTATTCCCCTTTGCCTCTCATTAATACTTTCCCACATCAAGCAGCTAAATGCTCTTCATCGTTGTGTATACTATCGCTCCAAATCGGGAGCAAATGCTTCTTTGTTTTCTTCCCAATTTCACCTTTATGCAATCTGTTGTCGTACATTCATACGTTTGCTGAAGGTATTTTATTTTTAGTCTCAACAACTTCACATGAGTGACTTTATATTCACTGCTATTCATTCGCTTCATTTCATGGTTGGTTTTAGCCTCCAAACTGGTCGTTCTTGTAGTGGTCCGAACTTATTGATCTTATTGATTTCTCTTAAAATGTAAGCAGACTGTCTTTTAACCTACGGTTTTTTAGTGCCCAGACTCGCGCCCTTAAATAACTGCCAGTCTAATATATTTGGTTCCTGCGAGTGTATGTATGTTCACGCGTGCGTGGGTGGAAGGGACTCTGTCTGCCAGCAACAATTCCACGAAATCGGTGTCTACAGCGGTGAGCCCTGTCTCCGTTCATATTATGTTAATTTCACTTAGCGTATGTGTGCATGTGAGCGCGCTTTTCTGTGTTACGTGCCAAAACATACACGGTGCGGTGATAATATTGAATGAAATAAGGTTATTGCAGGATGCTGGTGGTACACGGAGTAGAGTGAAGTGAAGCGGCGCAGCGTGGGACGGTCGGAAAAGGAGGTTCGGATTTCACGGCAAGGTCATCCCGATTATTGTCTCCGTCGTAATAACTTAATACTAAATAAATATTGTGCATCCCGCTGCACACATTACCCCCTCCCCACGCCCAAGTCTAGACTTAGTCATAAACTATATTTACACATGAAACTATAAACGTATGGTGTGGAAAAAATAAGAGCAAAAAAACAGGTAAACACGATTAGAGCAAAAAAACAGTACACACTTATACGCGAACGTTTCTTCTGAAATTTTTGAGGGTAAAATTAAGTTTTGCTGCTGGTTTTGGATTCTTCCCATCTCTTTGTTTTTACTCTGTAAAGGGAGATGATACAAGGACGAAAATGATAAGTAGAGTTTAGATGTTAATTTTACAAAAACTGAGTACACGAGGTCTGTAAAAAAGAGTATTCGACCTCGGGCCGGAAAAAAGGTTCTATATCTGATTGATTACAATACCGAATCCCCTTTAAAGTGACTCCAGACCTGTTGTGATAGTCCAGCGGTCCTTCCGTTTCTGGAAGCAACACTGGAAAGCTTCTTTTGTGATAGGGCGCGGTTGTGCCGTCGCGTTTTGCATTATTTCTTCGTGAGCAATATTATTTCCTCGTGACTCCTTTTAGGGCATTCTTCATCTTCATCTTCGTTCTATTATTCCCAAATATTTTATGACTTGACGTCCTGATTCACCATCATTTTTTGTCTCCTTTTGGCATATTTTGTTATGTCTTTCACTTTGCAATGTTGCAGTCAGTTTTTCTTTTGTTCTATTTATGTGCCAAAACATCTTATTCATTATTCTTTTTTACTTAATCCACGTTATTTGGCTCTCGATTACTTCAGATATTTTTTGGTTGCTGTCAGTGAGACAGATTGTCTCTGCTGTACGTGTCATATTGTAGAGAATAACAAGTTGCCCGTGTATTTGGAAAGGAGTACTTTTGGGTCGGCATAATTTCTATATTGTCTTGTTAATCCGAAAAGTAGACAATGAACGCAAGAATAATGTATTAAAGGTACGGACTTTACACAAAACGGAGGCGAGTAAGGAAAACGAAACTTAACTAGACGTCATTTGCATGCAAAATGTAGATGGGCAAGAAAATTAAATTAAGGATACACACTCACAAAGAAAAGTAACTGAATGTCGTAACAACTAGTTCTAGACATGTCGTGCAGTAGTATCATCATATCGCACCTTGAAACGTAGAGGGCCACAAGTGCTAAAAGACACATTTGCGGGAAATCGAGTTTTAAGTTTCAAATCGTTGTTAGAAATTGATAAGCGCGTATTCATAAAACTTTTTTTCATTCATTTTAATAAAATTTAATTCTCTAAATGCTGTTATAAAAATTTTCTGGTTTTCTATTACATATAATTTTTTTTGCACTTATGCCCGTCTACAACAAAACTATATTCAAGAACTGAATTTTGTTTTTATTGAAAACAGCCATAAGTGCTATCAAAATAGTACACATTATGTTTTCTTCATAATTTTTCAAATTATAGTTGTTCAATTTTTTTGTTATTTTTAAACATCTTTTAATAACTGAAACATAGTAAACATCATTTATTACAAGAGGCACAATTAAGGAACTACTAAAAGTAATGAACAAAATATAATAAACATAATCAAAAGTGTTAATTTTATTACTAATGGGTTTAATATACTTTTTACTATATTCTTTTAATAACGATAATAAGGTTAACAATACACAAAACATCTATTTTGAATATGTTAATGATTTCAGTCCTTACAGAATGTCGATCAAACTTACAGATCACGTTCATCTGAATCTACATCTTTTTTTTCATTTAATGGCATAAGAGTTATCTTTCCATACAATGAGTTATAATTGCTATTTATAATTCCACTTTGGCAGAGAGGTATTAAATCTCATTTCTTGTCATCAGTTATTCCTGTTGTATAGGTAAATGGACAAATCAATTTTGGTAATGAAGGCTTGCTTCTTGTATTATTTTGAGTGTATATTTTCTTATAATCTTCGCTAAAGCGTGTTTTGTAGAAAAATTGAAGAGGCTTTTCTTTCTCTGCTCTGATTTCTCTTATGCCCAGCCAAGAAACTTTCTCATTATTTTTGCTTACTGTAAATGTTTTACAAAAAATTTGGAAGATTTTTGACATTCATGAAGTCTGGTGTATCCATTTCTGTCACTTTGAAAGGACTGCCTTTCTTTTCAGCCTTTTTTATTATGGTAGCCCATTGTCCAGGTACATAGGGGAACCCGGAGTGGAACGGAACCCCGGGGCAGAACGGAACATCAGTTTTATTTCGCCTGTACGGTGGCACACTCTATGTAGTTGTGAAGGAAGGTTTACTACAATGCTACTAAAGAGATTGGCGCCATAGTTGACATTCTGAGTTCGTGTGTTTACTGCGAGCGACGATTCTGCATAATTTTCGTTTACAATTGTAACTTTTGGCTACAATCAAATCCAAGGTAAGCAAAACAGTTTACTTTTATTGCATTTGTTGCTGACATATCTGCAAAACATACACATTTCTCTACATATTCATGTATTTACTGTCGTATATTTCATAAACTAATCTAGATAAAATTTTGATCTGAACTTAACCTCTGCGCACGGGGCGGAATGATCCGGGCCAGAACGGACCGAGGTTCCGTTCCGCCCCATTTTCAAATTTTATTGTTTCTTGCTCTTACAGTAATTTTATTTGCATTCTACCATTTTGGTGACATCATTTATAATCAAAACAGACATTCTATCGCTCTTATCAAACCGTGGGAGGAATTTAAGCTCCAGAGAGTACAAAATAAATCTATATTTTTTGTGTCTCTGCTGAGGTATATAGTCATTAGTAGCTAGTTTGTTTTCTTAGATATAGTACGCATTATTGGTATTTCAACCAGAGCATCGCAAAAGCTGTGTTTGTTGTTTTTACTGTCCTGTAAAAAAAATCTGTTATCTGTTACTGTTCAAATAAAAATTTACATTGAAAGTTGAATGTTTGAAAAACATACTGTTCCATGATGTTATCGGAAATAGTTAAACACTGATTTTTTATGTAGGCCCTAATATACGACACACTGAGGTGTTTCTCTCTCTCTCTCTCTCTCTCTCTCTCTCTCTCTCTCTCTCTCTCTCTCTCTCTCTCTCTCTCTCTCTCTCTCTCTCTCTCTCTTTCTCTCTCCCTCTTCTCTTTCCCAACACACACACACACACACACACCATATCTGTAGCAGATATTGTCAACTTATAAAATACCCGCCTTCCCAGTAAAGAAATAAGTTAAAAAACTGTAGGAAAAGGGAATGAATCATATAGGCCTACACCAAATCTAAACGCTATTCATTGCTGGTCAGATATGGTTTGTTCTCTTTTCTTTTTACAGATGGTTCGGAAATACGTACGTTCTACAAATCGACAAAAATGGTCGGTGGAGAATATGCAGCTGGCTGTAGCTGCTGTTTCAAGGAAGGAGATGGGATTACGGAAAGCATGTGCACAGTTTAATGTTCCTAAAACAACGTTACAAAGAGCGATTCAACGTAAACTAAAGGATGACAATTTTGAAATTGATAAGTCCAGAGGAAAGTTTCAATGTGTTTTTACATCTGCACAGGAGTTAGAGCTTGTTCAGTATTTAAAAGACATGGAAGGAGCACTGTTCGGGTTGACGATAACAGATTTCCGTGCGTTTGCTTTCCAGTTAGCTGAAAAGAACAAGTTAACTCACCCATTTAACAAAGAGAAGAAGATGCCCGGTGAGGATTGGGTGAGGGTTAGGTTCTTTCTAGGCATTCAAATTTAAGTACGCGGAAACCTGAGGCAACATCTGGGGCCCGAGCAATGGGATTTAATCGACCAAGTGTTGACAAATTTTTGGTTTGCTTAGCGAAATTGTTGACAAGCATAAATTTACACCTGATCGTATTTTTAACTGCGACGAAACCGGTATCTCTGTCAATCCTAAAGGACACACAAAAATTATTGCACCAAGAGGAAAACGTCAAGTGGGTGTTTTAACTTCATCCGAAAGAGGAGAAACCGTAACAGCTGAGATATGCGTTTCGGCGGCCGGTGCCTATATGCCTCCAATGTTGATCTTTCCTCGAAAACTAATGCAAAATGAATTTGAACTTTGCCTTTCTCCTGGAGGTTGGGCAGAATGCTATGAAACAGGATGGATGACTACGAAAATTTTTTCCAGATGGTTTAAAAAATTTGTGAAGTTTTCGAGAGCATCTAAGGACAATGTAGTTCTACTGATTTTAGACTGCCACTCCACACACACTAAAAATTTGGAAGTCATCGATTTTGGGAGAGAGAATAGAGTAGTAATTCTTTGTCTCCCCCCCCATGCTTCTCCTAGGCTTCAACCTCTTGATGTTTCGTTCATGAAGCCAATCAGTTTGTACTATGAGGAAGAAACGCGAAAATGGCTTCGTTCGAATCCAGGTAAAGTCATCAAACTTCGGCAAGTGGCATCTCTTTTCGGGTCGGCCTTCGTAAGTGCAGCATCCATGAAAACGGCAATGAAAGGATTTGAGGCTACTGGAATTTGGCCTGTCAACATGGGTATCTTTACAGATGCAGATTTTTTGCCTTCTGAACCTACGAATAGGCTTATTTAAGCAGATAACAAGTCAGAACCTACAGCATCTACTTCTACAGTGCAGATAAATCCGTTACCGTCCACAAGCAGCACTATGAACCCAACTGCTACTGAACCATCGGCATCAACCTCGTATCCTAACGTTTCCCCAGCAAATGTTTGTGCTGTTCCAAAAGTTCAGACAAAAGAAAAACGTAAAACTTCCAGGAAAAAAGGACGAACAGTAATACTGACTTCATCTCCCTACCAAAAAGAACTTCATGATTCTATTGAACAGTTGAAAAGGAAGGCACAAACATTCAAGGAAGGAGTAAATTTAATGAAGGAACCTAATGCTAAAAAGAAGCTCATCTTCACTAAGACAAAGGGAATAATATGAAAAAGCCGTCAAAACAGGTGACAGCGATTCTAATTGTCTTTACTGCAATGATTTCTACTCAAGATCTACTGAGGGGTGGTGGCCTGTGGTTTCTGTTACAAGTGGGCTCATAATTATTGTGCTGGTGTCGACAGCGAAGATGATGAAACACCGCATATTTGCAAAAACTGTGTTACTAGCAATTAAAAATTATGTTCTGTTGTTTTTTTCATTCAAATTTTTTACAATGTTTTTTACAGTAAGTTATAATTAATTTGTTTTTCCATTTTAAATATTAAAGGTTTTGGTTTAGATTCTTAGGTTAAGAAATTATATTTTCATATCTTAATTAACAGTAAGGTTATGAAAAGCGCAACAGAAATTTAATGTTTGTAGTGATAATTTTTATTTGTAGGTGTAATTTATATATTTTTCGTTAACTTTAAAAACTAGATTTTTAAAAAATTATATACTAATGTTTCAGTGACATAATTTAAAAGCGCTGTTTAGTGGAAATTCATAAAAATTGAACTTGCTTTTAATGTAACTTACAAATCTAACAATTCTACAATTATGGTTCCGTTCTGCCTCGGTGCAGAACGGTCCATTTGACGCTTTTTGAGATTTTGTCTACTTACTGTACATACATGGGTTTTTTACGTTTGGTGTATCATTTTTGGTAAGACAATAAATTGAAGATTGTGTATACAAATTTTCATCAATTTCTTGCCTTAAATTAATTTTTTACAACCACTTATGTATTAGGGTGTCCGTTTTGCCCCGGGTTTGCCAAATAATTCCACGTTTTAGGACAAGCTTTCTTTGCTTAATCAATGCAAATGGTCTCTTTCATTCTAATTGTGACCAGTTACTAAAAATTTATATGTAATGCTTGAAATATTGCAAGCGAAAACTGCATACATGTATAAACCAATAACGTGTTTATTCTTTGTTGTCCTCTGCAGTTGTCGGAGTTAAAGGCCATTCATTTTGTAAAAACTGAAAAACACGTGAACCGATTTCATTCGGACCCCTTTTGCCAGCACCCTCGTGTCAAACATAGCAATGTCCTGTACTTCTCCCGATATCGTAAACTGTAAAATTCATAACTAACAGCCGCCGTTTATAATATACAACAGAAACTTTATCACAAGGATTTGGGAGGACTACCTCTAAATCATAGCATGCTGTCATACACTTCTTTTCCTTTTACAAGCGCTGCATGTTTGGCCTTTTCTTCTCTGCTTAATTTAACTTCTTTACGATTATTTTTATACTCAAATTGTAAAAATTCTTTTACATATGAATTTTTACATTTATCACAGAATAAACACTCCTTTTCTAGTGACAAAGAGCTAACGGAAAAATTAAAAAATACACACACACACACACACACAGATGTATACAGTAAACGAATAGTGATAATTTAAGGACTTGAAACGATGGAGTGTGAGAGGACACATTTAAGGAAAATGTAGTCTTTATCTGTTGGCGCCAAGCATGAGTAACTTGACACTAAATACTGGCTGCGGTTTTGTAGTAAGCCTTTGCTTATATTTTGTTTAGTCTTCTTCAGATTTAGTATAATCGTTATACTTTGTTTTTACACTTATGCAAATATAGAGCTTACACTTAATGTTGCTTCAAAGACTTGTCTTGTCCGTACAAGGAGATAACACTGATTGTCATATAGAATAGAATGACACGTAGTAGGTGTACAAGTCCGACAGAATACAGATTAATAACACAGAGGCAGTAACGGGGAAAGAAGGAAAGACAATTCCCTTTAGTTTAATACCAAATGTAATAATTTTAAATACAACTTGTAGTTTTTCCGTTTATAATATTTCTGTACATATTTTGTTTTAGTGTCATTTTATACTTTGCTTTTTACGTAATGACATTAATATATAACTTTGTTTTAATATACATATTGCTTATACACCACCATCCTCTTACATATCACAAGTGCTCAGAGATATAATAATTTATAAAATATGCCACTTCATATAAAAAAGTTCATTAGAAGAGAAGTAGAAGGCATATACGAAAGAGATGAATAGGAAAAATAAAACTTTCACACCAAACGGGAGACTGATTTTGAGAAATCAGAGGGTGGGAGAGGGAGAGAGAGGAGTTAGAAAAATTATAGCTGTCACTTCGAGGAATTTTATTTTGTAAAGACATTTTTTAAGACAGTGTTTTAATTATTAAAGGATTACATTCCCATTCCTTTTTCTCTTTCTCTTATCCTTTTTCTGTCCGGTATTGAGCTAAATCTTTACTCATTCTTCCGTCTAGGTTACCAGTAAGTAACTAAAAAAGGTAACTAGTATGCTCTCTGAACTGCAGAGATCGCTCAGTATTTTAAACGAAGTACATTTTTATTATATAAATTTTGATATAATATAATTTTTTAATTATGAAAAGAACTAAAAAAAATCCCGATTTCTCTACTTTTATTTTTAGTAACAACAATTTTTAATAATTTAAGAGTTGTTGAGCACACAACCATACAATAATCACTAAAAATTTAAATATTCGTATTTGGGTTAAAATTCCTTTTAGTCTGATACTCTGTTGGATTTTCACAATTTTTTCAAATTATTTACCTGTTTTTTTAAGCTCTGAGGTCTCAAGATGTATAAATTTCCAAAACTTGACATTACGTTCGGATCTTAGTTAAAATTCTTCTTAATTTTTGACAAACCCCACATGAATTTTTGCGGTTTTATCAAAATTTTCACCCACGTTCAAAAACAGTCCTGACGTTTAAAAATTTTGAAATTTTTAAAAATAAACATATCTTCAGATTGTGGTTAAAAGTCTCTTTAATTTGATACCCCACATGGGGTTTTGCAATTTTTTCACAATTTTGTCCCTCACATTTTTGTCTCCTGCCCTCCTATTTTCTTGAAGATAAACCTCAAAAGCCTCAAAGAAAGGGCTCCTGTAGAGTAAAAGTATGGTCATGAGTACCAAGTTTTACAAAAATTTGTCGATGAGTTCAAACTTTATCGTGAGACAGGCAGAGAAATGGCGGACGGTCGAATTCAAACTGAATTTCGGTCGTTCAATTAATTAATAATTAATTTTAGTAAGTAAATATTAATTATGTCATATTTTATAGTTCCATCCTGTTGATGGATGTGATTTCCATTTTAAAACGTGAATATACTTTGCTTTTGTCTTGACATAAAACAATTCCTTTGTGGCGTTCTCAGGAAGAATGGGACATCATTCTCAGGAAGAATGGGATGTTGCCATATCTAGGAATCTGAATAAAAAAATGTTTAAGCGCCTAGAAAAAATATTACATACCCGCAAAAGTGAGGGAATATATTATGTGGGAAAAAGCCGCTAAAAACAAAAAAGGAAAGATGGAAAGAAAATCGCTTCGACGTTCATATAAAGGTATTCAACAAGCTGCTTCTCAGTGTTGAAACAAGGAAAGGAATCTATCCTGTTTGGAGTGATTTTCTGATATACGGAGACACGTGGGTTCGGTAACGGAAAATAACATTCCTAAAGAACGGCAACAACAAACTTGACGCCTTTCGATTGTTGAGCTTTCACCACTACTAAACAATGTAACAATGAAAACACAGAGCATTGTCGTTTTGGTCTCTGTGACACTTATGTAATTAATAGCTATTACGTTCAACTTATTAACAGAGAATAAATTATTATACTGTCCTTGAGATATCGTCAATTTCAGCCATTCAATTTGTAGTCCATAAAAAATTAATAACATTTTTTTTATAAATGAGACCTTGGAACTGTTCTAGTTTTATTTATAGTGCTTTATGTACGCGTAGGATTTCTTATTAGCGCTTTATCAGACGGACCTGCCTTTTATGGAGTGAAGAAGAATTAATCGGGGTTACAGATCCGTTTAACCTTTGACTTGTCTGACTAGTTTTTAGAAGTTCAGGTCACATTATTGGGATTTGCAAATGATCGGCACATTCAAAAGCAATTTGGATTAATTTTGTTGATATTTGATAACATTAATAATAGAATGATTCGCTGTGTCAGTACTTGGGTTCTAACTATATACTGCATGATGCTCCTTAAATTTAATATAACTTCCTCTCAAATTTTACAAGGCTACGTTCAATGTTTTCTTTTAGATACGAAGCATGGTTACTGTTTAAAAAGGTATAATACACGTTATGTACAGGCTGCAGAGGTGAAATTCTTAAGATATATGAAAGAATATAGTCTATAAGAAACCATAGAATTAGGAACGATGTAATAAGGCCTTGATTACGTTATGGTACAAAGACCAGTAGTCTACAGGGAAAAGAGATGTAGAAAAACAAGGAAAAAATACGTTTTTAAAATGGACATCCGAACGGGTTACACTGTCTAAAGCTGGAATGGATAAGAATAGAAGTGTAGTCTTCTTAGGATTTAGGATACTGGTGTCTCTTAGCCAATGATTGTTTACACTTTGTAGTCACACTAAACCGACCTGTTAATAATGCCAAGACTCTTCTCAGGAACAGAAACCGCTGTACATAAACTGCATTGAATGTTAGTGGCCTCTGATGCTGGGTCCAAAAACAACAAAATTTTTCTTTAACGTAAAATCAGAACGATGTTGAACACGAAAGTTTTGAATTCAGTGAAATATTCTTTTAGCCCCTAAAACTGATGTTCGCTGTAGCAGAATATTCGAAGCTAATGTTTATTGTGTTTTTTCAGGATCACATACAAGAGGTTCTGGACAAATGGACACAAATCGACGATGAGATCTGGGCCAAGGTAATAGTACTGGAGAGAAATCGTCGGGTAGCCAAAGCTTACGCCCGAGCACCTGTACTCACCATTAATGGATCGGACGATGGATTTGATGGTTTCAGGTAGGTATTACAAGCTTCCTGAATAAACTGTACATCAGATGGGCATATAACAGACATCACGTCTTACCTGCGACAATATTTGGTTTTCAGATATTATTGCATTGCATCGCTCCCTAAATGTTTCATCGGAAGCACTTAGCCTTAATTAGCGTCTTCTGCTCAGTCAAAAATTTAGTTATAAGCAACATAAATTTGTGAATTCGTTTTAGTTAATAACTTCTACTCTTCTCCATACTCCCTCCTTTTAATATACTCGTATTTTGTAACTTCTCTTTGATTTTTACTGCGAGGTCCGCATATTAACTACTTTGGCCTCTGAAGTGAGTTTTCAGGCCATTTCTCCAAATTTTGTGCCGTACAAATCTTTTCATCGTAAAATTTTTCTATTATTTCAGTTACCATTATGCACAGCTTTTTCAAGGTACTCACGTTTATGTTAGCTTTAATGGGCAGTGGTTTCGTCAGCTGAAGAATATAATGGCGACTGAAACGTAGTGCTAACCACATTTGATACTTGCGTACTGTTCGACTTGAACAACGTCTTGTCACGAATATTATAAACAGGCAATGGACATGTCGAAATGTAAAAATATTGTGTACTTGTTATAAAGTAGGATATTTATACCATATTCTCTGATGATGCAGACTAATTCTGCGAAACGCGCATAAGGCAAAGCAATAAAAATACACTTCCAAAAGATCTGTTATTATTTTAAAATAAATATTTGAGTGCGAGAGTCAGTACCGTCATGTTTATTGACTACATTACCAAAGAAGGCGTGTTAGGTGAAATTAATGAAAACTGCCTTAACTTCGAATAGTTGATGGAAAAATCATCTGAGGTAGTTAACATCGAGTATTACCAGAGAAATATTGACAGTCTCTTTGTGGGCATAAACCAAGAGACGATTGTTAGAGAGACATAAACATATCAACAGAATTACACACAACAACCGGCCGGACATCTACAAAGCACGGGACAAATAACAACAATAATAAAACGGGCGAACAACCGTCGATATCGTTTGTGCACTTCAATAAATTCGCTTTGTCGACGTCGCGTCGTCTACTATGCAACAGCATTGATTCCTCCTAGACTGCCGTATGTTATAGTATTAAAAACGCATAATAAAACGAACGACCGCATATACAGTATAGAGTGACATGAACGCTGGGTTAGCAGCGAAGACTCTCACACCGGTAATATGAACCCGTGTGCTTGGGCTGGACGTCACATGTTCCCGGCTAGTATTACCCCGTCATATCTGTCACGGTAGACGTTCGACCTTGATGTTATATTGAATTACTGCTGCTTTATATATGTGTATAAATATACGTATTTTTTATTTATGTTTTTACGTCTGTCCAATCGTATGACATCTGGAAACATCGCTCAAACTAATGTTATATCTAGTCGTTTATTTTGCTTGCTGTGAAAATTCGCCAATTAACAATTATTCGTTAGTAAAATATATTAAATTATTTTGTATACTTAAATAATAGATACATGTATATTTTAAAACCAGCTTGGTTATATAACACACAAACACATATGACTGTGCCAAACCTAGTCTCGTCCATGCCAAACATTAATTGCCTCGTCCATCGATAATGCTTTATCGTCAACTACGCTTTCCTTACGTTTTAAAAGTTCTATCACTTTTCGCTCCAATTTTTTCATAAACCCTTCTTCAACAGCAACCTTTTCTTCTTCATAAGCATGTCTGTAATTGTTCACTGATAATTTTCTTAACGACCCAAGATTCAAACCTATAGAGAGCCACACTTCATATAAAAGAATTTATAAGCTTATTCGTATTTCCAGTAAATGTTTCTTAAGGATAGCGGCATCTTCTTTTTTTATAACAGCTATTTTTACCTAACCAGGATTAATGTGTACTGTCGGTCTTCCATCTACATAGAACTTTTCAAGTATTTATTTTACATGTATCAACTTTTCTCCTCTCAGATAAATATTTTTTCGCCTGTGCTATCTCCAGTTTGAATTATTACTGCTTTCTCTCCAATCATCTTCATGCTGTTCTCACGAAGTTTACCTACCAGGAAACTATCCTTTAGATTACTTTTATTTTCAGGTAAAAGATCTTTATCTCCAAATCTGAATTGTATCATCATCTGAATCTGCAGGGCTGAATCATCTGTGCTAGGGCTAACTAATGTATTTTCTATTTTAATCTCTTTCTTTAGGGCGGTCAAAGTTATAAAAATAATAGTGTTCTATATAAATAATATGAGGAATCAACTAAGTTCAAATATCAAAATACCATAACAATACACCAGTACAATTGAAGTTTGAAGTCTACAATTTTTTGCTATCGTTAATTTTCTACTTGAGTTTTATATATTCGCTGATAACCGCAGGAGTTTATGAATTTAGTTTGAATGTAAAACTAAACGTAACTCGTAGATTTGAATCTACACTTCCTAAGATTTTACTGTAAGCTTATTGCCTCGAACAGATTTCTTAAAAATAAAATGTTTAACAGTTTTTCTGTGTTCACGTTGAATATATACGAGCGCTGTACGAAGGAATCAAGATTAGCTTTCTGATAAAAATGCAACAGTTGACCTGTTTGCTGTACACACTAAAACTGGTTAGGCTTCCTCTAGGTTTCAGTATTTTATTTTCTTAAAAAGAATGAAAGGAGGAAACGGTATAGGCCTGTTATAACACGGTTTTATCTGTCTAAGAAACTTATTTTGTTGTATAATATTTAATAAATTCAAAGTAGATGGAATAGATTTTCCAGAAATAGAATTCATTCTTCTTCCACTAAATTTACCTGATAATCACTTAGTTTGTTACGGGATCCAACGTTCTCTAGTTGCTAGAAGCTTCTTCAACCATCAGTATATGAGAATTTTCTGTCAAAATTATATGATCAAACTGTCAAAATTACACGTTTTGTCCAAGTAGTTTCTTCTATTTTATTATCAATTCTAATTCGACTCTTTTTGATTATAACTGTTTATCTAGCTATTTCTCAAAGCTACAACCCTTTTCCGTACAAAGAAATCTCATCTCCACTACCTGAATACAAGCCCCAACACGTAAAGTCGTATCAGTTATCTGTGCTGCCGCAACTGTATAAATCTTTTAAAACTTTATCCCAATATCTCGACGCTTTTGATTTCTTATATATATTGTAATAATTATTTCTGAGTGTGAAATGCCTCACGTTTGTCTGCCAATTTAGTAATATAACGAGAACTCGTGTTTATAAGCCACACGTTGGTTGCATCAATTTGTAATCTAACGAGAACTCTGTCTATCTCGTTTTATTGTGGTTAAACTCACCTTTTTCAAATGTTGAATTTGAATTTCCTGCTTAAAAATAGGTGTTACCAACCTCTTCTTTGTGAGAAAAAATTGCAATGTTTTATTACATGAAACACGAATTATTATTAACATTAAAATAAATCAAACATACAGGTTACAAACTTCAATATTGGTTTTATTTTCTTCAATTTCTCTTTGCTTTCTTTTAAAACAAATTCAACAAGGTTATATTACTACAATTGCTCCGGGATGTTTAAATACTCAGCGGTTGGCTATTCTGTTCCATTAGGTGGAATAGACACTTATACAAAATTTCTGTTATTAAAATCTCGGGTCGTAAAATTCTTTGGACTACAGAAATGTTAACAAAATATACTTGAGGAAGTACAAAACTTCACAATGAGCAATCAAATATCATACAAATTATTAATAAACTAAAATTAATGTTACAAAATATGTTTAACAACAGTCGTATTTATAGGTTAGCTACGTTTTACAAATATTCACTTTCAATAAATTGTCCACATTAATTATTACTGTAATTGTGAGATTAATCTTCAGTATAAATTGTTCATTAAATGAATGTATTAAATGTAGTTAATCAGTGAGTTAAAAGGTGTACAAGTCTAATATAATTTAGTATACTTTAGTGTTGATACTCCACTATGATTTTATACTTAACAATTTTTCTTCAGGTATTCAATTCTAATTATTGTCCATGTTGTACCATTACCCTTCTATTTGATAATTATTTAATTCGATCTTTCTTCTTATGTAGGTTATTAATTTCATGACTTTATTTTGTTTTATTTCAACATTATTTTCTTTATATTTTATATTTTATTCTCTCTCCAGTTGCATGAATTTTAATATTTACTCTTCTGCATCTAATAATGAACTAACTATCTTATTTATCTCAATTTCAGGTTGTTAAGGCCCAAAATCTAAATTTCTATTGGTTGAAAAATTTTTTAACATTGTTAAACATGGCTATTGTCTTTTTATACCAAATTACCAAATATCTTCTAATTAATATAATTCTTTTATACTACCTGTAATCCTAAATATAACAACATCATTATATTGATTTTTTCTTCTACATTAATTTGAAATCAAACATGATTACTTTCTGTCAATTACAGGCAAAGTTACTCATTTACCATTTGGTTTTCTACTATAAATTAACTCTAAAATAATTATTTTGTATACATTTTTGTTCTCAAGACTTATACCGTCAAACCTAATAGGATTACATGCATTATTCCATTAATCATTACTGTTTTTATATCAAAATTTACAATTTTCTTGTTTCTAATGTAGGCCTTATGGCCTAGATTATCTAATGCTCTTTACCTATATTTATTACAACAGATTATGTTGATGTTATTAATCTTAAACGTTTTAAACATAAATACAATAACATAACTAACTAAAATATAACATCTGATTATTTATAACCCTTATAAAACACAATATAATTCTTTTTAAAGCATTTTAGGTAAATGCCAGTATTCAATACTTTCTTATGATTCTGATAATTATTCTTTAAACATTTTTCTTCTTTAACAACAAATAATTATAACTATTTCTTTTAACAGGTAATAATCTATTTTTATTATATCTGGGCGCATATTAATTGTTCCCCAGTTATTATAATATTCATAGTTCTATGTCTATTTATCTAAAGTCATTACTTGTTCACATCACTTTTCTTTTTCAATTATCCTACACTTTATTTCACCTTGTAACATGGTACCTTTATTATATATTAATTCTATTCTTTTATTCCATTATTATAATTGTTTTTATCTTTAACTTATTCACATTCAATTATTTAACGTTTACATAAACTATTTTTATTTTACAATTCAACTTATCATTTATAGCTTTGTACTTCCACATTGGCAAAATTATCATAATCTTTTTTGAAAAATAGGGTAGTATAATTCATGATTTTAATTACGTTCCTCAATCACTTTTCCAATCAATTGTATAATGTCATAGTCATAGTATTTGTTTGTATTATATGTCGTTATTGGTCTTATTCTAACAATTCTGTTAATCAATTCTTCAGTATACAGCTTCTATTTGTTAATTCAAACTTGCAAATCTTCTGCTATATTATGTCACGTTACAATATATATATATATATATATATATATATATATATATATCATATTAATGCCACGTATGTATCTGACCGTATTTACCAAACTTATTTCTATCGTAATCATAGACGATGCCACTATAATTAAACCATGCCATAAGTTTAATAACTTTGTTTTTCCAGAATCATCAGGCTGATTGGATTCTTCCCTTAAAAAGACCCAATTTCCTTGGTTGTATCTTCTAAAATCTTCAAATCATATTTTTTGCATACATTTTGCAGCCTCTTTTACATGCTGTCTTTGTTTCCCACTAAAAGTGCCTAGCAGCTCGGAACTGCTTCCTTATGAAAAATCTTATTCTTAATCTGAATTTTATATTTCTACAGTGAACCATTTGAGTTAGAAATATTGATGAGATATGGGGTGTTACAACAGTCCTAACTTGTTTCTCTATTAGTGCGTGCTGCCTGCGTAAATACCGTTAACATGCAATGTTACGGTGGTTGGACTCTGAAAATTGTTATCAGATGAAACGCGAATCCCCTATTCCTGAGTGCTGCCCTTTATTTCCCTTGATTGATATTAACCCATAACTTTTTTAGTAATATGATTTAAATAGAATTTTCTTATTATTTCTTTCAATTATTTTAATTATTATTAATTTTTAATTACTTTTATTTTTTTATTTTATAGCTTATGTATTTAAATATATATTTGGTTTAGGCCTATATATAGTAATAATTATTATTGTATTAAATTTTTCCTGTAGATAAGTTGACATTTAAAATCACAAGCTGATACATAATTAGAAAGTTCGCGATTCTCATACCAAAATCTAAAGTATATTTTAAATTTGTTAATGCAAGAATGAAAGTGTAACATTCATACGTTTAGTTACAACCAAGAGATAATGAGATACTAAAGAGAAATTACACAAAAAATGAAATCGTAATTATGTGTGTGTGTGAAAGCAGCATTTCTGCTAAAAAAAGTTTCTTTGTAAATAATTTTTTCCCAAATCCGCTCAGAAAAAAGAAGAATTTAAGGAATTATTCTGCTGCAATTGCCGGCGGAGACCACATTGAGCTGATTAGTCTCAGTGAAAGTCATCGTCAGTTCAGAGGAGACCACCGCCGTGATTCGAGCTCACTATTATTGTATAACAAGATGAAAAGCAACAGTTTAAATTATATATATGTATATATATATATATATACACGTATGTATGCCGGCGGACGTTTCACTTTTTTATTTAGAGTTGACCACACAGAAAACGGTATCAGCTATTGTAATTCCTGGATTGGGTAATATTTTTTGGAAACGCAGCACGCAAAACACGCTGTAATAATAACAATATGCCGGTACAGACAGTCGTCAACAACGGTAATGGTTATATAACGCTGGCGTAGTGTTTGTTTTCTGACAAAAGCTAGCGGCGGTGGACAGCGTACTCGTGCCTCGTTATGCAATTCCGTCCACCGCTGCTTAAAACTGTAGCAGATTGTGCTTGTGCTGACCTCAATGTGGTGTCGGCATACGCGCGCGCGCACATGTTGTGTGTGTAGTCACTCCTTAACCGCAAATTATTATAATTATTACAGTGTGACTGTTATACAAATTACTGGAGTTTTTTGTGTGGACATAGAAAAAAATCGCCGCCTTTCACCGTCGGTTGTTTTTGTGTTCTGCTCACTGGGTCGGACTGTGCTAGACCTAGAGAAGCGTGTGCAGTGTGTTTTCTCGTACTTGTAACTTCTATCCAACAAGTATTTGATGTCGTCAGGTTGTTCTGAAAATTACAACCTGTTAAAAATCTCTGAGTCGTCTCAAACCATTTTTGTGGCCACGTAATTCAAGAACTTTTATCTTAGATTTACCTTAATATTTTTACACCAACTTTTCCAATTGTGAGTAATATTATAGTTATACAGCTTCTGTACTTAACTAAGTACTTGAAATGTCGATTATTTTCTTCTGATGAGCATTTGCCACAAACGTTTTGCTCATGCATTCTCTTAACTTTCATGTTAACACACCTTTTCATGAAATCATCTGCTCATACGGATGCTACAAGTTTGCTACATGTCCCTCGTTATTTTATTTTGTTGGTGTTAAATTTGATGTTAAAAAACCACATAATCACATCTAGTAGTAATTTCTATCACTTTGTTTTAAGTCTCACGTTTCGGAGTCATAGGTGAGATGGTTCTCTAAACATGGTACCGAGCACCTTCACAAACAGTTTGTCTGTCTATTTATTTGCGATCTGCACTACGTTTTCCGCACCCGCCTTCCATTTCTCCTTATCTCTCCCGCATTCTTCCACTTCTTTGCTCCTAATCCCATTCTCTTTCCACATCCCACCAAACATTTTGGCCCCCTTCCTCTTTTGGCAGGTGGTTACCAGTTCTATATTTTTAGGCTACATTCCTTTTGGCATTTTCATGTGCTTCAACATTTTGTTTACATTATTGTTGCTCTTCGTACTTCAGTTTCTTCATTTCGCATTTTTTTGTAAGGCTACAGTTTCTCCTCCATTGATGCATGTATATGACTTCAGCCTATTCGAGACATTATTTCTAATAGTGCTATTTTCTTATTCTTTTTCTTTTTATTTTTTATTTTCTAAGACAAAATCCATCATTAAAATAATAGTAAATTTGTAACTGTACTTTTGGTGACCACAATTAAACAATCGTGATAGCCATAGTCGTTCAAACTCAATCATGTGCGGAGATAATCTGCACAATTTATATCAAGTAAATATATGGTATAAATTATATCATAATTTTAGATGTTTACTCTACATGTTCTCCCTATTCTGTCATATTTATTTTGAATGTTCTAGTACATGACTTACGTTGTTGCTAGGCAGCTTGTGATATTCCGCTAATAAGCTTCATCATTAACAGTTTTTATAATTGCAGATATTGCGAGATTTACAAAACCTCCTTTCGTCTTTTACTTTTTCCTTCCTCTTTCTATCTATCTCCCCGAATGTTTAGTTTATCAATATTGGACGGATATTTAGTCACCTTATCGGGTGGTGTAGAGAGTCATTTTTTACATTCTACACAAAGCTTTACATTCTTTGGTCAATAGTTGGCAATAAATGGTTCTTATCACTGATCTAAAATACCCAGAAATTTTTCCTGTTTGGAGAAAATGGAAGCTTTGTCGTCCTGAAGTAGGGATGACTTCAGAACGTTCAATCTTCATTCGACAATTTCCATTGAGAGTCAGAGTTTCATATCCATAAACGACATCTAAAAAGATTAGGAACGATTTGTATGAGTCTCTGGTATATTAAGTTGTTTCGTGATATTTTCAGACTTCTTGCTCGGAACATTGTCTCCGTTCCTTCCTGTCTCTTGACCACACATAGTTATTATGATCTATAGGGTATATCTTGTTTGAACATCCTGTTGCTTCTAATCCTACTGTTCTTTTCGCTTGGATGGAATTCTCTCACTATACTCTTTCCTACCCATCTCTTGACCACACATAGTTATTATGATCTATAGGGTATATCTTGTCTGAACATCCTGTTGCTTCTAATCCTACTGTTCTTTTCGCTTGGATGGAATTCTCTCACTATACTCTTAGGTTTACACTTTCTAAATACGTGTTCCCTTGGTCTCCCTCTTCCTTACAGAATATTTTGGATACAGTCGGTACGTTTGGTTATACGTCTTCTTACACATTTAATCTTCGTAGTTCCAATTCTTGTACTTACTTCATATTGTCCTTCATTCTTCCTAAAATCTGGAAACTTGTTTTTACTTCAGTCCAATTGGTCTTCACGTAATAGAGATGATGTTATTGGCGGTGCTACTGTAGACAATAAAAAGGCTATACTGCAACAGTATGTTGTAGGCACAAACGCTGCTACTCCAACCTTAAATGTAGCACTGGCATGTAACCCGCTGTCACAATGCATTATCATGTTGTAGCCTGTAGCAGTCTTGCAGTCATTATTATTTGATGTATTCAAGGTGAAATGTCTATTAAACTAACAGGCACGTACGGACGCCGCTGCCTTCAACAAGACAAATTCTTTCTTTTGTGCAGAACAAGATCAACAACACCGTTATAGATTCTCCTCCTTCTTGCAAGTGCTGATTAATGATTACTTAATGAGAGAAGTGTTTGATTGTGCTGATTGTTTTAAGGTCTTGATAATTAATTATTACAGGCACTTTTGGAGTCGAAACAGTTGCTACTGTTACAAATCCATGAGTAATTAAAATCAATTGTTCATTATTTTCAAACAAAAAATTTACGCGGATCTACATAACTGCCGGAGTCTTTGAACTCAATCACTGATTCTATCCTTCTTCGTGTTCTTCGGCTGCAACATGAAGATTCCGCTTTAATGTTATTACGTCTAATTCATCATTTTATTGCCTCCGACGTTTACAACGTCTTTCTCTTCTTTTTTCTTCGGAAGCGTATCCTTGATATCCACACACGTCTGTTATGGCTGCCTAACGACAGTTATTTCCTTTGTCACGTACATATTCCCAAACTCTACAATTTCTTGTCATGAAATTCATCTTAATTCCAATAATTTTCTTTTTATTCTCTATATTTCTTACACATTTCTTTTTTTTTTATTCATCAACAACTTTTGATCTTTTTGTTTGACACGTTGCATTGAGATCCAGAGTTTCGCATCCGTAAATGCAACCAAAAAGATTAAGTTGTATATACCTCTGGAGTATTAAGTTGTTTCGTGATATTTTGAAACTTCCGGCTCGGGACACTGTTTCCGTTCGTACCCTTCTCTTGACCACACTTGCCCATTAAAATCTAAAGGCTAGATAACAATACTAACAATAACAATACTTACTAAACCGTACTAACAACAATACTATACACTATAACATATAATTAGAGTACATAACAAATATAACGATATAGTATTGTTACTATACTGATATTGTAAGTATTAACAATACTTAATAAGGATAACCCGTCATTTCTTTGACTATTCAGCACATCATGTAATCGTTGGCTATCGTTTTATCATATATTTCCACTGATATTACTGTTCCGTAAAATTATATTTACATTTTGTGTAATTTCTGGTATCTCACAAGCTGGTTTTATTTTCTTTTTTGTTGTTCCACCGTTTGATAATGTCAACTCTAATCTCTTAAAATTATCTGTACTTTTGATCTTTAGGTTTTAGTCTGTTTCAAAAGTCTTTACTGTTTCTTCGTTGTTGCTGAATGATCAGACCTCATAAAACTTATCGTAACTTTTCAAACAAACACTGTTGCTAACAAAGTTGACTATCTTATAACCCCACTCCAAGGATGACGCATAGTCAGTTATCGAGTCTGTGTGTTGATCGTCGCCGTCTGCTTAAAATCCGGTATCCTTTCGAGGTCATTTCTCTACCCATTTCAACCGAAACATTTTCTTGCTCTAGCCTTAGAATCTCCCCCACTATTATCTCTCTCTCTCTCTCTCTCTCTCTCTCTCTCTCTCTCTCTCTCTCTCTCTCTCTCTCTCTCTCTCTCATCACCTATCAACATCCTCAACAGTAGCGGCAGTATAAACACTTGTAAGTCTCCTGCTAAATGAATATGTGTCCAGTCATTCTTCTGAGCAATTCCTGTCCGATTCAGTGGATAACAATACTTAATAAGATCAACCCGTCACATTCTTTCCAAATTTCTCAGCTGTGACTTTGGTTTTAGATGTCTCCCAACTTCAAAGACTTTAATGTCTCTTGATTTCCCACTTAGATAACACTCCGTGGCCATCTGTTATATTTTCATCTGACGAATTGTCTTTGTTATTCCAACTTTTGTCGTTTTCATGTTGCTCGTCTCTCCTCTGTACTTTTGTACACAAAGTGTGTGTGAGTGTGTGTGTGCGCGCGCTAAGTAGTTTTAAGAGTTTTAAGTAAAAAAGAGTTTAAGTTGTTTGACGCATGTTTCACAGAACTAGTTCTGCATCCTCAGAAACTATAAATGTTAACAAATCGATTGAAGTTTTATTGGCATGAATAAGGAACGTTACGAGCCTCGTGTTGTTGAGTGAAGACGAATATCGGTGATGATGTAACGTTATGTAACGCTGTCTACGTTTTGAAGGTATTTTGTGCAAAATTAAATTTTTTACGCCTGCACAACATAGTCCGTACTCTTTATGTAACGCCTGTTGCTACAAGAAGAGTGTGAGAGAATCCGATTGGAAGACAATATCAGCCAACTATTTACGCTTACGCACGTTCCGGTATCTGTGGGAAATGATTTTTGTGTGAAAACAAATATTCGATATACTCGTTTCCTTTTTGGCTATAACGCTGAAAGTTGTTGTTTTCTTATCTGAAAGAAACGTGTGTTTAAGAAATTTTTATTAATAGAACCTCAAAAACATCAGATAGAAACAGGAAGACAGTTAATGAAGAAAATACAATACTATTGCCTAATGCCGTAATAGAGTAAGGTTAAATAGCAGTGAAATTCGGCAAGTTATGATAAAGGAAAATAAGTGTGTGGAAATGTCAGAAGAAGACCGATCAAAAAGAAAGAGCCGGTGTAAAAGCAGTGTTAAGACGATCACGTGATGTACACAGAATCTGAGGGAATAGACTGACGAAGAGTGGAGTATTTTGGTAGGGCTTTGAATATATTAACCGGGTGTAAAATATCCGTGATAACGGGTGAATAGAGTAATGTAAAGTTTACAGAGTATTTTATTTTACAAATACATTTTTATATTTTATTTGATATAAATATTGTTTCGAAAACCATGAAAGCAGTTAAAATTATGTAGTCTACATGTTATGTAGAGGAATACTAGTATAAAATGACAGATGTTATGTTATCATAGAACAGCAAATACAGAAAGCTCTAAAGATTATGATATTTTTCTAAGAATGTTAACTCGGTTATAATCTCGAAAACCACTTACTAATCTTTTACCACTTACTAGCAATTTAAATATTAGAGATAGTAGTAGAACGTTTTAACTTCTGGATACATAGACGTCAGGGTCAGAGAGAGAGAGAGAGGGAGAGGGAGAGAGAGAGAGAGAGAGAGAGAGAGAGAGAGAGAGAGAGAGAGAGAGAGAGAGAGAGAGAGAGAGAGAGAGAGAGAGAGAGAGAGAGAGAGAGAGAATACAAAAAAACACTGATTGTTATATGTACCAGACTTTTAGACTAATGGTTATAGCTTTGATGCTCAGAATAGGTAATAGAAAAAATATATAGGAAATTAGAGAATAGTAACGGTGAAAAATTAACCTTTTAACATAAGAAAAAATGGAAAACCACATAAGCGGGATTTTGTAAATCGATGGAGACACATTTGTCATTCAAATAATTTACATAATAGTGATCTGAATCATACAAAGAATCCAAGAAGTATTACTAAAGAAGTAAACCAAGAAGTTACCAAGTCAGTACAAAACGAGAACTTCAGTCTAATAATACATCTCACGTTTCTCGTATGTACAAAATGTTTCTTTTTCACGCGTTGCTGTCTATGTGTTTACATGTACTAGAAGGCGATTGGTACGGTGTGGTAACGATTTTGGACACATTCCAAGCAAAACACGGCGCGGGAAAGTTTTGTGTTTTATTCTTTTCCGCTGCGATCGGTAACGCTAGTCTCTGGGATCCGCTAAGGGGAAAAACGTGTACAGTTACTGTTGCGAAATATAGCGTCTGACCTCATCCACATCTCTCTGATTTTGCTTCTTTTGCATCGTTCCTTTGGGGTGGGGGTGATTTATTAATCGCTCCTCCAATGACGTGTGTTTGGTACTAACAATAAATAAACATAATTATACATCGATTTAACGAAGTACACTCGACTTCTATTGTCTGCTTTTAATCTCTTCCCGCCGTTTTTTGTTTTCTAGTAATTTTTCCTTTTTTATTTATTTCATTCTCCTTTTTTATAATTTTCTTTCGTCATCATGATATACTATTTCTTGTTACGATCGTGACCGTTTCCATCACTAACACTGCAATAATAATAAATTTAATGCCAGTTAGCCTGTTACTAATTAGTAATCAGTTTTATCTTATGACGCGCAGAATAAGAGTCGTTTTTGTAATTGCCATGTAAAATATAATAGTATTTATCAATTTGAGAAAAATAGACGTTATCAAACTGGAACACAGAAAATGTGAAAATGTGATATTTTAAACATATATCCGATTCTTGGCAAATTTTTACTGAGACTTATAAAACCTGCTGCTTTTTAGATAGCGGCCTTATCAGTAAGCAATACTCAGATCTTCTATACTATGCTAAAATAGGGATCTAACGAACTTTGTTTCCACAACTGCGAACAAGACATATAAGAACAACATCAAGAACAAGTAGAAGGACAAGAATAAAAAGAAAAAAGAACAAAAGATGAATAGCAAGAAGAAGACAAATTAAGAGAAAATAATAAAAAATAAGAACAAGATTAAAACACTAATAAAGACAAGAACGTAAAATGAGACAAAACACAAGAAGTCTAAGGCAACAAGAAGAAGAATGGCGAGAATAACAAGAGGTAGAAAATGAAAAGAACAAGAATAGGCCAATAAGAAGGAAAGAGATAAGGACAACGAAGATGACAAGAATAAATAAAACCAACCAAAGTAAAACAAGAAGAAGAATTACAAGAAGAATGAGGAGAGAAGAACAACATAAATACAGTATAAGGAAAGCAAAAATCATGAGAAGAATATTAAGAGAAATGAAGACCAAACAGAAAGCCAAAAGAAGTAGAGAAAATTTAATGAAACGAAAATAAATATTGCTGATACAAAAGGATAAGTAGCTACAATAGAATTTACAATAAACACTATACGGTAACTATTTTATATATAATTATATTTATATATATAAATAATGATTAGAAACGTAAATTTTATAATTATAATAAATAATTATATTATATAAGTATATCAATAACTATTTGCTTTTACCACTAAAAAAAGTTTCATTACACACAAAAGTTATTTGTAGGCATAACGACAATGGTGATAGCAGTCGTTCATTACACTTCTCACAATCTCGTCTTAACACGTTTGTTCTTTCCATCATGGCAGAGAACTTATTCAATCTTAACCATTAATATTTTTCACCCAAGTCAGTGTGAAAGGGGTGAGAAAAACAAAACAAGAAACATTCGGTGATTCCGAGTTTGGAAAACCGTTTACCTTTAGGCATCTTAGTTGTCCGTGCAGCTGACTCACGATATCCGTAAATCTAAATTAGGATTGGAACTTGTGTAAATAAACTACATTATCTTCGCGCTGAAATTGTAGGGGAATCACACTGAAGGCGTAAATTCTCAGGTCAGAAACAGTATTGCTGTCTACACGTAGAGGTTTTCCTCCCGTTTGTTAAGATTTAATCATTTTCCGCTTCTTGTTTCCGTTTAGAAAGGAAAATCAAATATCACATTGTATACCTATACTTACAGACACGTTTCACCAGTTTACCAACAGTCCGATTGAAATCAGCTTCGAAATGGGATCTGTAAAAAAAATATTTGCAACTAGAATTGCCTACGTTCACCCTCTTCCCATCTTGTGCATCTTAGATGCGAAAAAATACGACTTGCCGTTTTTACCGAACGAGTTGCTATTTTGAATAAAATCACGACTACAAAAATCGAATTAGTCCCTCCAACGAGGTAATCCAATTATATGAAAAACAGACATCGACGAATCGAATCCAGACACCACAAATCGATTTAAATAGTCATATTCAATGGAGACCTAGATTCAGCTTAAAAACAATGTAAGATAATTGAAGAAAGCAAAGGAGGAATGACGAGAATTCTCTCTCCCTACGCAAATGTGTTTGGGAAATGTGTGTTTATATGAGAGTTGTCTCGAAATGGATAGAACAGCAAATAACAAACAGCTGATATGCGTCATTAGGCTGAAGAATAGACAGACTTACCAAAGCTAAAGTTGTAAAACTAAAAAAGAAAAAAGTTGTATCGTATACCGGTACACTTAGGTGGGAGCGATCTCTTTGACGAAGAGGCAGCGAAATTTTTGACCGAATGCTTTAAGAACACGTGATCGTAAAAAACGCGTAAATATGAATAGAGAACGCGTGATCACTCTCCACATATGGAGCAGAGAAATGGGTGTATTAATGAGAGATCAGTTATTTACGAATGGCATGTGATGTGATTATATTTGTAAATCAGTATAAGACAGTATAACAACAGAGATCTCCGCACGCTCCCACTTGTTATAAACTCATAAACATGTGCATACGTGTGTTGGTAATACGGTAAACGCGTGTGGAATGTAGCAGTCACGTTATTTATAGTAAACATTTACATAAATCCTTGATGTATTTGTGTCGTTTATGCAGCCAGTGGTGCGTAACACAGCCGCCCCGCGCAACCCCGCTCCTCTTAAAGGACCATTTACTTTAAAGGCGTCTTTTTTTATCTATTAGTAATTTAATAAAACGTCGCAGACTATTCTATGCTACCTAGCTATTATAACAAAATATTATATTTTTTCTCCTTATCTAAGTACAGATGATATAAGATGAATAATTTAAGGATCAGATATCTTATATTGATCACTCAAAGTTTAAAGTTTTTTAAACATTTATTTCTCTTTCAGGTTTATATTTATATAATTTTAATAGCTAAAAATGTCAACATTTTTAGATAACAACCAAGTTTTATTAACAATCTAAATGACAGAAGTTTCATCACCCACTAATAGGTTTTCTTCACCCCTCGTTATCAGTAACGCCCTCGGTTATATTTGGACGCAGTGAATATAACATTTATATAATAATATAATAAATATAATAAATTTACTTCTGAGTTTTTGTAGAACATCTACCTAATGTACCAGTTATCTTTTATGGAGATTTTAAATCTGTAAACCGATTTTCATCTTCGGCTTCAGGGATGTCATTCATTCTGAAAACCGATCTCGTTTTTCTCACCTTACAAACTATGTCTAGCGTGATATTCTTCTCTAGGAATGTCTGCTTATCCTGGGAACTCTAGGCAGTAACAATAGAGCGAGACGAGCGACTGATGATGTTTGATCTCGATTGATGATGTCTCGAACATGAACGCATTTTGTGTAGCAGGCAAAAGCTCTCTTGCATGAATCGCTATAGTTAGTTTATGAATGCTATTTAGATAGGTGGATTAGTTAAATCGCTATTTAAGAATATATTGTAAGAGGTCATATAATTGTACAAAAAAAAAGTAATATCAAAACCCCGAAAAAGTTTCTTTACATTTTCTTAGGCCTTTTTAAAATAAAAAGTATTATAAACTGGGACGGATATCTGGGTATCCAAAATTAATCATTTGTTCCGTTTTAGCAGCACATTCGTAACGTGATCATGAATACTAAACACAGTTCTCTGTTAGATGTGTTCTTAATTTTATGAGTCATCGTAGGTTATGAATACAGGTCCATTCCACGTTAAGCGGGCCATGAAAGTAAACACATTTGGGTTTAAATAAAAAAAACCCTGTATATTGTTGTCACAGTACTAAAACATTCCAGCTCGTGGAAATGTACCTGTCTGTACTGTTAAATTTATCTGAACTTTGGATGTTTAGAGAAGTTAACAGTAAAATAATCGAAATTGCATGTTCGAGTTAATTTGAACATCCGTTACGAATTATATATGTTTACTTAAAAGCAAAATTTACTTTAAAATAGATCAATCTCCTCCCAAAAATCTGTACTAATAGAAAGTAAATATTCTTTTATTTTATATCTTATTAATTGTCAGTGTTATTGAGACTGCAGTACAATAAAATATGAAACCTTTACGGAGCAGATGTTCGTGCGAAACAAGTGTTGCTGTGAGAATATAAAATAAAAGAAAGGAATGCACAAGAGTGTAGAAAAGAAAGGGAAGACCTTTTAACGGCACGCCAGGAGAATAGAGAAGGGCGGCATAGCGGAGCGGGCCGTCATCTCAGGGTCGTCACGTACGGCGAATGTGATAACACTAGAGTGATAAGCGTCTCGTCCCAGTTATATAATGTTATATTTAACAGCTGTGTATGTCTGACAGTTAACCGTTATAGATAAAACCTTAATTGTGTTTCTGTTAGAGGATTAAAAACGATGTGCTTCGGAACAGGCGCGAACGGGAGATAATAGTAAATAAATAATGACTAGAAGGCAAGATCTACGAGAATAAAAGAAGAAGAAATCCTTAGGGTACAAGTGGATTATACTGTATGTGCGCCCGCGCGCGCGCGCGCCTTAGACTCTATTTTCTCCATCTCTTTTGTACATATTACATACACTTGCAATACAAATTTATTAACTGATTTTCAAATTACGTAAGTTTGGTTCTTCTTCTTCTTCTTTAGCACTACAGCCCAATGTGAGCACTGGCATCCAACACCAATCTTCTCCAATGTATCCCATCCATTGCCCTCTCAGTGTAACCCCTGACACCCATTCTTCTTAGATCTTCCAGCACATCATCCAGCCATCTTATCCTAAATCTTCCCCTCTATCTGCTTTTATGGACTTGCGCCCTTGCGCCCTCAGGATGTTTATTGGCATACATACGCTGACCACCCATCCGCTCTACGTGACCCCAAGCCATTGTATTCGATGAGCCTTTACGAATCTTACAACGTCCTCATGCTTTAATATCTCGTCTATCTCGTGGTTATTTCTTGTTCTTCATTCATTGTCTTCTTTAACCAGGCCATAAATATGTCTTGCAATCTTTCTTTCAAACATTCTTAGTGTTTCTTGTTTCTTTTTGTTAATGTTCATGTCTCGCCTCCATAAGTAAGAACCGGTCTGTTAAGTATCTTCTGTATCTTATATATTTGTATTTTTGTGTTACGACTAATGAGATTGCTTCTCAATAGTCTGCTGTTGGCATAATATGCCCTATTGTAATGTATAATTTCATTATACATGCCCGTGTTTATGGACCTTTCATTATCTATCATGTTACCCAGGTATCTGAACTTATTACCTGCATCAGACGAATTATCCTCTATGCATAGATTATATAGATTTCTTCTCCTTCCTGTTGCAGAAATTACGATGTCTTTAGTTTTGCTGATATTTACATTCAATCCCATTCCGGCGGATATTTGATTCAGCTTCTTATATACCTCAACTATTATCACATACGTTAGGTTACAATATTAAATACGTGCGATGCTTGAACCAAGAAGTGTTGATAACAGTTTTATAAATCAAACCTGTTTAAATAATTTACAAGTCATTTGCACAATTCACTGATAATCGTTAAGATTGTCTTACGATGTGACCAATCAATATTTCTACATGTAAGATCCACATGAAGAAGGCACGTTCTCTTTCAGATAACTCATAATCAAACAGAATGTGGTGTTATACCTGCCAACTGAATACCGGATCCGATAAAATGTTGATTCTATGTAGGTACTTCTTATTTCTTCCATGTCTTGATAACGTTTGGATCAGCTTGTAATTTTATAGTGTTTCATCTGTGTACTCTCACAGCAAAAAATTCTACGATGACAAGTTGATATCACATATGTTTTCATGCGTTTAGAGAGAGAGAGAGAGAGAGAGAGAGAGAGAGAGAGAGAGAGAGAGAGAGAGAGAGAGTGTGTGTGTGTGTATGTGTGTGCGCGCGCGCGCCAGTCTCTGCAATAATGACTGAAGCCATTATCTGTGATTTCTTCTCATCCAATTCTTGTCCAGTGGCTGTCCTCCCAAAAAATGAGAAAACCCATTCCAGCATTATTCTCTTTGCAAGTGTAAAAACTACAGTATCAGTCGCACGTCTCTGAACAAATTACCGCATCTTCAAAGACCGATAATTTTCATAACATATTTAGTCCATGATGATGATGATGCAGAAACATTTGTCTGCGAAACGTATTCAGAAAATATAATTTTATACTCGGAATTTTCTACTCGGAAAAAATTAAAAATTATTTTCGTATATGTAACTGTAATGTAATTATGTTCGTATGTAATTGTGTTAAGGTAACTCCAAGAAACTAGCGCGTTACAATATAATACACTCACACACGTACAGGCTTATATACTTTAGTCCTATATAGAGGCCTATTGCTAATGCGGGTGTAGCCTGTTGAATAGAAAACGCTAGAAAATATAACGAATATATTTAACATAACACACACGAGCGATTAACGGAGAAGGTGTGGAAAGGGAAAAGGGGAAGGAAGGAATGAAAGGAAAGATCAAGTGAAAGGGAAATTATCAAGGACTACGTGTAAGTAGGTAACTTGGTTGCTGCTGCTGGTGGAGGGGCTCACGTTACCAGTTTTCTCTCGCTTCGATCAGTCTCCCTCTCTTTCTTCGTTCAATACACATACACGCTCGCGCGCGAGCCATGAAGGGGAAATTCTAACGTACTGTTATGTATAGTATTTGTATGGCAAGTCAGTAATTTATAATTCAGTATAGTAATTTATTAATTGTTTGCTAGTCCTAAATGTATTGCTTTGGAGTAGGCTTGTAAATATTGGAATGATAAAAACGTTTCAGTATCCTGAGTTAAAAAAGTTTACGTATTCACAAACACACATCAACGCCCGCGTATGGTTTCTTTCCGATACCATAGTAATATAGCCTCTCTTCTTTACTTGGTCCTCAGTCCGTAGATTGGTAGGCAGCTGTTCTCCGTATGGATCGCTTTCCGATACCATAGTAATATAGCCTCTCTTCGTTACTTGGTCCTCAGTCCGTAGATTGGTAGGCAGTTGTTCTCCGTATGGATCGCTTTCCGATACCATAGTAATATAGCCTCTCTTCGTTACTTGGTCCTCAGTCCGTAGATTGGTAGGCAGTTGTTCTCCGTATGGATCGCTTTCCGATTCCATAGTAATATAGCCTCTCTTCGTTACTTGGTCCTCAGTCCGTAGATTGGTAGGCAGATGTTCTCCGTATGGATCGCTTTCTCCGTATGGATCGCTTTCCGATACCATAGTAATATAGCCTCTCTTCGTTACTTGGTCCTCAGTCCGTAGATTGGTAGGCAGCTTTTCTCCGTATGGATCGCTTTCCGATACCATAGTAATATAGCCTCTCTTCGTTACTTGGTCCTCAGTCCGTAGATTGGTGGGCAGTTGTTCTCCGTATGGATCGCTTTCCGATTCCATAGTAATATAGCCTCTCTTCGTTACTTGGTCCTCAGTCCGTAGATTGGTAGGCAGCTGTTCTCCGTATGGATCGCTTTCCGATACCATAGTAATATAGCCTCTCTTCGTTACTTGGTCTTCAGTCCGTAGATTGGTAGGCAGCTGTTCTCCGTATGGATCGCTTTCCGATACCATAGTAATATAGCCTCTCTTCGTTACTTGGTCTTCAGTCCGTAGATTGGTAGGCAGCTGTTCTCCGTATGGATCGCTTTCCGATACCATAGTAATATAGCCTCTCTTCGTTACTTGGTCTTCAGTCCGTAGATTGGTAGGCAGCTGTTCTCCGTATGGATCGCTTTCCGATACCATAGTAATATAGCCTCTCTTCGTTACTTGGTCTTCAGTCCGTAGATTGGTAGGCAGCTGTTCTCCGTATGGATCGCTTTTTACGTTCCGCTTAATTTCTTCATAGACATCACAATTTGTTATTCGATTTACATCCTGGACATCAGCTATTTCTAACTGTGAAACCCTCTGACAATTACATCATAATGTGCCAGTAAGTTCGTCCTTTCACTTTACAATATTCTTCCATATGTTCCTCTTCTTTCGCTGCTGTATTAAGAATGTCTTCGTTAGTGACATTTTCAGTACCACCGTATTTTCAGTAACTTCCTAACGTACAACATTTTAAACAACTGTACTTCCTACTTTCTTCTGCTTCTTTTCTCACTGCCTTAATCCCAATACTCCATACGTAATCGTTAGGAATCTTCCTTGGTCCAAGTATTATTTCTTTAGCAGTTAGCAACACATAGTTTACTTAATGTCGAATGCGGTTTTTATCTGTTCAGTTCTGCTCAGAACACCTCCCTATCTCCAACCATACTTAAATGTCAAGTTCTTCAACTTCTTCTACCGCCTGTCAAATCAGAATGTGCCTAATTAAGTGCCTAATTGGAGTTCTCTAAGCATACTTGACAAATATTCCTTTGTAGTAACCCAAGTCCATACTGCTGTTTCAGTCAATTCCCGTTCCGGCTAGTGACTCTCACATTTTAGTTTCACTTTCTACAAATTTTTTCAGTCTTATTGTTCAGATTAGTAGCTTGCTATTGTTATCTTCACTCCGACTTCCTACAGACTTTCGGTCGTTCACATTGCCAAATTCATATTTTAACGGACCATTTTTCATTCAACATTCTTCTCGTGTGCCGGCATTTAAGTCTATTTTTTCGGTTACGTCCAGACCAATCTCCTCTCCTGCTGTAATTTCCTAGTTTCTTATTTTTCCCGATCATACTAAGACAACAGTCACGGCCACGACCTTTGTAAAAAGTGACACTTTCCTCTATGGTATTTTAAATGCGACTTTGAGCTTTTCTTGTTGTAATCCTTCTCTAGATAGTGTGGTGTAGTCGGAGGGTAATTATGAAAATATTTTTAATTTTTTATAATCAGTAAAGGAAAGACACTAAAAATAACTTTTACAGACAGTGGTTGTTTCTGTTTTATTGTGTCGTCGTGAGGCGTGGGTTCTGACCACGAAAACTGAATAGAAAATACTGTCTCTCGTGATGAAAGGATGGAGGACACACTGAATACTACTTAGGTCTACTGCAGCAGTGAAACGTGAAAGATCATAGATAAAAATTAAATAGCACTTAGAAGGATAGATGACGAGAGCTTATTTAAACAAGCTGTCGGATAGAAACCATAAGGAAAAAGTATTACAGGACGACCAAAGAAAAGATAGATACTTGAAAACTAAACGGAGGACTTTCTAAACCGTGAAGTAAAGATGATTATGACTGATTGGTTGACTGATTAATTGATCGATGGTGGTGATGGTTGATGATGATGATGATGATGATGATGATGATGAATGGAGTTTTGAAGACGACACACGGGTAGCTAGAGCTTTATAAGTAGGAAATAATGACTTACTTATAATAAGGCATGTCTAATTTACTATAGTGTTAAGACAATGGGAAGAAATGCTAGCGATCATCAAGAAAGGAGATTTTTTTAATCAAGTGGTTTAAACAATATGGGTTTTAAACGGAGGACGATCAATACGATAATCTCTCAATTTCGGAATATGGCCACCAGTCAGGATTATCTGATTCAGGTTGGAAAAATGCAAAGCCTTTTGAGAAATCACTGTTATATTTAAACATTTTATCTTGTCTTGAACGTATTATTGACCTCTACGAAGATTGCACACTTATTTTTTTCTACGTGAAAGAAATTATTTGTGTTTAAAAAATACGTTTTACTGATTGTTTTATTAATCGTAAATTAAGTAAATAGTGTCCGCAGATCTATACTTAGTTGCCGAGTGAAGCTTTAAGGTCGTAAAACTTTATTATTGTTTATTATTTTCAATGTTTGATGGTAATAAGAGACAACATTCAGATCACCGAGGTGTGGTTCCAATCTTAGCAAGCGTACAGCCGTCGGTTCAGATACTATATACAGTATATTTTCTGAAACCGTTTTCACGTCGTTTTCCTTCTTCGTTCAGCCGTCTGAATCATCTTAATCAGATAAGACAAACTGAAGCCGTAATTACAGTTTGCAGAAATAAATATAGCAGAACAGAAACACACACACAAGAAGGCAGGGGGTGGTGGGGAACCCGTTTGCCTTGGCTTTGTCTTGCCTTTCCCTCTTTCTTCGTCTCTCTCTCTCTCTCTCTCTCTCTCTCTCTCTCTCTCTGCTTCATTATTAAGTTAACGGACATAAACACTACGTCTGATTGGTAAAACTGGACTCCGCGAGATATAATGGTCACTGGAGCGGATGTGAGCGCGCGTACGCGAGCTACACAGTTACAAAACTGAATTCATTATGTAGTAGTACTGTTTTTAGTTTGTTGTCTACCTTGAGTCGCCAGCAGATGTCGTTCTTTGCAATTTTATATCTCTTTCTGTTATACTGTTATGTCGGTTTTTTCTCAGTGCGTTACATGTTTTCTGCTGCTTCTTTTTCTTCTCAAGACCGATTATCATATATGCGCTCAACAAAAAGTATAAACGTTCCACATTTTAGCTTTTTTTTTGAAGATCATGGCAACATTTTTGTCTGGCTTGCAAGTCTACAAAGAATTTTAAAAGCCTCGACGCAGATACTCATTATCACCTGGTTTGGCACCATTAGTTTTTGTCGTGTTTAATCTTTTATTTTTAGGCTATTACTCTTCGTACACTTATGTGATATACAAATTGTAAGGACGTTTTGTTTCCATTATTGGAGTTGACTAGACAATTAACTTAGTTCCTTTGAAAATCCCTCCGATGGCTCCAACATTTTAATAGTTATCTTATCTACGATATCTTCCACCATTGTTTTAATTAACCATTGTCTTTTATTAATGTGTACATGTAAGTTTAAAGTCTTCTAAGCTTTTCTATTGCAAACTTTCCATTTCGCCTATTCTTCTACCCGTATGTCTAAAGTAACTCAGTATCAATTAATTAACAAATACTATTAATTAGTTTATTTTGACATAAACTTTTATGCCACATAAAAACATAATATGAACTTTTATGTAATATACAAGCATTTTTCTCTACTTTCTACTCATGACACTCTGGGAATATATGAGTAACCAATAATCTAAAGGCTCTGGTTGTTTTACAGCTTGTCTATTGCATTGTCAAAGTTATGGGATCTGTAGGCACCACCAACTGGAACCACCATTTCCACATTATTTACTGTCTTCATAAAGGTTGAAACCACTTTTTCTTTAGTTCAACTATTCTAGATATTACCATAGTGCACCTTCCACGTGTCCATCGCTATTTGCTGCCTCAACTGCCTTGTATTGATTCAACTGTTGATGATAGACTAACATGACTTTGGTCTTTGATTTATTTCCAACACCTGATCTCTACTGGAGTTGTCTAATTTTTCTCTTGTTTTTCTATTAGTTCATCTAATTTTCCGGTCAAAATCATGTCACTTCCATCAATGTTGTCACACTGATCAAAGAAACTTTGGCGATGCAAACAACTGGTTGATGCCCAAAGCAGAAGTCGTAAGCAGGATTCAAATTTTAAATTTACTGACTGGGTAAAAGTATTCTGAACACTTATTCAGCAGAATTAGACTGAAAAGTCGGATAACCTCACTCAATCCTAATGCTGCATTACAGTTGCAATCTTGTTTACTGGCCTGATCAGGTAGGCATGTTGTACGGGGGTTTTGGGTACATATAGGCATAGTGGTTATGAGAACTGTTTGATCACTAAAGGGTATAGCTTAGATATAGTGGCAATATTGAAAGGGACCTGATGAGAATGAGTAACTAACGTTATTAATTAAAAAATACGCTTTGTTGTTTTACTGAATTTAAACATTTTTAGGTACCAACCTCTCAAATATAAATGGTCAGATTATAGAAACGTTGTAAATTAACAGACGTGGTATTGCGTCATAATAACTGTAAACCAATCCGCTGTAGCCTTGCAAAAAAATTTCCTGCAGACAAAAAGGGTGGTTCTGGTTGCAAGGTCGCCAGCGTAACACAGACGTGAAAGCCAGATGTTAATACGAAACTGGTGCTTTCTTCCGGCCCTTAAGACACCTGCCAATTTGTTTTGTCCCTCCACCCGAGGCAAAGATACGCAGTTTTTGCCTACTGCGAATCGCTTATTGGTCAAGGTTGACTTTTCGTCTGTCCGTCTATTTAGCATTACTTTCACTGTGTCCATCTTTGCGATACATGAAACACAGATCGACTACTATCATTTGTTGTTAATAATAACTGTAAATTTTGACTGAAAAAAAAAACAAATACACCGCCGGAGGTTTGCGTAACACTTTACTGTTGCAATCTATGGCGTCTCAGTAATCTTTACTTTATTGTTTATAAAATATTTGTATATATTATCCATTGACTCGCATGTCTGTATTAAGTAGATTTTATTATCAATATATAGGATTTAAAATAAATCGTTGTCTTACTTCGTTGTTTGATGTGTATCTCATCTTTTGTCTTACAGAATCGGATTATGCGGATTCGATAACCCGATGCGAGACCCAAAAACTGAAGAACTCAAAAGACACATAGGACATGTAAGTACAGGAGCTGTTATTTTATATAATTATCCATTTATAACTGCTCTCACAGCCGGCGTCAGTACTCATTGCCAGGCTACTAGGCCGTGGCCGTGGTCTAATGCTGTTAATTTGAACCGAAGTTTCGCCCCCACCATTGGAGGTTACCATCAGTGTAAACGATTGGAAAGGCTCACTGGTAAGGTGTCCATCAGCTCCCACAGTAATGTGGTAAAGATTGGTACTGTGGTGTTCTTTACCATATTACTGTGAGGACTGATGAACACCTTACCTTAGGCTCACTTTTCCAATCGTTTACACTGAAGATGGCCTTCAATTGTGGGGGCGAAACTTCTGTTCAAATTAACAACATTAGACCACGGCCTAGTAGCCTGGCAATGAGTAGTAGCTTTAACAGGATTATCCATTTATAATTATAATTATTTTTATCCACTTATTTTATAATGTTTTCCCAAACAAAAAAATCAGGTTGTATGACTGATTTTTTCTTTTTTTTTTAATGCAATGGACTGAAGGAAGAACTCTTGTTGCTATTGTACTGTCTGTTGTCAAGTTACGCTCACGTTATTTATTTTTGTAATTAAAATTAAGCCTAGATTGGAGGATTAGTGCTATGTAAGACCTAAATGTAAACTTTTGTTGTTTTTCTTCTCTTCATCCTCCTTCTTTTCATCTAGTTCATTTTCTTGCCTTTCTTCTCCTTCTCCTTTTCCTTCTTCTTCTTCTTCCGCTTATTTTCCTTTGATTCCATATTCAGTTTCAGATTAGAAGCAAACCCTACATTATTTGTAGAAGTTCTAAATAGTCGAATGCTGTTCAATCAGAGCAAGTTCCTAACTCAAGATGCCTACCATCTTCCCATATTTTATTCGTCTTTTATTTTTCACCCCGATTAACTTTTCCAGAGTACCGTCCTCCTCTTCAGTAGTGGACTAAGCATTCTACTTATTTCTTTTTTACAGCTAACAATATTTCGTCTGTTTTGTTGAGCATATGGATTACCTTGACATTCGTGTTACGACAGAGGCGCAGAATTTTATATCTTCATTCAGTCTGTTTCAGATTACTGAATTCAACATCACACAGCAGTATAGAGAAACCAGTGTCTTTTTTTTTTTTAATTCCAGAGGTTTGCTAGAACTAGAATTCCTTCATTCTCTTATTTTCTGAAAGTTCATTTCCTCATATTCGTCTCATTAGTTTTACCTTGGTATAAGCGTTGCCAATACCTTCTACCTGTATATCAATACGTCAGTTGCCTTCTACTTAGGCTATAAATTCAAGTGTAGAGTGTATCTCTTAATTCTCTTCAAATTTTTGTGTTTATCGGTCTATCTTCCTTCTAGCTTCCTTTTTAGCTTCCCTAACTCTTACCGGGCACTTAATTTCAAATGTTTGTACTTTTTTTGCTGGTTTTTAGTTGCTACCATGCCTCATAACTAGTAATATTAAATGCCGTCTCTAATTTAAATAAAGTGCATAAACATATTAATTATTTTGGACACGTTTCCTTTATACTTATAAAACATTTGTTAATCGATTAGCACAGTTTAGAAGTTAGAAGTTAACTAATATCTGACCATAAATTTGCCGATTCAGATCAGTAGCGTAGGCTATAGTTTGTAGTCTACCTTGAGCTTCCACAAGACGTCGTCCTTTGTAGCTTCTTATCTCCTTGATTACTGTTACATTATTTTCGTTCTCTCATCATCGCCTTTCCTCGTCTTCTCCTTTTTCACTTGCTTCTTGTTTAACTTATTTATCCAGCAAGTAAAAACAAATTTTTATATTACAATTTTTTAATGTTTTCTAGTTTAGTTTAAATAGCTGATTGTGTAGTGAAATATATTTTTGTAACCTATTTTAAAAGTTGTGAAACTATAAAAGCACTGAAAAGAAAATTATTCGTTTACCTAAGGGCGTGATTTGCCTTAAAACAACTTTTGTTTTGTAATGTAAATATGGATTTTTTTTATAAAAGGAAGTCTTTATACGCATCATACATTTCAGTACATAACTGAAAATGAAAGAATAGTTATGTAGCCTAAACGAACTTCTTGTATATGATTCTTTTGTACAAGTTTTAATTATTTTGCAATACTAATTAGACCATTAAAGTGATGTTGTGATAGAATATACAGTTGTGAAACATATATATATATATATATATATATATACACATATAAATTAACAAAGGATTTACTTTTGGATAAATTTTGGTATTAGATGATTTTTCCAATTATCAAAAATATAAAAATTCTGGGAACTTCACATATAAACACCTGGTTTTTTTTTCTTCAGTGAATGTTAAAAATTCTAGACAGTTAGATTTGTGTTGAAAATTACCTTTAGTCTGACACCTGGCTGGATTTTTTTTATAAAAGGAAGTCTTTATACACTTCCTTATTTTTATAAGGAAGTCGAAAGTCCTAACTTTCGACTTCTAAAATAGTGAATAAAAACTAAATTAGTCTGCTCAACCCATAAAAGTGTGACAGATGTGATTATAGAAATAATTTATAACACTTTTCTTTGTATTAATTGTAATTAATTGCAAATCAGATAAAGTAGTACAACCCTCAAATTGTGTAACTGCATATTTTTTATTTTTCAGTTTTTACAGATATTTGTTTTAATGTACAAAACTGTTGTGTTTTATTGTACGTTTGTATCCAAAATTATACATAATGTTGAAATCTTCACAGAATAATTCTTTTTTAATCATTTACCTAAACTGTTTATCTCAAATGTGTATTAAGTATTTACGTTTTTCCTGAAATTCAGCTGTTTCGTGTGTTTAACCTTTCATCGCTTTTCCTTCCTTCCTGTTCTTTTACGTTGATTCAATTTTATTTTTCTTCCGTTCTTGATACTTGATTAAACGCGATAACAATATTGCTATATTTTGTATAAAAAAGTCTGACTTTCCGTTATAGCCTATACAGATCAAAATTTAATTTCTTTTTTGACGCTTCTGTAAATGATGCTTATAAACAAATGTGTAATACCAACTTTATCGTACACGGCATTTTATCAGGAAATACATTTTATCTGTATCAAAAAAGCAAACAAAACAAGTATTACAAAAAAACTTTGTTATTTTCACCATTTTGTAGATAGAGTTCAACATTAAGTATACATTTCTGATTAGTCATTCCGACTAGGCCTATATGTTATTCTGAGCTACATTTTTTAGAGTCGTTAGTGTAATCAGTTCTCAACAGTTGTTTATCCGACGTCGATTAAGACCAAAATGTATATGATTTTTTTAAGTCTTTTAAATCAAATCCTTATCCTCTGTCTACCGCTGTAGTACGAGGTAGAACCTGAACCTACCTCGTACAACCTGATTTTGTAATCATACATGTTCCGCTTGGCACTACAAACGCAGCCACTATTTATTAAACACACGATCCTACTGTCGGGTACGTAATTTTCATGCTTGACACATTTTCTACGTGGCATTGTCAATTTCATCCATATTTATTGACCCTACCAATACATTATATAGGCCTAACCCAGTTTTGGTTTTTTTAATTGTTACCTGACACAAAACGAGTAGGCACATATCGTACGCGGTTGCATTGTCTAGTTTCGCTCGTCAGCCGACATAACCCTCTCACTCTTAGTCATTCATATATTCAGACAAAATTGGCGACTGTATTCAAATATTCCTCCGTTGCTCCACTATCACTCTCCACACCGACGATAGTCGTCCGCTGAGATAGCGATCGCATACAGGCTTTGTTCGTACCATCAACGTTCGGAACGCAACTCTCTTAATGAAGAAGGATCAACTTGACGATGGCGCACAACGATACCACAGTTCTGTCGGGCGACTTCAAACGGTTCAGATTATGATAAGCGATATCACTGGTGCTGCGTAAAACTTTGTACACCGAATGTCATCTTCCGTCAGGCTAACGACAATAATAATATATTTTGTAAACATTGCGCGTGTGTGCGTGTGCGTGTGAGAGCACACTGACAAGATCTTCGTCCAAGTTTAAAGCAAACACACCATGCATTATTCAAGACGTTGTGTCTTCTCAGTTCACAAACATGCATGTCTTCACAGTGCAATATTATTGCCAGAAGTGTATTGTCTGAGAGAATGTTTTTCTTTGTCCACACAAAGAGTATTATGCATTCTGTGCGTTTGATTAATAATTCTGCATACAGTTTATTACGCTAGACACAAGTATTACATCTACATCGTCTAGTTCAAGGATAATGCCTGACTTTCTGAATTCGTTTGTGAGCTTGGAATAGTAAATATTCACCAATGGATGCGTTTTCACCAATGTACATTCATAATCAGTTTGCGATTATTTATTCGGACGAAATTCGGAATTTCAATATGCCGCCGTTTGAGATCAGCGAACTCCCTTCTTTCCCTTCTATGTCCATGTTCGTTCCAAATGTCGTCTCTATGAGTGTGCTGGTTAGGCTAGGTTAGACTACGTTAGGATAGATTAGGTTAGGTTAAGGTTAGGTTAGGTTAGGTTAGGTATTCTGAAGTTCTGTTAATGGCCATTGTTTTCAGCGTTACTCGTAGTTTCAGCTATTGAGGCAACATTGGGTTAGATTTGGCAAAAATATTAGTCCCCTCTTTTTTTTCTATCCAACTTCACTTGGATGGTTAGTTTCTCAATACAATCTACTTAAATGATGTAGTTCAATGCACGCTTTCTAATGTTGGTGTACAGGAACCAATGAAAGTATTTAGTATTTAGTAACGAGTACATATCAAACCAGCTGGACAATTCATCGAACTATGTAAATTGTTGTGTACAAATCCGTCTTCAGAAGCCTCTCTCAGTATTTTGTTTTGTTTTTACAGAAGAAATAAGCGTCTTTCAACCAATCCTTTAAGGTTACCGAACCATAATCAAGTTTTGTCAATCATCTCTTTCCGCTTTCGCCTGTTGACGTTAGAATTTCCATGAAATTATCCTGCAAATTTGACTGTGCGAAGAATATCTGTTATCTTAACGCATCTTTATCCTTTTAGGTAGTTTTCGTGTAAAATCGCGATTTAAAATATCCTCCTAGAGTCAGTTACCAACATTTCGTCATCCACATGCATTATAGATGCATCAAAACTATCGTATCATGGTAGTCAGTGTTACGTATCATGTAAGCCTTATCATATATTTAGTCTTACAATTAACTTATATTGAAGGGAGAACTATTGTTAGACATCGAATTTACTTTATAAGGTCTAAATTTCGCTGCCGTGTGTTATGTCCGCCTTATTCATTACTATTAGTCGTTAGCTTAATACTTTTAAGCTTTCATCAAAAACCTGGTCACAACTTTTCTCCTCATTTTTTTCACCTGGTCGAGACCTTCGTTGATAATTCAGGTAAAATCATAAGTCACTAGAATATATATTGTTATTCGGGGACTTCAAGATTAGACGCTCCTTTTCAAATCGGTGGAATTGTAGTTTGAATCCTCCGCAAAGATCATTTGATGAGTCACAGGGACGGGTTCTTGGTGACCCCACCCCTAACGGGTACGTGACAACAAAGCTAACAATAGAGTAAAGCAAACCACATTTGATAGCATTCCACCAACTAGTAACTCTGTGGCTTTACTACGTAATAATATTACTCGCTCTCCTTTTGATTTTTTGGGTGTTCGGGTCTATAGTCCGTTATCAAATGTCTTCATTCAGACAGAAGGTCGAATTTCATATACAGTACTGTGATTTTCTTCAGCGACTTTCTTTACGTTTATTTATCCGCAATGATGACTTCGCTAGGTTTAATTGGCTTCCAATAACATTATTCGGGTTTGAGGTGTTTTTGATTAGGGGTAGTGTTAGCCATTCAATGACTTTAATCGGTTCTCGTAGCAGTTCCTGTCACTCAGTCTTCTGACAAGTTTGGTGACGACAGAATTTCTCCTTTCTTCTCTCTCTCCTACGCCTTCTCTATCGAGGCTGAAGCCAGAACAAATGCAATAGCAAAAAATGTTAGGATAAATGAATACCACATTGATTTAATAAACCAACAGTATTTACAAGTGGGTTATTTTCTTTGTTGCAATCGTTCAGCAAACCGATTACTTAAAGAATAAGCTCTAAGGTTATTGGCAAAACATTTTAGGCGAGATTTGATGCAATACGCTTTCAGGAAGCCAGTATTTTTTGGCCCAACAACGCGAATAATATTAACAATGTTGAAACACGTAATTGTTGCAATAACAATCCGCCAGTGTAGACATTGTTGACCTATTGTTGACTGCTACACTTGTCAGATGGAATGTTTAGAAGTACTCTGATGAATGTATTTAAAAAGATGTTTGGAGTAATTACTTGCAAATACGATTGCGTAATTATTTGCATAACGAATTACTTTATGTAAACAGCGTTCGCATTCCGTTTCACAAAAGTGAATGTGCCCTCCGGGGAGAGAAGGGGGCGGAGAGGGACTTAATATTAACATCAATTTCACCTTCTTTTCCTTTTCATTCCGCGTCATTGTTCATTAAAAATTCGGCCGCAGGACAGTTCCGGAATTATTTCGTACATTCACAATCGGATTGCTATCGATTATTTTTCGATCAGATGTATACTCTATTATTTTGTTATATCTCTGCCTATGGCACACATAATGAACTCTTCACTCCAAGATCAGATTTTCTTTGTAACGGTACAGAATCCTACAGACTTTAAACTTTTGGTGAACTGGTTCGGTTTGTTAACGCAAATTTCGAATTAGGTTTCATATATCAAATATTAGTTTGATTTCACATTAAACGAGATCTCGCTGGATAATGTTTAAATCTCCAGTGAGATTAATCTCACTGAAACCTCTATACTGACTACCCGAGTTGCCGGTAGCACTAACAGTTCCGTCAGAACTCCATATCTTCTTTTCTTTTACTTTTTTTTCTCCTACTTTCCCTTCTATTCAGTTGCTCATAGAGTCTCGTGATATTATGTAGTATTAGGTATATGTCAACAGAGATATACGATCATTAAGTTCGTCATTGGTTTGTTAGAATTCAGTAAATAAATACAGTTGCGTATAGAAGTCTGAAGTTGCTTCCACAACATAACAGTATAAGCCAATGCGAGTACTTCGATCCGCACGCTATTTAAGTGTTTGTGTTTAGAATTCTCGGTGCTGATTGATTATGGTTGTGTGGTAAAATAAAATCCATCTGTCAAGCAAATCGAGAAGTTATTAATGAAACTCATGCGGACTAAGAAAAATGTTTAAACAGCATAACCAAAATAAATTACGTGCGAATGTGGCGACCCAAGATGGCCACAACAAAGACTGAAAGAAGGTGAGAGAAGAAAGAAGCAAAAGAGATAGTTTGATAAAGTACTGAAGCGTCAATGGTCAAGAAGCAATGGCAAGCAAAATACTACAAGAAAAATAGTATTTATCTTGGGTTAGAACGACCGGCCAACACGGGGTGGAGAACTACTAGAAGCTGATGAAATGAGAACACATCTGTTATTCATGAAAGTTTAAAGAAAATGACAACAAAACTAATCTAAAACGTAATGCTCTGTCACAGAATTACTGACAGCGTTTTAGGAGTGGAGTCGTATGCTTTCGTCATCATAAAACGCTGAAGAGTCGAAACAAAAAAAAAACCAACACACTCAGTAATTGGTTATAACAACAGTAACAAAAGGAAGAGATTACCTGTTGGATTTCTTTCAGAAAACAGTAAAATATAAAGGTGAAAAATATGAATGCGAACAAAAGTGTATAGCTACAGTTGTTATCGAAAGATGAAGAAGAAAGACAATACATACAATATGGCGACAGCGCAGACCGATATTTAAAAACTAATAAAACTATACGAAGCGGAGGCGAAGAAACGGAGAATCAGAATCGTAATGAACGTGGAGACGGAAGAAAATCGTAAATAGACCATGAAAAACGACACGAAGAGAGACAGGAGGAAGCCAATTGGTTCGGACGGTAAATGTCACCGGTGGATAACGACATGACGAAACAATACAAAATGACTACCAGGGGGCGCGCGAGTCGGCTTTAATTTTTATGTTACTGTGGTGGATTGTTACCGAGGCAACTACCACTGTCCGGCACAATTGTTTGCCTTTCTTTACTGAGTGTTATTGTTCGCAGAGAGGTGTAATAAAACAAATTATTGTTATTGTTATTATTATTATTATGTTGTGGGTGCGTGTATACGACTGTGTGCGTAGAGCCGTGGTTCTGAGACTTCGACCAGAGGAAAGGGAAGGAAAAACAATATACTTATGAAATCTTCGAGTTTTGCTTACCAATAGTGTTGTGTTATTACATGCAGGCCTATCGTACTTATGAACTGATACAAATATTTGGCAAAACGTACGTAGAAACAAAGATAATCGTCGTCATCCTCTACTTTCAGGGATTAGACAACCATTAGACACCGCTGTGGAGACGCTCCCTTGACGATTTTCGGGCTGTCTTAAATGTTCTTCCATTTGTGTGGAATTCCATTGTTTTTTCAGTTTATGGAAACACGTTCTATTCCTCCGTGATACCATCGTTACTCGTAAAATTTCTCACTGTACGTTCTGCCACTGATCGCAAAAAGTTCACCTATGCTATAAACGAAATTAAAAAGCAAAATCAATTAACATCAAACAAATTAAAATTAAAAATAAATGCTATACAATTTTTAAAATACTAAACACTGGAAACATCATGAATAAAAAATAACCACTAAACCTATATACAACGTCATAACCAACATACACTATCATAATATTAAAACTAGTGCCCTGAGCTGCAGCACTCGCTCACACAATTATAATTTTTGCAAAATTTTGACTTCCATTTATAGTTGGTGCCCTTGGTGCCACTAAAGATAAAAATTTTCAAAACAAACAGTACATTAGAATTTGGGTTGACAACACTTCCTTTCTTCTGATGTTCGGCATGAAGCTTTACAATTTTTTCAAAATTTTAATATATTTTTTGGAGTCCTTAAATTTTCAGATTTCAAACCTAAACACTATATTAAAATTTTTGTTAAAGTTATCTTTAATTTGACCTCCCACTTGGATTTTTGGAATTTTTTTTTAATTTTTTGTATCTCCTTGGACCCCGGAACGCCAAAATTTTGAAATTTCCAAAACTGATAAGTATATTCAGATTGTGATTAAATTTTGTTTAATTTGATACTTTACATGGGCACGTTGCAATTTTTTTGAAATTTTGCTCCTCACATTTTCGCTCTCTACCTGTCACTATTTAGGGAGATCAATCTAAAAAGAGGGGTCTGTAGGCTATACGTATGGATTCGCATGCCAATTTACAAAAATCGGTTAATGCATTCAAAAGTTATCGTGAGACATGCCCCAAACAGCAGACAGACAGCCCATGCGAGTTAAAATTAAGAACTCACTTCGCTCGTTCAGTAAACAACCCACAAACAATTACTTAAAAGACAACAAGTTTGTTTACATGTGATGATGGATGAACGAATTAATTCTTCGAAGAATGTCTCAAGTAAATTAAAAATATACTGACCTTTACGTGGTAACTTACATTAACGATTTAATTGAACGATCAAAGCCAGTTCCGAGTTTCAACTCGACGTGTGGTATTTGTCTATTTGGGGTGTGTCTCAGACAACTTGTGAACGCATCAACCGGTTTTCTTAAAACTTGGCATACGTGTCCATACTTTTACTCTGGAGAACGCTGTTATTGCTTTGAGATTGAACCCCAAAATATAGGCGGCAAGAGGAAAAAATCTGAGGGGGTGGAAACTGTGAAAAATCGCAGAAGCCCATGTGGAGTATCAAATTAAAGATAACTTTAACCACAATCTGAATATAGTGTTCACTTTTTAAATTCGAAAATTTTTGGACCCAACTGGGTGAAAATCTTAATAAGATCGCAAAAATTCATGTGACTATCAACTTAAAGATAATGTTAGTTAACGTCGGAATATAGTGTTCAGTTTTTGACATTTTAAAATTTTTTGACCCCAGGGCGCAAAAATACAGATAAAAAGTTTGAAAAAATTGTGAAAATTCACTAGGGTGTCAGATAAAAGGAATTGAAACCCAAATGCGGAAGTTTTTGTATGACTCTGTGCTCTGTAATTATTCTATTACTAAATATACAATACAGTACAATACAACAAGCAGTAGTAGCAGTAGTAGTAGGAGCAGCAGGAGCAGAACAATAGTAGAGTACAAGTACGCAGAACTGTTCTGCAGGTCAGGGAACATACTACTACGTCATGAACTGTACTTACACACTTATACACACACACAATCATGAAAGGAACTGTACTGTACTTACACACTTATACACACACACAATCATGGAAGAACTGTACTTACACACTTATACACACACTTATACACACACACAATCACGAAAGAACTGTACTTACACACTTATACACACACACAATCATGAAAGGAACTGTACTGTACTTACTTATACACACACACACAATCATGAAAGGAACTGTACTGTACTTACCTATACACACACACAATCATGAAAGGAACTGTACTTACACACTTATACACACACACAATCATGAAAGGAACTGTACTGTACTTACACACTTATACACACACACACACACAATCATGAAAGAAACTGTACTGTACTTATCAGTATAATTAAATTACCTTATTTTGGTTCACCTTAGTGACACTAGCTTCTTTTTGTCTAATGACGCGTTTCGGGACGAAATCCCATCTTCAGATACACAAAACTAATTTAAAACGTGAATTTATACCACATTTTGTGGTTATGTCATAATTTAAAACAACTTAATCGTTCGGAGCAAACAAAAAAAAGAAAAAAAATATTAATTTCCTGGATCTAACCATAACAAATAACGGTAATGACCTGAAATAAAAAATATACAGAAAGCACACATGCACAGATACGGTTATACATGCTAAGTCATATCATCCTCCAGCCCAAAAAATGACTGCATTTAACAGCTTTATTGACAGATTACTTTGTTCCCCTTAATAACGAAGACTATGATCAAGAAGTAAATATTATAAAACAAATAGCTGTAAATAACGATTACAAGCCAACAATAATTGATAGAATGATAATGAAACATAAAAAACGTTTAGAAAATAAAAATGAAAATACCAATATTATTAACCAACATAATAAAAAACACGAAAAATTCCTTTCAGCTAATTATACTGGTTTGATGCCAAATATTTTAAAATCTGTTTTTAAAAGTAAAGGATATAATATTTCATTCAAAACATGTAATAAGTTAAAAAATTTTTTCAAAACTAAAATAAATATTCCTTTAAAAAATAAATCGTGAGTCTATAAAATAAAATGCGATAATTGTGAAGCATTCTACATCGGCCAATCCGGAAGAGATTTTTATACAAGATTTTTAGAGCATATTCCTAAAGCAAGTAATAATAATTCCAGTTTTGCACAACATTTAATAACAAAAGGTCATAATTATACTAGTTTCGAAAACAATTTCGTAGCGTTACATACTTGCAAAAAAGGCAAATTAATGGATAGCCTAGAGGAAATCGAAATATATAAAACTACAAGAAACGCAACAACCAAAAATAATATATTAAATGATCAAATGAACTTCGGGTCTAATAACCTGTTTGACACTGCTATACGGTTGAATAATAATTATAGCTAGTCGTAAGGAAGTCGCGGTACAGCGCGCATGCATGCGGGTGCTCCGAAAGATTTAGTTGTTTTAAATTATGACATAACCACAAAATGTGGTATACATTCACGTTTTAAATTAGTTTTGTGTATCTGAAGATGGGATTTCGTCCCGAAACGCGTCATTAGACAAAAAGAAGCTAGTGTCACTAAGGTGGACCAAAATAAGGTAATTTAATTATATTGATAACCATAAAGTGACTCGGTACGTAAAACATGAATAGATTTAAAGTAGTGTACTTACTTATACACACACATAATCATAAAAGGAACTGTACTTACACACTTATACACACACACAATTTTTTAATTAATTTTAACGATACAAAAGTTAAATTATTAGACATGAAAGTTCTAATGTACAATAGGCGTACCTTGTGCCGTACTGTAGGCGACACTAAAGCAGAGCGGTACACGCAATACCCAAACAGATCTGCATCACTCCTCTGCCCAATTATAAACAAAATTATGCACAACATGGTGTCTGAGACATTGAAATGCGTGATGCGTGCGGGTCGTCGTCGTATGACCCTGTCGAGGTAGCTTCTCCGGTCTGGAGATGGCATCTCGTCGGCCGGCGGCACGACATTAAAGCGGACACTGCAAAAATATAATAAATCTGATGCTGATGATGACAAAATGCCGGCACGACGGTGTATCCTTCCTTTTAAGGTTAAGGTCGCTGTTGTTGTCTAGAGTTGAACAACACTTTAATGCCCAAACTAGTGTTTCCTGGTCCGCGTACACGCACCTGGCGCACAGCGTAGTCAGCGTCTGACTACTTACTAATGTGTCAGATCGTAACCGAGCGGAAGTTTTAGTGTTCTCTCAAAAAGAAAACTTTGCAAATGCAATACGCTCGCTCTTATTTATTACTTTGGGCGCCTTATGCGTAATGCATACCGAACCTCCTTCACTATTGTCTGATTCAACTGTAGGCTACTTGTTTTAAGTATCATCACTTTATACTGATGACAACGACAGTACGTGTAACACAACTTACTTTTTAAAAACATAATATGAAACAGAGGCGAGAAGACGAGACTAATTGGCAGTATTGGCACTGTGATTAATTATCACTGTTATACATAATTCCTGTTTTTAACTTAACCTTTTTAACGGTAAATTTAAAGACGGTAACTATCATGTTAGAATGGTTGAGAGATCTAACTGCAAAAATAATACACACGCGCGCGCGCGCGCACACACACACACAGAATTGTATACGTGTATGCGTGTACACATGTATGTGTATATACACATGTACATTTCTATCTATCTATCTATATTATATACATAAGTGTATATTTATGTACATAAATATACCCGTAATACACATACAGTACATATAACGGGTTTCTACAGCTTTACCCGCCAATCCCTCTCCGTCCTCAGTTTTCAGTTTTTCTGTCCACGCACATATCCCGTTCCCTGTCCCCTAGACACCATCGCTTCCTCCACATCATCCCTCAAAATTCTTCGCGTTCTTCCTCGTCTCCATTTTCTGGCGGTATCCATTCGAATAGCCCTTTGGGCCATGTAGAGTTGTCCATTCTTTTCGTATCCCCAAACCTTTATCCCCAAAAATTCTTTTTTCTCAGTTTGCTCCTCTCTATTTGCGTCTATTTTTTATTCTTTCTCCTATAACCTCATTCCTAACACTTTAAAATTTTGATATGCTACAGCTACGTCTTAGGAAGTTCATCTCTGTTGTCATCAGTTTATTCTCCTTTGTCGTGTCCTACGTTTCAGCCCACCGATACTTGTGTATATTTTTTATATTATTTTATTACTTATTGTTTGTCTCACAAGATGAAATTCAAGTCACTTGTTAGTTTTCTATCCTTTTTTATTTTTTCCATTGTCTCGTCAGTGGTATTTCCTAGCTTTTGTTAAGTGTAACGCCTGAATGTTTACAAGTCTTTACCCCTTTCCCATTTTTATCACCTAATTTTGTATTCTCTTGATCTTCATTTCCTACTGCCATATTTCACTACTTCTAACAGCTTACTGTAAGGCCCGTAATTGGTGTCTTTCTCTTAACTTCCTTAGCATATATTCTAAATTGTCCAAATATTCTGCAATATCTATCCGATTGTCGCTAAAGTATAAACTGTATAATTTATGATCTCCTGCTTACAATCCCATTTCATTAATTATTTTACTCCAGACCTCTAAGACTCTATCTAAATATATTCTAAAAAGAGTAGATGAAAGACAATGACTACATTCTTGTCACAGTCCATTGGTTATCACAAAAGCCTCTGAGTATGTTCTATCGTTTTTAATCCTTGCTGTATTATTTTCATAAATATTTTGTATAGCTTGTCCCAACTTATCTAGTATCTCGGCCTTCCTTGAATATTCCCATAACTGTCACAGTGTTATCATACAATTTTGTGAGACAAACTAGTGCTATATGCAATTCCCAATTTCTATTAACTCTTTCCTCACAAGCTATTTTGATTGTACAGACGTCGATGTTAGAGCGTCCCGATTTGAAACCCGCTTGCTCTTCTGATTGTTTGCTTCCTATTTCTTTCTCAGTTAAGTCAAGTATTACTCTGGAGTACATTCTACCTACACTGCGATGCCATTACAATTTTATGGGTTCTTTTGTCGCCTTTTCTTCATATTGGTGTATGAATTTCTAGTTTTTACGTAATTCTTTACCAAAAAAAAATATATTATTAAATTATGCAACAATAAAATACGTGATTTGTTTCTATCATGCCTAAGTTACTCGTAGTAGACCTATAATTTCTAAACACAAAAACGTGTAAACAAGTTTTTAAAATATTTCGATAAGGTTTCATCAACATTTTAATTTTGTTATCACTTTTTATTGAGTGTATTAAGTCTCGTTTCTGTAGTGTAAAAACTACGTACTTGAAACACACAATTGCAATATTTGAACGATTTGATTATATTTAAAAACATTATTGCAAACTAATTCAAATTTTCGTATACTGTATACCAATTTTTTTTTTAGAATTTTCGTATTTCCGAACTACCGTCGGCCCCAATTACTTCGGGCAACTCATGGTTTACTGGGCTATTAAACAAATATCAGTATCATTCTGTTTTCCTGACCTCTGACCTCGGCTACCTGCATTGCTTCGTGAGCTAACATTCCTTTGCCTTCTTAAGTCTATCCGCATATTTTATTCAAGACATTCCCCTAGTTTCCCTCGTTACTCTGCAGTTCATGTAAAGTAGGGAAGTGTTGCATCTATGACTCCCTGGTAATGAGTCTGTAGTCTTACAGACTTCGAAGGCTTCGACTGTTTGGCAATTCGCTTGTCTCAGCATCTAAAGACAATACTTCTACTGTTTTCTAATATAGCCTGATCTTTTTATATTTCTGTCTGGTTTGTTGCTGTTCTTACTGATGTTCCCTATTTATGATAAAATAAACGAGCGCAGACCGAAATGCTGAAGAGGAATAGAACTTGTTAGTGTGTTAAAGGAAGAAACAATTTTAAAGGGATTGGACGTGATTGGTCTTCATGTGCTTTGTCTTCGGTAATCGTTGAATAACTACCCAATCATTCTGTAGTGATTTTCCACAAAAACGAATCATGAGATTTATCCAATGCATCACATCAGCTCATCCCAGATTTGTTTCAGGTTATCTTTCTGACGGATATCGTTGTTGGCCTCTTCACGACTCTTCACTATTTGCATGATTAGACCTGTTCTGACAACTTTTATTGAATCAGAGTATCTATTAACTTATAACAAATCTTTTCGGTACCTATTAAACACTAAAGGTAAATGCTTAACCTAAAAGGTAAGTTTCTAGCCTTACAAGATATTTATTGAAACCTATGTGATGTAGTAGGTTCTAAAAGATTTATAGCAATGGTACTCTGAAAGTCTGTATTTTCACCTGCGTCAGTACATAAAATCGCTAAATAACGGCTATAGTTTTTCTTGTAATTTTAAATTATTGTGCATGCCCATGCCCGTGTGGGGGAGCGCGCGCATCTCTCTATCTGCCCTCGTGTATTGTCAAACCACTTTTTCATTGGTATATAAATTTTCTGTAGTCGCCGGCCAGTTGTTATATCGGTGCTGGAGATTTTTAAGTAGAATCCTACCACAGTATAGACTCTACTACGCTAGTGTATGTGTGTGTATAAATAGAAACTTGACCGTCAGCAATGCGATAATGATATTATTTTTCTCGTGTGTACAGTCGTAGATTATCGTGTTTGCAAGCAAGCGCGCATCAATTGCTGCCAACAGGGACGTGTAGACAAAAAGTGTCAGTCGCGTCTAGTTAATTGGGTCTTTGCAACTTAGTCGACACAAAATACGTAGAAGAAGCCGTTTCAAGATGGTATTACGCGTATCTGCACAGAAGCTTTCTGTTTTTATGTACTGTACATATGACTTGCGATTGTCAGTTTGTACATCTACTAAATGTCTTATCATCTCTCTCACCCCTTCAACCAGTTAAATTCTCTCTCTCTTTCTCTCTCTCTCTCTCTCTCTCTCTCTCTCTCTCTCTCTCTCTCTCTCTCTCTCTCTCTCTCTCTCTTTCTCTTTCTCTCTCTCTCCCGTCTCTTTTATTTTCGCAATTGTCTCATTTAATTTCTGTGTCTCTTTTATGAGCTAATGCTGTTATCTTTCTTTCGTCTGTCACTCGCTCCTTTCCACTCTCTCTTTTTCTGTATCCTCCCTTCCTCGTTATTTCTCGCACCACAACTGTCAGTTAAACTCAAGTTCTTCTTACCTCTTCTTTAATCATTTCCTAACTTCTCCTTTGCCTTTTTTTGTTTGATACATTTCCTTTCGCTGATGTTTCTTATCGTCATATCTTACCATCCTGTGGAGCTAATGAGGACATCTTCACCTCCTGTCTTTTAATCATGGTCTTTTTTGTAATTAAATACAGGGTGGCGCAGGGAAACGGAAAATTTGAAGTTGATGTTGGCAGCCCTGTAGATGTACCAGAAGTGAAACTGTCTGTCTAGCAGTAACGGACATTTAGTTACCATGGAGCAGTGGAGCGGTGCAGAGCGTGCGGTCACCGTAAGGGCGTTTTACCGACATGGTGACAGTTTGACAGCTGCACAACGAGAGTTACGGCGCCACTATCAGATCCCGCCCCGCGGTCAGGTTCCTTCGTTACACGCAATCGAAACGTGGGTTCATAATTTTGAAGAGACTGGTTCAGCTTTGAAGAAAAAGCCTAGTGGGGGTGTACGATCTGTACGTACCCCAGAAAACACTGATGCCGTGCGAGCTGCCATCTTAAGGCGTCCTCGTCGTTCGGTGCGAAAAATTGCCTCGTCATTGCAGCTCGGACGTCGGAGCTTTCAAAGAATACTCCATAAACTTCAATTTCATCCGTACAAACTTCAGATTGTGCAACAACTGAATCCTAATGATTGTGTATTGCGCCTGCAAATTTGTGAACAATTGTTGGCTAAAATCAATGAGGATGCTAACTTCATTCAAAACCTTTGGATGTCCGATGAAGCCCATTTTCACTTAAGTGGATACGTGAATAAGCAGAACTTCCGTTACTGGGCTCAAGGAAACCCTGCTCAGCTTCACCAGCGTCCATTACACAGTACCAAAGTTACCGTACGGTGTGCAGTGTCGTGTCATGGGGTGATAGGCCCTTACTTTTTTGAAAATGAACGAGGCACTGCTGTCACTGTGACGTCTGAACGTTATGTCAACATGCTAGAGACATTTTTGGCTCCAAGACTCCATACTTTCCCAAATCTTGACATTCAGCACACCTGGTTTCAACAGATGGAGCCACCTCACACACTGCCAGAAGTCTATGGCAGCAGTGAAACGTTTGTTTGAGGATCGCATAATTTTAAGAAATGCTAACATCGCTTGGCCGCCCCGATCTCCAGACCTTTCAGTCTGTGACTTCTTTTTATGGGGACATCTGAAGAGCATCGTCTACCAGACTAGACCAAGAACCCTTGCTCAGGTCAAGACACAGAATGAAGAGGAAATCGCCAAAATCCCAGGTGACACGTTGCGCCGAGCTATGCAAAACCTACAGAAACGACTTACTGAATGTGTACGGCAAAATGGGCAGCATTTAACTGATGTAATTTTTAAAAAGTGATGCCTAATGTAATTTCCAGTCTTGTAGAATATATTTTGAGCCTCAAATAAAGTTTTGTAACGTTCCTTTATTTTTTTCTAATTATTTCAAATTTTCCCGTTTCCCTGCGCCACCTTGTATATTAGCACGCATATGTACCACATTCTCTAATTCTCTTTCTTCTTTCTTTCTTTCCCCCTCTCTACAATTATTATTGTTATTCTCTTATCCACGCTTCTCTCCCCTTATTCTGTTATTAAGCTAACATAACACCAAATATATTTCAGAAGATACAAAGAAAACAAAAAAATAAATATTGAAATTTGAAATCAATTGATAATAACAACTGTTTTATATAATATTTAATGTATGTTTCATGCATGTATAAAACTATGTTATATAAATCAATAGTTAATTATAATATAAATGCTCATTACTTGTTTAAATGAATAATTTAAAAAATACCATGAATATTGATTATTTATATTTAATTACTTTTGCTAACATAAAAGACTAATTTATATTATACATACCTATCGATTTACATAACATATTTCCATAGATATGAAATATACATTATATAGGGGAGACCGGGGATGGTTGGCGCACGGGTTGGTTGGCGCAGTAGCTGTAATTTTTGTTCTACGGGGTTGGTAGCACTGCCGGTCATACGACCTAATCGTCTTGCCATCCAGGCATAGTGAGTGCGTTTTGGTTGAATTCGGCACCGTTATACCCGTGCTGTGCAAAATTATTTGATTTTTACCAACTGAAGTAAATTTTTGCATTCTCACTAAATATTTTTCATGGAGTTAAATGGCAACTGAACAACAAAATCATATAAATATTCGAATTTATCTTGTTTTAAGCTATAAAATGACATGTTGTTTGAGTTAATTTGGCCACCGTTGTCCGTTACAGGACGACTTAACCAACAAAATGTACCCCATCAAACACTTTTGAATGTAATTTTTTTTATTTTACCTGTATATAGGGCCTATATGTTAATAGAATTATTATTGCTCTAGGCAATGCGTAATTACAAAAGAAAGACAGAGAGGGGTTTAACACCTCCAGATGTAATGTTGCGAGCGGCAAGGGAAGTCAAATTAACCAATAAAAGCATTAGAAGTGTAGCAAGAGAGTACATAATACCAGATAGAACGCCTACGAGATTTTGCGCTGCAGTTTCACAGAGAGAAATAGAGGGAAATGACTCACTACTAACAACAAATCTCGGCTACATTCCTAACCGAAACGTAGGCTAAACTATGGTTTCCATATTAACGCAGGCAATTATTGTTTTAACTTTATTGTGCAGAATAAAGTGTTTGTTTTTAAAAGTTTAGGTTTTTCCTAAAGGGTTGTGTTTTTTTAGTTACTTGATATACACAAGCTTTGAGTTATGAAAATATTATGTGGACCCAGTTATATTTATTAGTTACCTATTGAAAACTGCCGATATATATTATGGACTCTTTCCCAGAGAAGGAAGAAAGCTTGCATTTGATTACGCTGTAAAACTGAATTTGAGGATTCCAGAATCATGGGTAGACCAAAAGATCGCGGGTGCGGATTGGTTCTCTTCTTTTATGAAACACCATACAAGATTATAAATCCGGACTCCTAGAGCCACTAGCCTTGCGAGAGCATCTGCTTTCAACAAAACCAACGTAGAATTGTTCTTTAAAAACTTGAAAACTGTTATGGACCGGTTTAAACTTAGTGCGGGTGACATCTGGAACGTAGCTGAGATCGGAGTCACTACCGTTCACAAACCCGAACGAGTGATGTGTTGTTCACAAACCCGAAGAAGACTAAACTTTTTCTGAGTTCATAAAGTTAGACTTTTGAGTTCTTTGTTCCAGATCCGAACTTACACAGAATAATTTCAAATTGTTTATGTTACACTATCTAATATTAAGCGTTAGATTTTGACTGTTTATTTTAACTACTACTTTACTTCACCTATAATGTGGTTACCTTAAATCTGTCAACATAAATTAAAATTACAGGTTCTGAAAATAATAAGTTACCTACATGTTATTTATGTCTAATATTTTTCTCATTTTATTATGCTGTAGACTATTTTAGTTCCTTAATCTATTTAAAAAAATTTTAGTTCATTAATTTTAATGATAAACTTAATTTAGACTTTCAAGATACTGTCGTAGGTTCCTAAGAACCCGAATTTACAGACTGAAAAACGTATAGACTGATGTCAAACTCATATAATAAATTTAAAAACATGAATTTTGTTTTGTATAACGTATTGTATAAGTTAAAATTAAACAGTTTGTTCAAAAATCATTGTAAATTATTTATATTCCTAAATAAATAGTGTGCGCCAACCTACTCCATGTAGTGCGCCAACCTCCCCCCGATATTGGGGCAGGTTGGCGCAATTGCAGGGGCAGATAATTTTATTTTTTATCAAGAAAACTATAAAAATATAACGTAAAATAAAAATATACAGATATACATAAGATATCAGTAGAGGTTTTTACTATTTTTTTGTACGTATCTCGTTTTATTTTCTTCATAAAAAATTCAAATGTAAAAAGTGCTCCAACCATCCCCGGTCTCCCCTATATATAAAGCTGGTGTTAATAACGACTTATTTTAAATTTCATAAATAATTTCTTTACATATTTCAGAAGAAAACAGTAAAAAAGACTGTCGAAACAGTGTAAAACAAATTAAAAAATATATTTTTGTGAAAAATAACAAACTTTTTACTATATATATGTGTGGGGGGAACGAGTACATTTGTCCCTTAGCATTACACGTATTAATATGTACGCTGCCACGCTCTTAACTCTGTAACTGTTTACCCCTGTTTGTCTCTTTATTCCTTCTCCTCTCGAGGAAAAGTTATTTACAACCTTTGGAATTTTTCTATCTCATTCTCCACATTTCCCTATTCTGCACAGCAAATTTTTCATCGTGTTCCAGCGCTCGCGCGTGCGCGCTTGTGTGTAAACAAATGTATCTGTGTTTCCAAGTCGCCTGTACAAATCATCTCTAACATTTTACTTGTGATCACTCAATGATTCCAACTCATCTATTTTCTTCCCTATTTTCTTTCCCACAACTCTCTCTGCTCGCCACATTCAGTCTCTCTTTATCGTTTCTTCCTCTCATCGTCTTATCCTTGTTATATTGAGTGCGAATCGAGCGCCGACAGCTGTCACTTATCATCAACAGACTCTACATCAAACCGCGCATTTTCAGTTCACTTTTAATCGACGTGTCTGGTGGTAAATAAAAAAAGAGCGACGCCCAGGTTTTCACTTGTCCTGGTTCTGTCTGTTGTTTTACACCGAGAGTTGTGTCGGCAGACGGCAAAAAAGTGTCTCGTTTTTTTTGCAGATTGTGTACAAGCAGTTCTCCTTGTTCGGTCCACTAATACAGTTTCAGAAATGACTCGGAGAACTTGTTTTCAATGTAACTAACAACATATGCCAAGAGATTCGATCAATAAGCGTGCGCGCGCGCACACACAAGTAACAGTGCACTGTGGTGCCCATTATTTACGACACCTTAAAGTACTCCATCTCTCTCATTGTCATATAATTATTTGCCACACAGTACAGATAGGAATATATGCATATAAACTCACTGATAGTTTAATAATTTTGTTAAATTTCGAAATCAATTTTTGCTGACATTTCAACAAATCTAAAAAGAAAAACCTTTCCTTCCCATACCATAGCCATATAGGGACTGTTTGCAATCAAATTTTCCGCCCATCGATTTTTTTACGAGTTTCATCACGATCCATCACTGGCTCACGTTTTTTTCACCATAAAACCTGCTCCGCGTTCTCTTTCGGCATCCGTGTTTCTAAAGCTTACGCGAGCAAAGCAATACAACGCCAAAACAGATACACGTCATCGTGTGACAGGTACTCGTCACCATTGCAGACTCCATTCCTACTCCAGACTCATGACTTCATCTCGTCACCATTGGATGCCAGCCAGGATCTCCCTTTTCTCCCTCATATACTTTTTGTCATATAATTTCTCTCACTTACTGTCTCTCTTCCTTACTTCATAAACAGTTCTTCTTCTTCTTCTTCTGTCTGCATTAGGCCTGTAACCTGTTGTGCCCTATGACCGTGGTACAACTCAAATTCCACCACCGCCAGAAGAAATCAACTAGCTATTAACGTGCGGTAGCAAGCTACACGGTGACGATGGATTGTGCATGTGTGTGCAGCACAGCCGTTGCGATTATGAGTCACCAGCCTATTAATAGTCCATTTATCCTCAGGAAACGTCCAATCGGGGTTTCCTTTCTCGTATGTGTAACCTGCAGAAAAACTGTACCAACCTTATTTTGTTTGAGCGTTTCTTCTCCACTTTACACTTCGGTTTCATATCCGAATTTCCGTAGTCTTATTCCCATCTCTGTACCTTGCCCTCGTTGTTCGTTAGTCTGAGCCATATAAAACATCCCGTATAACACTCAATTTCTCTTTCTCGGACTTAAATAACAACGCAAATAACTACAATATATTTTACACGATTCATTCGAAAACATTGATTATAGGTTTACAATTTCATTCAGTTTAAAGAAAATAATGTTGACTGAATATCATGTTTTCGTGCGTGAAAGAGGAAGGACATAAGCGTTTGGCGCACTGCACATATCAGACTGCAAAGAGGTATGGAAAGAATAAGGTAGCGACAAAGAGGAGTGACCGAGAAAGAGCTGTTATTGCCAAATGGAAAACCGTAAATCAAATTGACGCCGAAGAAAAACAATGGACGATGACAACGAGTATGACGCGTGTGAGTAGTCAACAGGAAGTGTCGTTTGTCGAGTACCCCGCCTGTCGTTCCAACAATACAATGTGTTATTGTTTCCATAACTGTAAGTACGTGCAATTAAGCGACTAACAGCGCATGCGCACGTTGTTAAAACAAGTGAAAGTTGGATTTTTAATTGAAACTGTCTTTACTGCAGGCAGTTTAATACAACATAAACGATCTGTTCTTCGTGTTCTTTAAGGTAACATCTCAATAATGATGCTAATCCTCGCTGGTCCATTGCCAGAAGTTATCCTGACCTTATCATTGGCAATGGCGAACTTGCTGGCTACATATAACTACATCTCTTATAAGAACTATGCACATGCACAAAACGTAACAGAACACTACAGCCTGTCACCTGGAGAAATCAAAAAGAAAAATGAAAAGTTTCCAAGTTATCAAAAGTGATAACAGGTTTTTTATGCAAAACCTGTATGTTTTTATGCACGTTCTATAAAATAGTTATCCGAATCATCAGAGATTCTTTCGCCGGTTTTCCTCATTTTTTACATCTTCCGTTTGACTCAAATGTCGAATCTTCCGAATTCCATGGTCAAATTGAGCCATTACATTTGGAATCTGTGTAGGTTTTTATATCTATGAAACCTGTTTAGAAAAATAATCAGTTCTTGAAATCGATGCTGTCTTTTACATTTGGCTAGTCTAAGCATCGTCTTTTAATAGTGTTAAAAAAGAAGTAGCGTACGAGATATATTACAAAGTGTATGAGTTATTACAAGTTTATATTAAAACACGAAGTCGTCATCGTCATCGTCGTCGTCATCTTTGTATCCTACTTTTTCTTCACTTCCCTTCGCTTCTCTTCTTCTTCTGTTTCTTCTCCTCCTCCTACTTTTCCTCCGTATTTTTGTCGTCTTCTTTTCTTCTTCTTCTTTTATTTTCCTCCTTCTTCTTTTTCTTTTCCAGTTGTCATGTGATGATTGTAACAACAATTATTTTCTGCAAGCAGTAAAATTTGCTAACGACAAGATTCTCACAGAAACTCGATTTCGTTGCAGAAGTCTCAGTGTGTTTTAACGATTAGTTGATTTTGTTAAAAATGTTATGAAAATCTATTAGCAACTATGACTGTGACTCTAACGATGGTGATAATAATCGTGTAGAACAAGCTCCCGTAAAACGAATCCCCGTCAGGTGGTATAAATTATAATTTTAGCCCAGAAAAATAATTGCGTGTGTGTCTTTCTTTTTTTGTGAAAAATATATGTTCCTTGCAATCTCGGGTTATTGATCTCGTAAGGTTTCATCCTTAAAAGGGCTTACGATGTATTTTTACCCATATACGTATTTAAATAAATGTATTCTATATATTCCTTAATTCTTTGTCAGCGTCTATCATTACATTAAACATGTCCAGTCGAGCCCGTCCATGATTAATGTCGACAGTCGTCGCAAGACGTATTGTGCGAAACTGAATATCTAGCAGAAACCTGATGATGGGGTTTCCGACAAGCAAAACGTATATGTGTGTGTGTCCACACAAAAAGTCTCCAGCTTTTTATCTACACCAATCTTGCGCATCGTATGTCTGGTGTGTGTCTTGTGTTAAAATTATTATTATTTTTAAAAAATCCAGTGCCTCACAGGATCTTGGGTGTTTTTTTCTAAATCAGTCTTTCACATAAATTTGCATGTAAATTGTGTTTGCCGCTATTCAGTTTCTAGGGGTTTATTGAAACTTCATAAACTACACGTTCTTGATTTAATTACATATTTAAGCCTATCATTAATAATGAAGGAATAAAGGAACCAAAATTAATTACGATATTAATCAAAATTATATGATCGTTGCCTTTAAGTTTTAGTCATTATGGATTCAGTTTAAATCGTTAACTGCCAGCTATAACCCTCTCTTATGTTTATCTACCAAAGTAATATTTTACTGAATTCTTGGATTTTGTTGTCCATGACGTGTCCGAGTATATAAAGAACTAATGTGTATTAGTTCATAATATCTTATATACCTTTTCATAACATAACACTATTTTGTTGGAGTCTTCTGCTAGCTTGATATCTTCTGCTCAGATACTCACTCTGCCCTCTGTGCCTATATCGACGGCTAATCTTGTGACCCAACCGACCCAGTTTCATTTCACTTCGGGGATCGTGGTAAATGTACTGAGTTGCGTTTTTTAGTCTGTTCCTGAGTGATATCTTCAGCATCGATCTTTCGTTGCTGTTTGCGGTACACGAATTGCCTTCGTTACATTCCTAACACATATTAATTATTTACACTCCGTTAATGTATTTTGTTAGAACAAATCAATAAAAAATCCTTTTTCTTTTAGTTTTAGTTTGGAGTTGTAGCACTAAAAACGTATTTGGACGCTTGACCTAAATTTAGGTAACCTAATTTAGGTGACCTAAATTTAGATTTGGACTTCTTTCGAACAATTTCATTTTTTCTCCGTTCCTGTCAAACTGCTTTTCAATCCTTTCACTTCATTTTCCTGGTTCTTCATACTCATTATTATGGGTTTCTATAGTATTTGTTCATACAACCCCGTGAAATACAGTCGTGAAATACGTGCATACAACCCTCTAGCTGGGTGAAAGAATAGGACGAGTAGATGAGAAATGAGCAGAAATTTAGTGAAAAAATTAATTAATAAAGTGAAAAATGGAGAAGATATTTTGACAAAATGAATAACAACAGAATTATCAAAATGGTCTACCACTATAAATCAGGAGGGGGAAGATCTGTGGGTTGACTTATAAAGCGCTGAGATGATCGGAAGAGGTCATTAGCCAATAAAGAGAAGGAAGAACAGCGATCGTAATTTCAAAAGGTTGTAAACATATTCCGACAAAGATGAATCTAAAATAATGGAAACTGATCAGTATGAAGAATTGAAAACGATAGGAACGGATAAATAGCAGCGAAAAATAATGTTAACTGTTAACGAAGACGAAGAAGTAATAGGTAAAAAATTGTAGGAAAACATAAATAGCCTATCGATAAACAGAAAAAAAATCAAAAAAGTTACCAACGGTATAAGCAGAACACGTCATTTGAAAAATGAAAAACTCTTTAACATTGTCAAGCGTCGTCCATTCCTCTCTAACCGATGCAACTAATAAAATACATTTGCAAATCATTACCTGGCAAGCAGTTAAATGCTGGAGGGGATTCAGACGTGCGGCCCCAGACACAATGACTCACATGCACTGATGATTAAGGCAAAATTCTATTTACAACATATAAGTAATCCGGTTCGCTTTGTGCATGCGAACAATGCATACAGGTGGCAGTTGCTTAGGCGTTAACTAGACTAAGTAACAATTTGTGCGAGGTTAAAGCACAATAGAAGTGTTAATTCTGTCCACCTAACTCTCTCTAGCGCACTTCATTTAAAAATAAAGATCTCGTTAACGCCGATAATAGTAGAATTACACACGTCCATTTGCACCAGCGTTTTATTAAATCGGAAAATGAAATTATATGAACTTAGACAAGTTTAACAAGAATCAATTTATAATCAAATTAACTTACAAAAATTAGCACTTCAGCGCAGTCGGATAACCTTTACTGTTTATTAATGCATAATTACTATTGTTATCTATGTTATAACCTACCGTGTACAAGAAGATTATATTAATTTGTTACTGAATGGGCTGATGCGAATTGCAGTGCAAACCGTTGGGAATCTATTACGTTAGCTGAGTCGAGAACTAATGATGAAAACGTGCAACAGACCCAATTATAGAGCTGCGTACAACATAGAGAACAATAATTGTACTATTTAACTCCAGTGTTTTTAACTGTCTACATTGTTCCACCAGCTGGAATGTTCATCACACTTCACACTGCTTTTCTGTCCATCTCGTTTTAACCGAGAAGGTATTTCATCCTTAATTAAGTGAGTAGTTTAGGCGTTTTTCTAGTTTTCAATTATCTGACATTGTCTGAGTTATTTTTAAACAAAGTAGAATAGAGTGATGAGAATGCGAACCAGTTTAGACAATCAGAATTGTCGAAACCGGGTTGTAAAACAATAACATATGTAAGATTTAATTAATTTCTTACCGTGATAATGATTTTAAAGCCTCGTATCACCATCCTAGAGGGAGAAGTATGGTCAATTCTTTGCCTCCCGTACTTTTTCCATTTGGACAAAGTTTCCAGCTGTTTTCCTTACAGTTCGTAACATAAACTACATTTTGTGATATGCGTCTACTTCTGTCGGCCTCCTATCGGAGTGAAAACATTATCATCCTCCCCAACCCCCCAATTTGACACACTATTTTTACGCTGTTAGGCCCACAGAACAGCGCCTCACTGTCTGTTTACGTCACTCGGATTCCAGTCTAGCAATCTTCGTTTCCATCTGTCACCGTTTGGCGTAATAAAATGTCTTATCTTTTTACATTTAATTTTATCGACCTTAAAATTATCATCTATTCTAGGTTGATTGTTAAGTTAATTTCATCCCGCGTTGTTATTCCCAGCAAAGTCTTATTCATGTTTTTATGCATCCACGTTTTTATATCATTCTTATGTTTAAGTCCTACTTCCTAATTTACTGTGAATAAAAACCCTTCTTGTGATATTATTAATACAATTTTACTTCAAGTCAAGTTCAACCTAACAAAATTATATTATACACGCACATATACAAATGTGTGTGTGACTGTCTCTGTCTGTATTGTTAAACTTTAACTACAAGTGCAACCTTTTTTTAGTTATACCACACTTACCAGAGAAACAATTTATTAGTTACTTCTATTAATGTAAAATTTTGTGTGTAACAGAAGACTTCATGTATCCATACGTTCACTCTCTGATGATTCAAATGTAGTTCTCAAATGTACACATTATACAAAACAATTTTATATTTTAAAAATTATATTATTATTTTTGTGATATAAATATGTTAATATATTTGCATTTATTTGTTTATATGAACTTATTATTACGTGTATAAATATATCTGAAACGGCCGGACTATGTATATGAATACAGAGGACACACAAAGAGGGTCCGAGCGAGCGGTGACTATAGCCCAGAAGGAACGTAGGTAGATATTTTGTTTTGTCCGGACAGCAGTGAGGTTATTTGTCTCTTTGAAATCGATGACCGTACGAATTGGAATTTCTACTACCACCAGTGCCTATTGTTCGAAAAAACAAATGATGTTTCTTTCTTGCTTTCTTACTTACGGTGTGATCCGGCTCTTCTTTATTTGGAAGAGAAATTATTGCCTCTGTTGTTGAAAATGTGCATTGTAGTGTGGCCCGTAAAGAAATTAACGTCTCTACACTACGCGACGTTGAGGAAGAAGAAGAAAATAACAGTAACAAATGATTGTGTTGGCAGCGTATTGTGTAATTATATACGTCTTAAGACAATAATGCATTGGCTTTGTTGCGCACGCGCGATTGCAGGTCTCACGTCCGAGACCCTCTCTGTCTTTTAAACTCATTCTTTATATTTTTTATGACCGAATTATAATCGTAAATTGTTTGTCTAACTATTATATTTACAAAAAACATATCAGAAAAGGTACAAAAATATTCGAAGCCATCGAAATACTTCTAAAAGTTTAGAATGAAACGTCTAGGAAACGAGGAACGAAATAATGAAAAAACATTATACTATTTATTACATGCAGTGACAGGTACTTACGTATAGACCCTTGGATTCTGTAGAGAGGAGACAGAGCAGAGTACAAACATTTGAAGTGAAATGTTTACGCACAGTCAAAGGGGTAATCGTGAGAAACAAAACAAGAAATGTGGAAATTAGAAGAATTAGAATTAGAATTAGAAATTAGAATTAGAATCAACACTAGATTTCTACTGTGGTTCATTGGATTAAAGTATTAAAGAGTAAAGTAGTAATATAAGAAGCAAATTCACTAACAAAGTAACTTAGCTAGACTCCGAAAAATAGAAAGGTTTTGGCCTAAATATACACAATGAAAATACATCACCCTAAAAACCTGACAGAAGTGAATTGATTACGACTAGGTAGTAGAATTTCATGGGAATTTAATCACCGTTGTCTTTACCACTTTTCTAGAATTATGGCTATGGATCTGTAATTCTAATTAGATTTATCAAAGCAAGTAATCCTTTAATTACCTGGTACTGAGAGGAGCAGAACGAATATATTAGACATCCACTTTAATCATGTGAAATAATAGACATTTTTAACTTTCTCTCGTAATAATCATATAAAAATTATTCAAAATCTGAATTTACATTTTCTCTTGATTGGGGGTCGCAGAGCCGCGGGTGCAGTTTGGTATGGGGAGCACCTGTTCCTGTATTTGGTGTTACACTATGCATATGTTTTGTTTATACGTGTATATTTATGCGTATGCATGTACGGATACATCGATTATCGCCTTACTGTCTTCCTTATGTTCAGTTGATAATAATTGTTATTGCTGTTGTTTCAGGGCATCAAAGTCAAAATGGACGACCAGGGCAACATTCTGGTGAAGCGAGTGTCCAAGTGTAATGTATACGTGAAGAGCACCAGCTCTGGCGAAGAGACCAGTATAGGCGCCGACGTCCTCAAACTGCCCAACTGTGCCCTCGAGCCTGAAAAACCAGTCAAGGTAAAGTCCCCGCTTTTGTTGTTTGTAGTTTTATTATTATCATCATCGTATTATTATCATAAAATAATTCAAAACATGGAACAACGCCATGACAGCAACGAGATAAACTATTCTTTTTGCTATTCCGCTAGGTTTGCCATGTTTGGTGCACTGAGTTATTGCACAAACGATGGCTTCTGGCGTTTCAGAATAAAATTTTCTTTTAATCGCCAGCGCATTAACTTAATTATATAATTTAGAAACCTTTGGCAAAATTGATTTATTTATTGTTGTTATGTTAATTATTGCAATAAAACCAAACAGTAGCGAGTTAATTAAAAAAAAAAGGTGTAGTCAAGCTATCATATGACAGATGGGATGGGACGATTCATAAAAGTATATTGCAGATTCTTATTGTTAGTACACGAAATTACAGTACGTTGGATCGTCAGCCGTAAATTTTGTGTTCTTTTTCTGTCGTGATTTATGGTTCCAGTAGGGAGTCTATGATATCCCGCCAGTAGTCTCGGCCAACGTTCATCGTGATTTCAAATACTAATAGGTTTGTAACCAAACCCATAGAATCGTAAAGTGTAGTGAATTCAAATATTTGGGAAGCATTATTTCAGAAGATGTAACAACAAAGAATGACATCAAAAATAGTATACAACAGGGAAAAAAGGCTATTCGTTTGCTAAACTCGTTACTTTGGTCGTACAAAATGAAACTTCAAACTAAACTGACAATCTACACAGCTATTGTGGAGCCCATTTTAACTTATGGCTGCGAATGCTGGCAACTTTCAGATAAAGAGAAAAAGATGTAGGAACTGTGGAAATGGACTTCTTGAGAAGAGCGTGTAATATTTCTAGAATGCAACATGTTAGAAACGAAGATATAAGAAGGAAAACAGGGCGCATATTTACAACAGCAAAAAGAATAGAATCCAGACAGTTGCTATGGAATGGTCACGTAATGAGGATGGAGGAGAAGCGATGACCAAAGAAAGCATTGACTTACACACCACAAAACAGGAGAAGAAAAGGAAAACTGACAACACAATGGAGAACAGGAATTAGGAAAAGCATGAGAGATCGAGCTATTGAAGGCGATGACTGGAAAGATAGGGAGAAATGGCGATCGAAATGCGGGATGCGGCATAGACTGTAGGACCCCCGCTAATAATAATAAGGTTTGTAACATTTTAGATTGATCGAGGAGTGCTTATTTTCTCTATCTTTTTCCATCCACATCCCGTAGTTAGTGAATGCTTAGTTACCCAATACTGTCTCGTTAGAAGACGTGTCAGACAAATCTTAATCTTTAGTTGACATAAACCTGCCGAACTACAGTAATTCTCCCTTGGCGTTTCGATCCCCCAAAAATCTGTAGTCGTCCTTAGAAAGCGAATGTGGCTATTATGTAGTGCCTCGTTGAAAGATCTTTGTAGGTGGTCGAAAAACTACAAACCCCAAACCTACAAATATTTAGGTTTCACTTGACAACCAAAGGAACAGATGAAACCGGGAATAAATGCAGAGTAACCCAAGCTTGCAAAGCAATCAAACGTTTGAACTAAATTCCATGGAGCAAATCAGTTACCATAAAACACAACGTTAAGTCGATGGTTTCGTTTGATCGATCGACGCATAGGGCTGGAGAAGTTATGTTTATTTAGCAGACGCATGTAGAGGATTGCAGCAGTAGCGACTACAGCTAACAATGCATTAATAAAATTACTTTCATTATTCTTGATTATTAAAACTACGACAACAGTTGAGTGTTGCAATCAAAGTACACTATACAGCATGCGTTACCTAGCGTTCGACGCTCAATGAAACCACTTCTGATGAATTACATTTGACGTATCATTGTGCAACGGCTGAATGCTGTAATCGCATGTGACCAGTCACGGCCAAGACAAGGGTATCAAAGCTCAAAGAATACCTAATACCTCGCAAAATAATGAGGATAGGAGCCAACTCACAATATTGACAGAAATACATAAAAAGCAACTATAGTGGAGCAGACATATTAAAGGAAACTATAGAGACAGCGATGGTTCTAGCATGAAAGAGCATTCTAAGACGAAAACCAGGGTGTCACATAAGAAGTTGACAAGAAGAGATAAGTGATGCTATGGAAGACCGAGCACTGACAGAGAAGATGATAAACCTACTTATTAGGGACGAGAAGGCAGTACCATCTGTTATAATCTGGAAGAAGAAGGACAGGAAGGTTGTCTAGAGGTTTTACCAGATCACGTTTACCTACAGTGTAGGAGTTTTAATGTAGGGATTTGAATAGGAAATCACTATGTCCTTCAAAAAATCAATACTTACCGATTAGATATTTCGTACCATTTAAAATTTCCTGAGCAATGTGTGGGATCCACTTCGTTCTGCGGTTGCTACCTCATTTGAAACGTTTCGATTTTTCTGCGGGATGTTACTTTAAAGGTCAGATTTTCAAATCCATAATTTCAGTTTAAAATATTAGAAACCGTGGTAAATTTTTCTTTGTGAATTAGTTTACCTGCGCAGTGCGCGTTTTGTAAATTATGGTCAGTTTGGCCAGAGATGATACTGTCGTTTTTATTTTGCAATTCTATCGTTTAATATTTGAGCTCCAAGGTACGATAGATAATTTTGGTTTATCCTGTAATTAGATCGCCGTATAATGATATGAGTCTTGTCTATCCATAATTATCAAGACGTATTTTGTGCGTACGGATACGAGAATTTATTTAACTTATCCATATCAGAGGTACGTACGGTATACCAGAGGTAGAGGTAACTCTGTACAGTATAACGCAGGTACGTTATAGAGAAGGGCACGAGGGTGTATTGGAAAGGGAAAAAAGCGAACAAAACCAGTGTAGAACAAAGACGGCAACCCAATTTGCTACTTTGGCAATCTGTACAGTGTCACTTCTCATAAAAGCCTCAGAAACATTATTGACCAAGGGAAAAATTTGAATGGTAACGGCGCGACTGCCCAAAAGTGAAAATGTAGAAGAAGAAGAAATAAAGACAACCATCTGTGAAATTACCACTAACATGCGTTCTCTGATGGAGGAAATCTAACGTCTGCACAGTCATTATATTTTAGCGATGAAACTAATTTTAAAACGTGTAAATTGTTCAAAAAAAAAGTTAGCAAGTTACAAGTGAATAAACGTAGTGTTCCTATTACTTTCACAAACAGGTGACTTTGCCAGCACCGTGTCGTCATAATGTTACAATACCTTATTGGGGAAGCGAAAGCTGAAAAATCAATTTTACTTTTCTCCATCACAATCGGTATAAACACAAGTTGTCAGGCTATAGTTGCCTTGTGTTGGTAACATTTTCACTGTAAATATACTGTTAAATATTAATTGATGGGAATTTACGTAGGAAGTATCAAGAGACCAGACGACCAGTTTTTAATGTAAACAAATAAGTTTAAACAAATTAAAATAAAATATCTCAGCTGACGGAAGGGGTGGTGAAAGATAGCTCAATTCGATACAGCTTAGAGAAAATTGCAACAGACGACGGTTCGGCAGAGAAGAATTACAGTGGGTCTGTAATTGTACAGCGTGGTGTAGACATTGTACGGGTCGGCGGCTACAGTCCAAGTTAAAGCAATAACAATAACGATAATGGTAAGACAATAGTAACAGGTTGGTCGATAGTAATGATTTCTGATGAGTTTCTGTGGGAATGACGGCGATGAGTAAAGTTGTGTGTGTGTGTGTGTGTGTGTGTGTGTGCGCGCGCGCGCGCGCGCGCGCGCAGTACCTTGCAAGGTCGAACCCCTCCTACGGTTGGATAGACGCAGATCTCTCACAGCGATGAAGGCGAAAGTAGGAGCAAACAAAAAATCAGGAGTGGGAAATTGTGGAACGAGAGACAGACAGAAAAAAATGGGAAGCTGAGATGTAAGAACAGAGAGCGTGAAGTAGATAGATAGAGACATACCGATACCAAAAGCGAGAGAGATGTGGAAACAGGGGAAGTGAGAGAGAGAGAGGAGAGAGAGGCACATAAAATACAGACAAGACGGACAGAATTGGTAATAAATGAGAGAAAAACAAAGATAGAGCCCAGATACAGATGAAGGAAAGAAAAAAGAGAGAGTGGGGGAGAGTCTTACAGATGTCAAAAGCAAGTGAGATATAAGAAGGATAAAGAAATACAATACAACGAAGTATACTGTAGCATTCAGACAAAATGGGTTATAAATGAAAGAGGGAAACGGGTGAAATTATACTCAGAGACAGAGACGTCGGGTGGAGGGAGGGCAAAGACAGAAAACATAAAAAATAAAACAGATGGGAAGGGGAGGGAAAGAGAGAAGTGATCAGATAGAAAGACAGACAAACACATCGGAAAACGTAGAGACGAGGCAGGTTAGTAGAAAAAAGAAACAGAAAAGTTTGAAGGATAAGTAGTTCAGAACTGTAGCAACAGCAATGAAAAAATCAATTTTAATTGCTACTTCGGATATACTGTATTACAGTCGAAACGCTAATGGACTACGTCAGAAATTATACGTTAGCCGTTAGCTCGCCTATATATTTATATTTATATAACTACGGAGCAACAATTAAAGTGTAAAACAATGCAACAACCAGCGGTTATGACGAACAGACGATTGTTGCACGGCTTTTTGTTACTATGACAACGTTTGCTGGAAAATTAGTGCAACAATGGGGAGAGGAGGGCAATAAAGATTCCTCCCCGCTGTAGCTTTGACGTTCACGAAACGGACCGCCATTAAAGCAGCTATACTATACGTGTGTACATAGTCTGTTATTTACATTGTTTATACAATGAAACAAATATAATTTGCGCCATCTCCGCGTTGGTAAGTTTCATAAAGCGGCGTAAACGAACAAAATAATAACACAAAGGGTACTGTGGCTGTGCGGAATACGCAGAATCGCGGACGAAAAGAGAGAGATGTACACGAGAAAAAGAAGAAATAAACTCAACTACTGAAGATGCTATCATTTCTTATTATTCTTCTCTGCTTCTCCTCTGTCTTGTCTCCGTGTGTGTTTATGATGCTTGTACTGCCGTCGACAGTAATTTGTAATTTACCCCGCTTGTATGTACGGAACGAACGAAAGACAATATCCGATGTAATGTGTGACGCGTTAGAGTACAATAAAAGAAATTTATTGTGATTAGTTTCCGTGGCACACAAACTTTCGTCTTACTGTCTGGACAAGCACAATCTGATTTGTTTCAATCACTTTTTTAGAATGATTATACCCGTATTTAAGAAGTCAACGAAGGCCGTCAGTGTTGCTCGTTTCAAGCTTTCAGACACTGATGTATGAGCCGTCCAACTCTAAAGAATACGACTTGGTAGTAATCTGCCAAAAAGTAAACTGCATTCAACGAAGCAGTAACAGAATAGTTAAACGTCAAAGAAATTTAGACAACGGTTTATGTGTACCAGTTCCCTTAAAAATATCTCGAAGACTTTCTAAATTCCTGGAAGAAGAAATGAAAACTTTTGGTCTTCCGTGCATGATCTTCTTCTTCTTCTTCTTCTTCTTCTTTTTGTCCTCAGCCCAGAGATTGGTGAGCTTGTAATTTCTTTCCTTCCAGAGATCGTTTAACGCTTAATCGCTACATACACTCTCCCTCCTTTTATTCCATCCATATAGTCCTGTCTAGGCCTTCTTCTCTTTCTACGCTGTAAGTGATACAGTTTTGTATACATTGTGTTTTACAACCAAACACTAATTGTCCAAATTAAAACGATTAGACACACGTGATAAGAAGAATCAAGGAGAATATTTTTATAAAAAACAGTGAATACAGAGAACATTCAACAGGACTGGTAAAAGTGAAAATTGATGGAAAATAAAAACAGAGCAAAATGTGTAAATATTTAAGGAAAGTTACAGCAGTCGAAGAACGAAACGCCATGATGTCGAGGAAACCTAGTTGAACAATATTCTGTTGATTACAAATACTTTCGCAATGGAAAATGTAAAGTAAATTTACAATACGATATTAGAAAGCGTAATAACATGCAGCTCCAAGATGTGGCCGTTAAACGCAAACATAGGAATCCACCATCGTTATGTATGTTTGGAGGCCAAGAGATAGAAAAGACAAAAAACGGATGAATGACAAAAAAGTTATAAGAATGTCGCTTTCGACTAGAGATTAGATAAGAAAACGAACAGTGAATTTGGTACAGACACTGCAACGAACGGCAGAACAGAGAATTCAAAGAGAAGTGTTAAATTGGCAACACAAAGCTGGAAAGAAGGCACAAACAAGGATGAGTGGAGGGAAATTTTGATGATGATCTGCGTAACGACCGGGAAAGATCAGAAAACGACGAAGAATCTTGTAACCGGCCTGTCACAGTTATAACCGCAAACAGTTTTTACTAACTTATTTTTGATTTACAGGGAAGAAAGTTTTTTCAAGTTATCCTATTTTGACAGTAGAAAAGGTTATATACGAACTCGTACAATATGGATACAGTTTGCTTCGCCGCATTCCTTGTTCTCCTTCGCCATACTCAAAATCTTGTCTTGTATTAAATTACGATCTCCATCATTTCGTGAGCAACGAAACGTTCCTCCTTTTTTCTTTCCGAGAACTTGTACGTATATATTTGTTTGTGCACCGCTCTTGTGGTATGTATACACCAAACCTAACACGTAATACGTAACAAACCACTTCAAACGTCTTTCCGAGAACTCTTACGTATATATTTGTTTGTGCGCCGCTCTTGTGGTATGTATAGACCAAACCTAACACGTAATACGTAACAAACCACTTCAAACGTCTTTCCGAGAACTTGTACGTATATATTTGTTTGTGCGCCGCTCTTGTGGTATGTATAGACCAAACATAACACGTAATACGTAACAAACCACTTCAAACGTCTTTCCGAGAACTTGTACGTATATATTTGTTTGTGCACCGCTCTTGTGGTATGTATAGACCAAACCTAACACGTAATACGTAACAAACCACTTCAAACGTCTTTCCGAGAACTTGTACGTATATATTTGTTTGTGCACCGCTCTTGTGGTATGTATAGACCAAACCTAACACGTAATACGTAACAAACCACTTCAAACGTCTTTCCGAGAACTTGTACGTATATATTTGTTTGTGCACCGCTCTTGTGGTATGTATAGACCAAACCTAACACGTAATACGTAACAAACCACTTCAAACGTCTTTCCGAGAACTTGTACGTATATATTTGTTTGTGCGCCGCTCTTGTGGTATGTATACACCAAACCTAACACGTAATACGTAACAAACCACTTCAAACGTCTTTCCGAGAACTTGTACGTATATATTTGTTTGTGCGCCGCTCTTGTGGTATGTATACACCAAACCTAACACGTAATACGTAACAAACCACTTCAAACGTCTTTCCGAGAACTTGTACGTATATATTTGTTTGTGCGCCGCTCTTGTGGTATGTATAGACCAAACCTAACACGTAATACGTAACAAACCACTTCAAACGTCTTTCCGAGAACTTGTACGTATATATTTGTTTGTGCACCGCTCTTGTGGTATGTATAGACCAAACCTAACACGTAATACGTAACAAACCACTTCAAACGTCTTTCCGAGAACTTGTACGTATATATTTGTTTGTGCACCGCTCTTGTGGTATGTATAGACCAAACCTAACACGTAATACGTAACAAACCACTTCAAACGTCTTTCCGAGAACTTGTACGTATATATTTGTTTGTGCACCGCTCTTGTGGTATGTATAGACCAAACCTAACACGTAATACGTAACAAACCACTTCAAACGTCTTTCCGAGAACTTGTACGTATATATTTGTTTGTGCACCGCTCTTGTGGTATGTATAGACCAAACCTAACACGTAATACGTAACAAACCACTTAAAACGTCTTTCAAATTATTTAAATTAGTTTCACTTGCGTTCATTTCGTTTTTTGTAATTTCTTGTTCCTTTGTATATAATATCGCTGTTCTCGACATCCTAGCACCCTTTCTTTAGTTAGTCCAAATCTATTGCTGTTAATCTTCTCTTAAGGTCTGCCTTACCGATAGAAATAAAATATATTAAGGACGCTTATCTTTACCGTTGCCTTTTAAGTTTCTTTTAATTTTTATCCGTTAAGAATGTAATAATATCATTAATAGCAACGAAGAAAAATATTACTAACGGATGATTTTTTTTGTAACTAGATTATTGTATTAACGTAACAATAATGATATATTAATATTGTAATATCATTACCATTGTTAACGTCAATAATGATTGATATTAATATCCACAGTCGTAAGAAGATTTAGCGTTCTGGGAATCTGTGCATCATGTGTTAGTGATATTTAAAGGAGTTCTAATTATGGTTTTACTGTTTTAACCCGTTCTAAAGCAACGTTGAAATTTTGAAGACAAGACAAGATATAATATCTCGAAATGCGAGTTAAATTCACGCAAAGAGACCAAGTCACTGCATACACAGATTGGTAACTGTCTGGTCACGTGTAGTAGAACAGAGCTCGTCGTGTTCACGGTACACCCACTTCCCGGTACGAAGGGGCGGATGAGAGGCAGTCACAATAGGCAATGATGCAATCCCTGGTGAATCGTCTTCCTCACTCAGTTATGACCGTAAACAACGACCACTATAGCCATTGTTTTGTCGTTATCTTACGAACTGTGCGCGCGCGCGCGTGTTGTGTGTGTGTGTGTGTGTGTGTGTGTGTGTGTGTGTGTGTGTGTGTGTGTGTGTGTGTGTGTGTGTGTGTGTGTGTGTGTGTGTGTGTGTGTGTGTACGCGCATGAACTTGAAAATAAACTACTGACTAAAGTCTGCCACATTTTTGTTCTTTAATTTCGATGTTAATTGAGTTTTTAATTTTGGAAAACATATTGTTAGAATCTTCAATATTTATATTTTATGAGGCCTGAAAGCGTCGAATTAAAGATTGCATTTAAAGGTTATAATTATCTTGTAAACGAATTCACGATTATACATATTTTGATCAGAGAAGAGCTATTTGTTTTGTGTTTTATAAAACATTTTGTAACTTTGTTCATAATTTAATCGCTCTACTAACGTCTCGCCACAAAATGCTCAAAACGTGTAACAGAAACAAAACGCGTGTTAGAATCCAAAATCGTGTTGTTTTTTAAACCGAAATCACAAAAGCTGATGAGCGGGTTATAATCGGTTGTTTGCTTGTTATATTTTCAGTTGTTCGACATGAAGAAGTTCCAAGCGAACGTGAGCCGCGAGCTGAGAAGAGCTTATCCTGACCGTCGCAGACTCGAGTGCCAGTGTCTCAGCGCTATAGCCTTCGTCAAAGCGGAATCAGAACTACTCGACTCTCCGATCTGGGTACTCATCATCAACGTAGTCGCTATGGATATGCTCAAATCTAAACTGCCGCCAGGTAAGCGCTGCAGACTTAACTTCTTCTTCACAGTTTTATATAGATAACACAGCTTACAGTTTATGCAGGACAGACACTTAACATTAGTTCAGTAAAAAATGCAAACCTTGTATAGTAGGAAACCGGTTTCACATTCCCAACATTGTTAAATTTTTGGATTTGGCAACGTGACTTCATTAAGCAGAAGTAACGTTCATTCATGGGGTGTTATAATTATTATGATCCAATTCGATCGAAATCTTCCTTTTTATTTAAATTTTCTTCACAGTACTGTGATTTTCTGAAGAACCAAGTATTACATAAATACACACTTCTTCTTCTTCTCCTTCTTCTCCTTCTTCTTCTTCTTCTTCTTCTTCTTCTTCTTCTTCTTCTTCTTCTTCTTCTTCTTCTTCTTCTTCTTTTCCCTCCACCTCTTCTTCTTCTTCTTCTTCTTCTTCTTCTTCTTCTTCTTCTTCTTCTTCTTCTTCTTCAAGCCTTGAACCCTTACAGTCCGTTGCGCACTGACTGATCCGACTACCTTTTCCTCTGTGGTGATGACCAGCATCACCAGCCTTTGCCCGCGCAGCCGGGAGAGATTTTTTAATGATCGTATATTTCTAGATTTGAGATTTTCTGGAAAACTCAATACGAAGAACCAGATGGAAATAAGCAACACTACTACACGTGTCAATCTAACTAATTTCACTCTTCCACTTTCGTCTGACATTTACGTCTTCGTCGTGCGGTCTTCCTCGCTCCACGCCTTCTCTGACTCCATCCGTCCAGTTCTCAGACGACATTCCTCTTTTCTTCTTCTGTCTCGTTCCCAGAGCATTGCTGCCTTCGAGCAATCTCCCAGTCTCCATCCTCATCACATGTCAGTATTATCGTAACCTTTCCCCTCTTACAATTCTACTCTTTCTCAATATTTCTTATTACTGTTGTAGTATTCCCTATCTTGTTCTTCCTCCAAAATCCATATCCGTAGCTTACAGACTTACAGACTTTTCTGTGGTCTTCCATTCACTGGATGTTCGATTCATAGAACATATACTCTGTACTATTGCTTTACACGTGATATATATATATATATATAAAATAATTATTATTATTATTAATATATAATAATGCTATAATATGTGATATAATATAATGAAACATTGTAATATTCACAAAATAATAAAAAATATATCCTTTTACAAAAGTTTTATTGTTGTCAATAATAATATAAAAAATACATATTTATACAAGAAAAACTGAGAAAATATGAATGTTATATCGAAATTCAGCCCGGCGCGGTCGCCTTCTGATGATTGATATACTGATTGTGAACAACGTACGTTAAACGTATACAATTTAATGCTTGATAAAGTAAATATTCATTTTAATGTTAATATAATGTGAACACATTTGTTTTAATCTAATACATGCTTTCACTACAATACATGGATGCCCGCACACTCCTGAGCAAAAAATTAGAGTAGATGCCAAAAGTTTGAAAGAGGATTAGAGAATAAGAACGCCGTTACATATTAAATCATGTACACTGAACGCACACATCAGCATCATAAAATGCAAGAATAAATTTGATTTCCTGCTGCAGAAGTGTGTGTTTGCGTGCTTGAGAATCGACGTCATATCAGGAAACCTAGAACTCCAATACTGTCACCTATATTGGTGTACACTTACTTAAATGAAACTGTATTCAAGTCTGTTTGTCTTTTATTTTCTCCGTACCGTACAGCTTGTGGTATCATCAGTTGGCAGAACATGCACTTATCACTCGGTAGGCGACAGTGCCTGCTCTCCTGGCAGCAGTCGTCGTATACCAAAACAACTGACAGGTTATTGCCTTTGCCGAGAACTGCTGACATTTTGTGGGTTTTATCATTTACCATTAACTGCCGTTCGCCCACCTAACAGACCAACCACACAACACACACACAATTATGTTATGTACATTCTATTGTGATGCATCACGTATCCGCTACCTAGTTTATAGTTCTGTACATTGCCAAGATTTCTCAACGTTGTTAGTTCGTTTTTATTTCGGGAAATAATGTCACGTGTTTTCGGTCCGTTACTTAACATCTTCCACGTTTGCAAAAATTGAGGGGGATGTAGGTTGTACTGAAAAGTCGTAAGGGCGTTTTATTGATGGCACTCCGTGTAAAACCTTGTTCTTCTCTTATAGACCGTCTCCCAACGGAGGATACCGGGACATTCAACAGAAAACGTGCCGGATTAAGGAGCAATGGATCCGTTCACGCATGTCCCATCTTCTGCCGTCTCTATTCGACAGTCGCGCCATCTATGATATTTTGAGAAACTTCTAAATACAAAAACTTAAATTCTATGTGTGTTGTGTTTCTTTTAAGTCCCAGCCGCGTGTGCATATAATAAGACAGAAAAGACGTAACAACGCACAGCTTGAATAGCCAAACTTAGATTCAAGCTTTTATTGATGAGCGGTCTTTCATTATATAATTCTATTCGCTTATTCATTTCTACAGTAGGAGTACGCTATCAATTCAAGAATATTTGTAATACTTATATTTATAACTCGCTTTATGTGTGTGTTGCTGCTTATCAACGTTTGAAATACACTGAACATCCTCTTATAACGTGATAGAATCGGTCAGAAACATTTCTGAGACCATTTTATCAAAATACCTCTTCCTTGGATTTCTTCATCCATTCTGTCCGCGCCCAGAAACTCGTATTGATATCCCAATTATGTTCCTGTAACTATCTGAAAGACTTTCGATGAGGTCTTTTCAAAGCCTGTTTTCTCCGTTTTACTTGTTACCCTTGCTGTGTAAAACCTTTAAAGCGTTCCTAAAAGTGGATGACTACTAGCAAGCTAAATGTATTGAATATAGAAGAAACCGTTGCATTTTTGATCGTCAGAATATTCTTATGTGTATGCATAATTTAATTTTACTTGTATTTTGCTTATAAGTAAACAAATTGCTTTCCATATTCTTAGTCTTGGTTGATACACGTAGCCTGTATAATATATATCTTCGCTCTCAAGACTGTGGAACAAGATGTCTTGATCCTTAAGACCAAATGAAACGGTATACTCAAGTAATTGAACGTGCATTGTCATAACGAAGGGACTGTAATAAGTTAAATCAGCGGCTAAGTATTGCAGTGTATCTTGTCTGCATAATCAGTTCTGCGCATCAGCATGATATCAATTCTTTTTAACAGTCAGGAACAATCACGCTGTTAGTAAATAAGAGAAATAATATCGGTAATAATACCCGTTCGTATTAGGTAATAATAAGCAAACGTAAGAATACAACTTCATGTTAAAGACGGTTTTAAAATCATCCGCCGGTACTGAGAGTCGATAATACAAGCAATTATTTATGCGCTTGCTTAAGCAGACGCCATATAGACCGACCATAGACACAAAAACTATTCCTAAATAGACTTTCAATTAAACGTACAAGCAGTAAAGTCATATTTGTCATTTTGTAATTGAGCGTAGAAAGGTTTATAATATAAAAATAACATAAATTTTAATTCTTTATTGTGTTAATTATGTTAACAGTGTGGTGTAAAGTCGTACAACGGCTTTCACTAACCGACGTTTTACCGCCTTTGTTGGTGACGTAATCATTACTGACTGACCAGCTGATAAAAATTGTTTTCAGAAAAGTGACGAAACGGCGAGTAGCACATCTAACATTTACAACTTTTCAAAGGCCGTTTACATAATATTAACTAGAAACCTTGAGGAGAATCTTAACCGACACTGTCGACGGAAGGACAGACATGGAATAGTAATCCAGTACAATGCCTTGTAGAAATTTAAGGACACCCCTGTAAACATTTAATGACTCCAAAACTTGTCTCTTTGTTTCCGATAATTATCACTTTCTTTACTAGCATTCTCCTTGTCTGCAAAACAGGTTTTTTTTTTTTTACAAGAATTATCTTTTTGTATAGTCTGGATATACAGTCTGGTTGGAATATATTGCTGACCAGGCTAAAACTCTTGTAATTCGTAACAGTAATAGGTATCGTACTTACTCAAAACAGAAACTTGTCGTAAGTCAATTCTACGAAATAATTCGGAGTATACGCGTATTATTATATACTAGAAAAAATGTTACCATTTGAGCCGCTAACATATTAATTTAGGCTTACTGAAATATCGAATTGATTTTTACAGTTTTTAATCCAATATAAATTGCATTCTTAAAATTTATAGCAGCCTAATGTGTTAAGTGTCTTCTAAACTTTAATCAGTATCAACAAATTAAATGTCAAAATTATGAATAAAAGTAGACTGTCAATTGATAAGGAATATAAAAAACCTTTATTAACGAGAAAGCGTTTACTGACCAAAAATTAATAGCTTAAATTGTTACTAATGTATAGAACATTATTGCACTTTAAATCCTAGCATTCACTGCCCGTTTTCTCTGCGCGTCAAAAACGAAAAATGGCAGCGAATAAGCGCGCATACCCGTGAATCTATGTCTCTAAACGACAACTTAATGCATGCATAAACTCTTGAGCACTTTTCCCGTCACTGACGTGTGTGTGTGTGTGTGTGTGTGTGTGTGTGTGTGTGTGTGTGTGTGTGTGTGTGTGTGTGTGTGTGTGTGTGTGTGTGTGTGTGTGTGTGTGTGTGTGTGTGTGTGTGTGTGTGTGTGTGTGTGTGTGTGTGTGTGTGTGTGTGTGTGTGTGTGTGTGTGTGTGTGTGTGTGTGTGTGTGTGTGTGTGTGTGTGTGTGTGTCCGCTTGACGTGATACATTTCAGACGTCAGTACGGTCGCTGGCAGCTTCGGTAATGATGAATGTGATAATGCAACACGCTTCACTTGGAGTGGATGTTATTCCGCCGTGCAAAAAATCGCATTTTCGTTTTTCGTTTTTTTGGTTTCGTTTTCGCACGGCGCGAAGGGGTTGTGTCTGATGTTATCTGCTGGCTGACACCATTGTTGTCAATGTCCGTTCCATTAACGTAGCGCAGCGTCCGCCGAGACACCTTTGTCCGACCGGTTTGCGTCTGTCCATCCCCGCTGTTTCTGCTTTTTCTATTTTTGTTTCGCAGAGAAACAACACACGCACCAAAAAGAAGACGACGAAGAGTACGCGTCAAACGCTAAGTGAGGCAGAAGACCGTTGTTGTATTCTATTTGCAGCGTTTATATGTATCGCCGATATACGCCTTACACGCTCGGACACGTTGCATAATAAAATGAGTAAAATATTGGTTCGTTGTCGTTGTTGTGGTCGTTGTTGTTGGTGTTTGTTTGTTTGTTTGTTTTGTTTGGCGGAACGACGTAAATGAGAACTCTGTTTGTTACAGTATATTTATTTAAAATTCCAATTATCCGCTTCTATGCATCGTAAGGTCTCGTTGGCTGGTCATTTGAAATGCAGTATAAGCAAAATCGTATGTTTTTACTTAATTCTTACGCTACCATAGTTTGGACTTCGCTTTGTTTTGAATTTTTGGGGCCGTTGTTTGACTGTAATCTATTGTTTACCCTTCAGCAACTCGTTTCAATTGTATCTACGCCACCATTTAACTGTCAACCGCTCAGAATTCTCAGCCGAGGTAACCAGCCAGCCAGTCAGAGACGCTCTTCAACAGGACGTTCATTTTTGACGTACGCTTACCCGAACGTACCGTGCGATCAGGAACAAAAAGATGAAGAATTTTTTGTTGAAAACAATGAGATCAATCACTTAGACAACAGCCTACATCAGTTAGAAGCTAATTCACTCCCTAATTCTGCCATAAGAATGGAGGGCAGTGTGTGGTCTAATTTTTAATTTTCTTATTATCTACTAATGTGCGTGTTCTCTACTTCTTTCATTTCACAATTCGAGTAATTTCTCCCCCCCCCCCCAAGGACGATACCAACTAACAGTACCAGTTACATTATTGGCAATGATTAGCAACAAATAGTTCGCATGCAAGGAAATCTTACACAATTCAAGGAATTTTGACGATACCCACTAACAGTATCAGTTTCATTATTGGCAACAATTAGTAAGAAATAGTTACGCGTGCAAGAGAATCAGTGCGTGACCGCCACAGACTGGCATAGATTATAGATTGTTGCGTCAACGTTCAGTAGTTGAACGCCAGATAACCTTAACGAATAGATTTTCTCTTTGTATACACGAAAATATGAACACTCTTATTTTATCTTTGTGTTACTTCAGCTTAGTATAATTAATACGTAAGGAGGGCTTAGTAAACGAGATTGGCGCTTGGTTACTAAGTCAGAGGCTCAGGATTCTATTTCCAGTCAGCACCATAAAATCAAGCTACGCTTTTCTGGATCCAGTTCGTCGGAATGATTTCCTAGCGCAAGACAGAGGTAGATGGTGAGAAGGGAATTGAGCGTGAAAGGGAAATAAGTATACATTACTGAGTGACCAACATATTCATTCGTTATTGGAACGTTTTTGGCGTCGCTATTCGCGGCAACGATTCCTACACTACACTACACTTCTTCTATTCTGTAAACGTCTGTAAAATACACGGGAAGGAACCTAACAACATAATCTCGATGTACATATGAAAAGTAAGGAAAATAAACCTGATGAAAAAATTACACTAAGCAGAAATTATTATTATGACAATATATAGGACAAACTGGAGAGGGCCAATCAGGTAACCAGCATTTACGATTCGTAATTGGAGAAGATGGAAGACAAGATAAAGAAGTAAATAATAAAATAGTAGTGAAGTTAGTAGAGTATATAATTATTTGAGAGAAAACAGAGTACATAGATTGTAGAGTACTTAGTTTTGAGAGAAAACGGACGTGTCAAAAGAAATTTAAATTTACATCGTAAATAGTAGTGGTTCCATCGCTAATACAAGGAAACATCGCATGAACGTGAGTACAAACATTGAATAAATGCAACCGAAATGTAATTTATAAGAAAAATAGAAGAAAACTCGAGAAAATCTTAAAATACAAGTAAAGTTTTTAGAGAACAGTTAGAGATAAGTCCGATAATAGCAGAATACAAGAAAGGCAGTTGGGATAGTTAGGAACTTAATTAGAATTACCGAGGGGAGAGTAACTAGGGGAGTGTATGAAATCTATGTATAAGGATTCAGCAGAAGAGATGGACAAGGGAAACGTGGGAAGAGAAAGTAAAGCAGGTAGTTCGAGGGATAAATATTTCGTGAAAGGAAATAAACAAATTAAAAGTAAATAGAGAGAGTGGTAAAATAAAATTTAAGTCAGCAGTTCTACACCTCATTGCAAAAAGCTTGGAACTAAATAAGGTCGTCTGTAACTAAGATCAACTAATATCGAGTTCCACTGACATTTTTGTTACTGGAAGGACCAGTAGTTAAAAAATAATCTTTGGTTTTTAATATAATTATTTTCAGAATGTGTTAGTACATATCATACAGCGAGGGGCAGGGAGGGAGGGGAAACAGGTAGATCGTGGAAAGGGAAGGTGTACGTTACTGAGCAACAAACAGATTCACTACCGGAACGTTCAACGGTGGTGCTACTCGCGGCATCGATTCCCACCCGATACTCTTCTTCTGTTTGGTAAACATCGTTTAACACATGAAGTGCGACGCCGGCCGATGTTGCAACAATCGGTTAACCTTGATGTAGTCGGGTGAAAGTTACGTACATCTCCGACAATATCATCACTACACATACCGTTCGCTTCTGATGATAACCTGTAATTTATCGACAACTATTATTGTGATTATTACCTTTGTCAGCTATTATTATCTTAATCGTTCTTTACACAACTATCGGTTTAATATACACGCATACTGTGCGTATATATGTATCTCTCTACTGTGTGTGTGTGTGTTTTTCTTTTTTGACGGTACCGTAAGTGATATTATTTTAAAATTGGTTCATATCGGGGTGTACCAAATTGCCATCAATATTCCAACTGTCGAATGCTATTCTTTCATTCTTCACTATAGAAACAAGACACACTTCACTGTTAGTGTGCGTGCGATCCGTTCACTTGTCATCGTTGACTGTTGTGTTATAATGTGAAGTGCTAAGAAGGAGATGTACATAGGTTTCATCCTCAAGAGCAAACTAGCGACCATCTTGGAACATCTTTGTTGTTTAGCGACTATGCACGAGAGACATGAGTCTCCAGAAACAGGTAGGCTAATATGCAACACCCTCAGACTGGCCATATTCTAGGTCCTCAGGCTATTACGTTAATCACACTCTGTTTAAATTTCTTATATCCTTTGAAACCCTGTTTCTACAGCGATATTCTAATGTACCTGAATATTAGCCTTTTCATGACATTCCGGTCATCCATGTTTCCCTCTATAATAACATGAAATAACTAATTATACTGTGCCTAATATGTCCCTGCCCAACACCTTTTCTTCTGATCAGCATTGGCCACAATATTGCTTTCTTCTGTGTCTTTTTAAGAAGACCACTTTGTGGAAAATTTCAAAAAGTCAATTGTTATTTAGACTTGAAAAGTTGCCCTTTTTTCCTGTCCATATATATTGTGATATTTTCCCACAATATTTCCAGATATTTTGCCACATATGGTGTTATGCACCCGCTAAACCACTAAGCCTACCCTACTTACTTCACTTCACATTTCGTGATCAGGCCCAGAGGCTCGCGCGCCGTTACAAGGCTCCTCCTCCATCGGACCTGCCTCCGCCTCCATTCATGTGTCCATATCCCATTCTGAATAATCTCCTCACGGAGTCCATAGCTCCACCCCTTCCATGGTCTACCTATAGGTCTCATGTTCGATATCCGAGGCTTCCTTGTAGCGTCTTTAGCTAATGCATCTTTAAAAATGAGATGGAGCTGGCCTCTCACCCAACCTGCGAAGTTATTCTCACAGCTCTCAGGATCGCTGACTTTGCTATAAGAGGGGTTGCTTCCCTAGCCTTCGAAGATCTCTCTTTTACCACAAGCCAGTCTGCTCCTTCTGTTGTTCTTCCAATTGAAGATAGTCCGCTTTGTCTGCCGTTATGACACAAGGTCCTCTTCCTCCTTCCAAACCGTTGACTAACTCCTCCTGTAAACCTATGAAGAGGCTCCTTACAGGATACTACCAGCCAGACCAGCTGGACTCTGTCACGCATCCTTTGTCCTGGTTTTTGACAGGCAGAACCTGGCTTCCCACACAAGTTAGCGGGGTTAACCCACTAAGCCTACTGCAGATAAACATGTTATATTTGAAAATTTTTTATTAAATAAAAATTTTGGGAGAAAATTCTCTGATTAACTATAAAAACAAATAATGAGAGGGGACAGAAGAGAAGGCAGCCTACAACTTAGAAAGATGAGAAAAATGCAAAAGAAATGTATAGTGCAGGTTCATTGAAAAAAGCGAATCTCCCTAAGAGCATATTTTTTATATTTAACTACATGTAACCTTGTACAGAAACATGTGAGACACTTCAAGTATTTTTTTTTTTATTGTGTCTGTCTTTTAGCATTGTTTATATTAAAACTAGGATTAAGACTGTAATCCGATGTGAATATTTAATGTGTTTTCAAAAATAAGTGAAAATTTAATATTATGTAAATCACGTTCTTTAAAAGACCACCCTCAGTTTTCGTTTATTAATGTATGTATTTAATTAATTTCACAGTATGGCTTGTGTATTTAGTTTTTAAAAGAAAAAGTTTAATAATAATAATAATAATAATAATGTGTGATGGCTTTTGAAATGAATGTACACCAACTCAGAAGCGGAAACTTTTTTTAATCAACATTCTACGATTCTATGAAATCCTCCTTATTCTCCTCCAATAAACAGTCTCTGAAGCCTCTAATTCCCATTGGCATAAGAGCCATTCTCCATACCAAAAATGTCATGTCTTGAGTCCAATGTTCCTTGAGGTTAGCAGTTCAGAAAAGATTCACAAAACCTATTTTCTTCTGTTACACTTGTAACGTTAAATGTTTATAGACATGAAAGTAAGCAAAGGTGATTCGGCATAACAAAGATAAGACACAGGGTACAAAGGTAAGAATATATAAATCAGTTATAACATACTCCACAGAAACAAGGAGGCAGTCAAGGAAGGAAAGACGGCAGATGGAAGCATCAGAACGAGATGGAAACGAGAATATTAGAAGGACTTGCGGAGCGGACAACACAGGAGACTGGACGGCATGAAAAAGAATGAAGTCGAACCAACTTGTGGTTAAAATGAGCAAGGTCAGAATAGTAAATGTCCTGTTATAGTAAGCCAACAGGTAGAGGGAGTTAAAGTTTAAGACTTTTTGTTTTTGGACTAAATCGGAAGGAGGAAGAAGAAGACTATTTGTATAGTAATGTTGTTACGTGAAAATACGCTGTCAAATAAAAGAATCAAGACATTTATAACTGCAGATAAAAGATAGATAGACAGACAAACATAGGTACCATTAATCAGACAAATTCTTTTATTGGCACGGCTTCTTCTATAAACAGCTACCGTCAGATCAAACGGACGCTTATGTACTTATGTACGCTTTGTCTACATTTGTAAACCGGTCATAAGAATGAACGTCGACAATGGATATAAAGTCTGTTGTTGTTATTGTAAACAATGCAATTAAACAACAGCTGATGAGCGGCGTTAACAATTAAACGTCCTTGTGTGCCTTTGTTGTGTTTGTGAAAGTCTTACACACAACGTTTGTATAATTATGAGACGCCGTCTGTGACATTTACACCCGCTGTGAGACGTAACACCGTAAAATCTTACTTTCTCCCTATCCAGGACTGCATCTAGGAAAATTATTACTGAAAAAAATCGGTTTTTATATATACTTTTCTGATGATGTAAAACGTTTTCTCTCTGTCCTATGCATTTTTTTCATAACATTCATAGAAATTCAAAAGAAATATACAAGCTAAATTTGAAGACAATCCAGGATTATTAAAATAATATTACAATGCTCTATAGACATTTAGAAATACAGAAAATATTTTTTAAAAAACAGAAAAAGAGGAAAAAGAAAGTAAAACGTGTTTATCTCATGTAACATGAGAAATTTTAGGAAAGTGCAATTAGATATGTTTACAGTATATTCACTTTTTATCGGTTTCTGTTTTGGTTTTTGTGCCTTGTTTTCCACAGTTCTTCAGTATTCCACACATCCACGTGGGCATGTAATCTACAATTTGTTTTGATATTGGCTTTAACATATTTCCTACTTGGAGCTCACAATTCCGTTCGTATTTGTCTGTTTCGGAAGAGAAAAAGTGTTTCCAGACCTTATGTTTTAATGTTCGTAACAAAGAACATGTTTATTCATTTTCATTTCAATCCTAGTGTTTTTAAGTGGATTAGAAAGTCAGACAGTTTATAAAGAATATGTTAATACGATTTAGAGCTCTTAAATATACTTTTATTAAGGTATGTTTGTACGGTTTGCAAAAGAGAGAAATAGAGGGAGGGTGAAAACAGACGTGAAACTTGAAACAACTAAACTTCAGATTAATTCTGTAGAACACATAAAACTCAATCTCTGCCAAGTTGCAAAATGTCTGTTAGGTTGTAAACATCCAAATTATAGACTCTCTTCAAACACATTTCTCCGTTACACAAAGAGAAAAAGAGAGGAATGAGGAGAATCTTGTATCAACCCTCCGATAAAATCTCAATAAAAAACATTAAATTGCAAATTTTTGTGACTGGCATGTCATGTCTCTTGAGGGAAGTAATCTTTGGACAAAGAAACATGTCGAACATCGGACATAGGACTTACTGCCGACATGTTGGAACTCAAACACACTGATGCGCACAATGGTACACTTAAGCGCATTTCCATAACGAGAGCTAATTGCGCGTTATGTTAGCCAACAAGACTGTGCTAGTCGTCTGCATTATAATATCGACACTGCGGGGTACATCTCAGACTTAAAAGTGAATAAATTTATTTATATAAAACATCGTAAATCCTTCACTTAATTTGCGCCTATCCACTCTTTTTCTTTTATTTTCAAAGGAAAGAAAGAGAGAGGGAGAGAGAGAGAGAGAAAACAGGCAGACAGTGAAAAATTGAGACTATATTGTAGCTTGTATATATATATATGAGCATATGAGCACCTGTGTAAGTGAGAGCTAGTAAAATGTTTATTTCAGAACGGATGTGAGCAAGATTGTAATATATATCTCGTGTCGTTTGTTCTTCGTCTCGAGTAATTATTTGTGCAGCATTCTCATCATTCTTCGAGCATTAGGTCAGTGGACCACGAATCTGTAATGAGCTCAGAATCACCAGTCACAGTTTAATTCAGTATTTTCTAAAATATTCATCGATCGTTTAAGGAATGGTCCAGAATTTCTTCTTCGGTGGTCGTCGATCCGTAAGTTTGTGGGCAGTGGGCAACTATCCTCATACGAATATTTTTGTTTCTTGGGATCGTCTTCATTTTTTAATAGTGATTGCAGTTTACATTGTTTGTTATTTGATTCATATAGGGGAGGCCTTAATTTTTCTATGTCATGGACTTTGTTAGTTTAGACTGAAATATCTATGCAATCCTACCGATCCTACTGGTTGATATATGTGTATTTATTTGCTATTTGGGAATTGTTATTGCGTTTCAAGGTTAGGGCTGTATCACATTAGTAACAAGGCACATCAATTTACGTAAAGACGAAGCGTGTATCACCTTCGGAAAGTACCGCTGTATACGATTGTAGTATGGGAGATTGCAAGTAAAAATTCGATATGCAGAAAGCAAAGGAGACGGATTACTTGGAAGAACCTGTGGTCTTGCAAGTTGGACAAAATAAAAAACGGAAAAATCGGAGCGGGGGAGTTATTAAGGATTTGTTTAAAAGTGATATAGGCAATTCGGTTGAACTTGTGTGGATACGGTGAAAACAATTTCAGAAGAGTGATCGACCCCAAAAAATAGCGAATTGACAGCCCACAGTAAAACAGAAAGACGTTGGTCAAAACTTTCTTGGAGAAAAAGGGTAAAAAAGCAACGGACATTTGTGTAATAAGAAGACAAGAAAAATAAGGATAAACTGAGGCTAAGACGCGAGAAACGCCGGAGAAAAGTACTGCTCGCATATTTGATGAGAGTACAAAGTCGACTCTCTCCCTGTTTGACGGGGGAATAATTTGTATTAGCTTCTTTAACGCCCACTGAGCGATTTCGGTTGTAGCCAAACCACCGTCTGGCAACCGGCCAAATTATGGATTGAGATGTCCACCGATAACACTGTCGATTGACCGCCCACCGCTCACTGTAAGGGCAATCACCTATTGTTGTGCTCCGATGATTGTGCAACGTATTAAGTTCATCGATGTTCACAGTACTTTGTAAATGTACAAATTACAGAGTGACACTGACGAAACTGCAAGACCTGGATTCTATTCCTAGCACACACAAAAATTATCATCTCCTCTCCCACAGAATTTATTTGATTAATCCTTAGTTTTTCCAACACGGGTTGTAGACTGCTGACGTGAGGTAATTTTTTCACTTTTCCTGTTATTCGCATACTACTGGATATTTCTGTCTTAAGCCTCTCGTTAGTTTATCTTAGTCTTGCTAGTTTTCTTGGTCTGGGTCTTCTTTTAAATTCTTATATTCTTGTTCCCTACGTTTTCGGTACATTACACTCCTCTCCAGTATTCAATTTTAATCCAGTGATTCCATTTTTTTTTTTTTAATTGTATCTTTGCTAGCTTTTTTGGCTGTTCTATAAAACTTTAATTTTAATTTTGTCTTTCTTTGACTTTTCTACTTTTTTCATGAACGTCTTATTTCAGCCTCAGATATGTGGCTCGTAATTGTTTTTTTTTTTTTTAATTCCGGGCAAGTAGCTCCTGCACTGCCTAGAAAGGAGAGACTGATAATCAAAAATTCTAAAGATTCTAGTGTCTAATATATTTTTAAAAAACATTTTTTAATATGGAAAGACCGAGATGATTGTTAATTCTATTTTACGCATGAGCGAACGAAGACAAATAACTTCTTGATGACAATGATGATGATCCCTATTCGTAAAGGATTATGTTCCAGCCATAAATTTGCCTGTGTCTTTCTCATGAACACGAACCCTATTTAAAAAGTACAAAGGGCATTGGTATGACAGATGCTACATATAAAGGGATTATAAACAAAGAGAATGTTAATAATAGTTTCTCTGTGTGTGTGTGTGTGTGTGTGTGTGTGTGTGTGTGTGTGTGTGTGTGTGTGTGTGTGTGTGTGTGTGTGTGTGTGTGTGTGTGTGTGTGTGTGTGTGTGTGTGTGTGTGTGTGTGTGTGTGTGTGTGTGTGTGTGTGTGTGTGTGTGTGTGTGTGTGTGTGTGTGTGTGTGTGTGTGTGTGTGTGTGTGTGTGTGTGTGTGTGTGTGTGTGTGATCCAGGAAGATAGTGTTACCAGCACTACGGTTTAGCCACCCATTATTCCCCAAGTACTCATTTTCACAGACTGAGTCAACCTGGAGACTGAAAAATTAGTCTTGACTTTATATGATGCGCCCGGGAAAATTGAAACCAGGAAGTCTAGGTAGTAACCAAAATCTACTATTTACTAACCCCATTGCAGAAACAAAACAAAGGTAACAGATATTGAAGAATGAGTTTATAGATTGAAATGGATACATATTACAGCACGATTTGGGCTCCACAACATAAGACAACACAAGTGACAGAATAACAGGTGGAATGAACGCGTAATACACTGCGACTCCTAGAGGCATGAAACAGGAAGAGGAAGACTTCAGATGTAAAGGACTTAGGGGTCTAACAAAGCATAGAAGGATAAATTTAGAACACCTCGATAAAATTATAAAAAATAAGTGTTCAAATCAGTGTAAGCGAAGACAGGTGATTGAGCTGTTTAAGGTAAAGAATAAACAGGGGTCTGTATTAATAATGTCTGAAGTCTCTAGGCGTTTGAAAATTCGATTATATCATTTGTAGAGTTCGCTAAATGATGATTCTGTTTACATAAAGAGTAATACAGTGTACCATTAATTGAATTATCGCTTCATTATGTGTCTATATTGTTAGCAAATCACAGATACAAAAGGCAGTAATACAAGCCATTGCTTACTAGATAGTATCTATCCGATGGAGGAGGCTGATCGACTATCACTCGCAGTGCTCCCTAGACAGACAATGAAACACACACACACACACACACACACACACACTCTCTGGACGGATTAATTACAGCATTCATTAATCATATACACGGCGATATAGGTTCAGACACGCTCGCACGCACCGGCACAATCACGCACATATTGAAAGCAAAACGACCCTGAATTCGTTCGACTCTGTCTCGCCGTTTTGTCACTCCGGCTTTCATCACACCAGTCTGAGCCAGTACGTAACATGATGTTCGTTGTCAGTGGCTTCATCATTTATAAAGATTACATTTGATCTGTTCGTTGACACAGACCCCCTACGTAATGATGATGGACATACAAAAATATAATAATGATCTGATGTTTCTTGCTAGTGTTATTTTTCAATTTGTTTCTTTAATAATTTGGTTAAGCGGCCTGGCTTCGTTCTTGCTTTGCACATAATCGGTTTATATTGTCTGTCAATGTGTTCTGATGTCCGTCAACAATTCTTTTATTTTCCGAAGACCTTTCGTTGATATTTCTCTAGCTCATGTTTCCATATTCGCTAAACACAACAGTCGCTAGGTCTCTTCCCCTTTTTCGCTTACCAGTTTTAACGTCGCGTCGCCTTCCAGCATCCATCTTCCAATTTCTTCTATTGTCTCGTGCCATCAAAAACGTTTTTCTCGCTCATGGGTTTTCTTTATTACCTCGCCTCGTCTGTATCCATGCCTTCCCTTTTTACGTGTGTCTTATGCGTCAACAATTTGTCGTAATCTGTCATTCATTTTTATATACGATTTATGTTCCGGTATGCGTACAACTTAGCCGTACCATTCTGACTGTTTTTTTTCTTGTAATCGTAGTGTCTGCTGTGTTTGTTTGTATCACGTTATGTTTAAATATTTTTGCTAACCTTTCTAGAGAATCCGTTATATCTCTATCTCTATCCATATCCTACGGTGGTGATAAAGCAGTTGAATTCTGTGGTTTGGACCGGAAAATTAATCCACGAAACAAAAAAGATGATTTATTCTGTCGTCTTATACAGTATAGTCATCTTTGGCTCTGAAACTGGGGAGATAGCGAAGAGACTCTCGAAGGCTCCAAGCAGTAGAAATGGACTTCTGGAAAAGGTCTTGTGCCTAGACAACGGAATCGGGGCAAACAGAAGAGATCGTGGATACGGAAGGAAGACATACTCGATGTGATGGGGATAAGAGACTTGAGGAACGTGGTAATTGGTACAACAGAGCCTCTGGTATTCAGGATGCAATAGGCAACACCAGTGTAGAAGAATCGCAATAGATGATAGATATTCATATTCTCTAACTTTTTCCAGTATATATCTTTGCAGGTGATCATTTTACTATCTCCAGAATGTCTCGAGGACACCATATACCGTTCACAATTCCTATAATTGAATATAGTTTCTGATACTCTATTCTCGGTTTCTTCTTTAACAAATTGTATCCCTAAATATTTGAAGTTCTTACTCTTCTCCATTACTATGTCGTATTGAAATTCAAGATATTTTTTGCGGTTCCTAACCGAAGATATTCTGTTTGGTAATGTTGGTTATTACAATTTTCATATCTTCAATGCGGGTTTAACCAATTTTATGAAACTAATGTGTTATTTAACGTTAGTCACCATGTTTAAGACTGATCTTCCTCAGCAAGCGACAGGACAAATCATCAACTAAATTAGTCATTATTTACGAGTACCTACACTTCGTTGTTAAAATGCACATACTGGACACGTACATATGAGCGTTTGTACTTGAAGACCTCTCCCATGCATTAGGTGGATATTCTCCCTTCTTATCCGCAAGTTGCCGCTTTTGGCGTACGCAAGTTTTGAGATGCACTAGGCAAAAAGGTTCTTCCCGTTCCAGAGACTGAAGACAACATTAATGCAGCAAAATCAATAATGGAGACTCACGAAGAAGAAGAAGAGAAGAAGGAGAAGAAATATTAACAAAACTGTAATGAGAACAGTGACACCTCATATGCCCTGCACAAGGCACACAGGCTTACGTGTAGTTTGGTGTCAAAATTTTCTCTATTTGGTTTCTCGGAGCCTTTCTTTTATTTTAGTTTTCCTTCGTCTCGTGTTTTTTTTTAATTAGACATTAATTAGTTGGCGTCGTGTTACTTTAATTACGACGAGCAAGAAGGAGAAGAAAAAGAAGAATGAGAGAACCGCTGTGTGTGTGTGTATGTGGGAACACTGTCGCCGTATTGTTGGTGGCAGCGCCCCCGGGGGTTGGTCATCCCATCTTCTCCTCAATGTCCGCCATTATTGTCTCGCCCTCGTCGTAATTAAATCGCGTGCGAGCGCGCCGACTCTTCTTCTTCATCAAAGATCTATTGTCAGACGGAGATCTATTTCCAATTCCAATTCACGCCCGGCGCGCGTTCTGCCCACCAACGCGTCACCACTGAGTCAGTTATCCTGTACATACGCGAGCAAGTTTATTCACCACTTGCTTTTTGCGGCGCATCTACACGTTTTGAGTCAATTAACTGAACCCAGTGTTCGAGAAAAAAAGACGCAATAGAAACTTGTAACTTGTTTTGCATGCATGTTTTTGAAAACGTGAGTAGGTTCACATGCATAGTTGAAAACGTGAGTAGGTTCACATGCATAGTTGAAAACGTGAATAGGTGCGCACCTACTGACGCGTATACAGTGCTAATGTATTACCACCGATGACGACCTCCTACGAGGGATATTTTAAGATCTGATGATGAAGCATATGCTTCGAAACGCGTCTTCAATATAATAAAGAAGTCACAAGGCGGGTTGTAAAAGGTTAGTTTGTCTATTGTAACTTGTTGTTTTCAATTAACTTATAGTAAGTTGCTAATTCTTAACTTTACTCAAAACACTCTAGAACACATGGAAAAGTTTTTTTTTTACTTTTAACCGAAAATTTTTAGTTTTTAGAAGCTTGATAAGAAAAATAACGAATACTTGAAATTTTTTATTAAAAACCGATTTGTCACCCATGTAAATGTATTTAAAATTTAATAACATAATTATAAAAAATAAGCCTATAGAGCCTCGGTGGAAAGCAAAATTAAGTTTGAAATAGAAAACCTTGTTCTATAAAGCTTAATTCTAAATTTTTTTTAATTAACGGATTTACTAAGCGCAAAGTTAATAAAGAATTTTGACACGGCCGTAACATTTAGTCTTCCTCTCCCTCTTCCATCTCTTAGACAAAGCATAATTATGAGACAACAACCAATAAGAAAAACTATGTACTGTAGTATTTTCAACCGTTTACCAACTACGAATTTGTGTGGAACGTAAGTGTTTTAGTCAAACAAAGCATATATTTAATTAGATCTATTAACAATTAAATAATCCATTTATTTTTACTGATAGTATTATTATATTATCGCTGTTTCATAGCGTCTGGTTAGATTATATTACCCGTGTTCCATTTCTTTTTACCTTTCTGATTTATTTCAAATAGACTTTCTTCTAACAAATGGCATTTCCAGTGGCTCTGGTTTATCACTTTCTTGTTATTCTTGTGAGACTGTTTCAACACCGGCCTTGACGATCAATTTTCGTTCATTACTGTGCATTACTATACAAAGACTGTTCTGTCTCGTTGAGGCACTTATGTTACCGTTCTGGTTGGTGTCTCTTTGTCTGGTTGGTTCGCGGGTGTTGTGATCTGTGTTCCCGCGTCGCTGAATATGTCGTCATCAGTATGGACTAAACATGAGTAACCTACATCACGGCCTAACAGCCAGAAAAATTGTGATCATCTTCTTGTTCTTGTTTATATTCTGCCCAGACTTGTTTCGTTTCTACTTCTCCGACGTCGTCTTTTCTTAATCATATTCTGTGTAGTATCATCATCATTATCGTCGTCGTCATTACTGTCCCCATCTTCTTCTTTTCTTCTTTTTTCTGTAATATGTTACTTGTTATGTCTACACTTTGTCTCCTTTTTTGCGCTCTGTTAATTCTATCCAGTTCCCTTTTCTTATTTTTTGCCTTTCTTCACTGTCGTTGACCCTTCATATTCGTTTTTTTATTTTTCCTGTAGTTCCTTGCTATCTGCTCTTGCTTCTTCTTCTTCTTCTTCTTCTTCTTCTTCTTCTTCTTCTTCTTCTTCTTCTTCTTCTTCTTCTTCTTCTTCTTCTTCTTCTTTTCTTATTTGTCTTTTTCTTTTTATAATGATGATGATTATGATGACGACGACGATGACAATTGTGATAATTATTATTACTCCCAATTTTTCTCTTCTTTGTGTTTTTATTGTGATTCTTATTTTCCTCCAGTTTTCTTTCTTCAGTGTCTAGCCTACTTCGCTTTTATTCTTATCACATTTTTCTTTCCTATCTTCGCAATTTTAATTTCTCTTTGACTCCTGTATCACATGTTTATCTGTGAAAACACGTAAAGCAAAAAAGCATCTTTCTGAATAGCAATTTGTCCATAAATGCGAAGCGGATAGTCATACAACTACGGAAGTAATACTGTCTGCAGCAGCTTCCAGATTTACATTTAGTTACGACAGAGACTACTGTCCGTCTAAGCGTTTACCTAATACCGAAGATTGCAATCAATACCTCATTTCCTGTCATGAGTGTGACACACACACACAATCAGTTTACAGTCGAGAGTCGAAGCGTCTTGATTAAGTTGCCACTAGGAAATTAAACTGGCCGTTTGAATATTACTATTAAACACCCGTCTGTGAGATTAGAAAGTGGTAAGTTTGCTTTTATTGTACACATACAAGCAAGTGAGTACACGGGTGAACGAATATGAATTGCTGTACATTACGGTGCCGTTAGCAAATCAGACGGTGTTGTAATCGATACATCGAGCAAGTATCGATTTTAAAGTATTAAACTGTCATTTGTGGAAATAGCATTACGTCTACGACATGGAAAAAATAAGGAATGTTAAACAATACGTTTTCCACTCAAAATCTTATTTACAATATACAGCTGCCATGTTTTCAAACTACAACAAATTGTACTTTGGAAAATTGGCAATGAAATAGGGGAGATAAAAAATATTAATCTCTCTGTGTAAACGATCGGGTACAAATATTTAGACAGAGACAGTCGGTCTGGGGTGTATGGCTTTGGGAAAACTCTGAGACATGTTTAAACTTATGTGTAAAGTCAACACTTAGGTGCAGTGTGTAGCACTAGTTCCATCTTATGGTGCTGAGATCTGACTCTCATTAGAAAACTAAGATCAGTTTGATAGAGTCATATTTCCTTTCATTAGGCAAGAAAAGAATTTCTAAAGTCACTACCACTACGGCTAAGAAAGGAATTAAAGGAAACTTTTAACTGTACTGAGAAGTGACGTAGAAGTGGGCTAATCGACTTTAATGTGGGAAATAGAGTTGTACGACTAAGAGAGCTGGACAAAGAGAATAGTCGAAAAGAAATCGGCATAGGATGAAAGATGCAGAGACAAAACATTCAAGGTGACGAATGAATCAACTAAAGAGCTGGAAACCCTTGACACAATATGGAAAACTTTAAAAAAACTTTAGTCAATATCCAGTAGTAGATAGTTATCTGAGCGACACATATCTAGTAAACTATTGAGTCTGGATGCTTTTGAATTTCTGACCTTCAATACAACCTGCCGTAACCAGACTCAATAGAAGTCTTAAATTACAGGATGATACGAATTCTATTGACTGTTTACTAGACTTCTTGTGCTAATTTTACGTAGACTGTCTTGATACTCTTCGTTAATGATAAGAACCACCTACTGTTAACTGTTCAGAAAAGGACATTAAGTTTTATTGGACAAATCATTCAACGCGATGAGGAAGTAACCAATCAAGAGAAGGAGGATGGAATAAGAAGAAAAGATAGGACAGCCAGCAAATTTCTCGACCAACTGTCAAAGCTCAGATAGCTATCGATGCCTGAGACCGCTAGCGAAACTTAGCGAATCTTTTACAAGTCATGTTGTGAGTCGCGAATAGCTATATTAGGACAGGCCACCGACTGAGGTCTGTAAACGCGTTGATATTATATAGTGTTAGTACATTACTGCAGTTTATTTGTGCCGTTATGAAGCGACACTGAACAGATGGCGTTGTAATCGATACATATCGACTTGTGCGCACTAAAAGTAATTGAAATGATGCAAAACCTAATACCGTATGCATAACTTGAAAAATAAACAGTCCTAACATATGATTTTAATAATACGTTTGCAAATGCAGGCGTGTAACAAATAGCATGTTTTAAAACTGAATTGCTTTATATTCGCAATGCGTTATCTGAGTAATGCGTTGGTTATTAGTAGAATATCGTTTACTTTATTTTTTTATAGTTGTGATTTAGTACATGGAGATACAGAGTCAGATTAAATTAGGTTGCAAAATGACAGAAACTCTCTCTCTCTCTCTCTCTCTCTCTCACACACACACACAAACTCTTGTAAATAGACCTATATATTTATTTATAAATGTATTTATTTATTATAATATTCTATTTCTTTCATATAATTGTTTTATTTGCATGTAGGCCTACTTGTTTCATTTTGCATACACTTGTTTTGTTTAGAGCGACTTTTCCAAAATGCAGTCATTTACTTTATTAGTTTACTAATGTGCAAATTGTTTGTTCCTTATTTTATTTGCTGTTGACAATTTTCAAATCTTAACCTGTATTATTGTTATTTTAATATTTATTAACTGTTTTATATTTTTTTAAATTTTAGAAATTAAATATATCAAAATTAAACGTTTTGGTATGAAATGCGTGATTTGCATTGTTGGATACTTCGTTCAGAATTTAGTAATTAATTCAAAATACGATAATTATCTTATGTATTTACTTATTCGATTAAGATAAAACAATATAGGGTGAAAACTAAACTTTAGTCGGGCACAGATTGATTGCACTGTTTTTTGTCGTTAGCCAGTCACTTCGCGTTATGTCTGTCGTTTTCTTTCTTAATGCACTTCTTTATCCCGGTTTTGTCTCTAAGCCCTGACTTTCTTCATAAACATGAGATGAATGTAAGGTTTAGGACTAATGGTTGCAATCGAGAAGATCAATTTGAAAAGAAGCAACTGTTTTTCGACTAAATCTACAAATATTTCATTGACTATCTGTGAAATATTTAGTAAGATCAAGCAACTCCGAAAAACGTTTCATTTAAAAAACAGGTTAAACATAAGAATTCCAATAACGTCTTACTAGACACGACATCTTTCACGGCAGGTGTAAGATCGCGGAAAAATGGAATAATCTCTAAAACCGAAATAAGTAGGCCTATCACCACCTGACGAGATCTAAATAAATATTCAGGCGTCTGAAATCACTTATAGGCTCCTAACAGAAACTGAACTTGCACATTAGTATAGTATGCACTGGATTCAAGAAGAATGAGTATTCGACGAGAAGAGTAAAAGCACGTCACTATTTTAAGCATGTCCTCTTTCGTGTGTATCAAGTATTGACCGAAACTTGTAAACAAAATCGGCAGCTCTTGTGAGAAAACAGGTACGGTTGCCGAAGCGTGTTGTTTCTGTTTTGATAATTCCCCTGTGTTGTATATTATGTTTAATATATAAAGGGAAAATATATTTGCAGCGCATATATAACACTTGCATTTGGTAGCTGGTTGTTTTAGTATATACCGATGTAAACAGAAATTTAAAAACCGAATGTGCGAGAGTAATATTAATATAAAAATCGGAACAAGTGTAAAATTATTGTGTAATTGTGTAAGATTATTGTGACCTTTTATAGTTTATATACAAAATATAAGCGCAAAAATTTAATTTACGTAAATAATTTACGTAATTTATGTATATGAATAATTACTGCTGCCATTGTGATTAAAAAAGTGACTGAAGGACATGAGATCACTGAAGGACTCGAATCCCGTCAGCTGACTGGATACGACCATCTGGCGTAGAAACAGCTGACTTACAGCTGTAACAGCTACGGCTGGATACGCGCACGTACACACGTGTATAGTGTTACATAAACCACAAACACATGAAACCACACTTGCAGCTATTGATAGATTGGCTGGTTTTCTACAACCGACCAACGTGTCAATAACCCTATTCCATACCATAGGTATTAGTGTTAGTGTAATCCGTATACCGTAGGTGCGGACGCGTGATATCACATTGTGGCCAACTATCCGAATCGAATAATAACAGATTTGACTGCTGATCGCACTAACGTTTGAATGATTACCGAGTGAAGGTAGTTTGAAGTTTAACTAATGACGACAGTTCTCTGAAAAATCCCCTATTTGATAATCACGTCATTTAAAACAGATTCTGATCCAAAGGCAGAATTCTCCTACATTTTGGCATGAATTTTGTTATAATTTTTATGTATATTCACATATGTTGTTTCCGTATCACCACCTCATCATCTTCTTCTTCTTCTTCTTCTTCTTCTTCTTCTTCTTCTTCTTCTTCTTCTTCTTCTTCTTCTTCTTCACCGCTCAAGGATTAAGTAAACTCACATTTTGGTCCTCAAGCCTTACCACTTTTACATAAAATACAGTCATCTCTTTTTCCTTTAAGATATGTGCAAATACATTACAAGGGAGACAAGCCGAGACTGCTGCCACCTGGTCGGATAGTGGACAATGCGTTTATTGAGTCACAAACACACATAGCCTCTTTGACTATCCTTCTTTTTTAAGAAACTTTAGTTCTGCGTCTAATTTCTGCTAATACCATACTCTTATCCATAATTAGGCTGCTTCTTGTAAATTTTAGTTTTCATTCTTGTGTTTGTAGTATGACAGTGCTACCGTAGCAAGTCTCTCTCCGAATGTCTCTATTCTGAAACACTAGCTGCCAACTAATGATACCCAGCAACTCTTTTGCAAGTTTCTGATGTTGTTCTGCCATCGTGTCCGCGGCCTTCCCTTAATCATCTCTTCACAAACTGTCCCTTTGCCGCCCTTCTTGATACCCCTTCTCTTCCATCCTTTATACGTACCAAAGACCGTATCCTTTGTCCAAGTTTGCAACTTGACAGCATTCACCAGGTCTCGGACAACTGCTTAGGTCGCTGATTTAAGCGTATTCTTTAGGTACCATTTTCTTCATCTGGACCATGAATTTCTTTATTGCTGTCTTTCATGGGATTTTTCTTTTGAAAACTGTTTTTGCGTATTTCCTCGATCTTTCTTATTGCTCCCGAAAGTTGTCTCTTGTAAATGTCCATATTACAAAATAAACTCTCTAATGTCTTAAGTTTTTTAACAGATTAAAAATAAAGCAACAGGAGTATTTTGCACGACGATATCTCTTCTGACGTCTATAAATGTGTCCCTGGAAACCAGGAAGAAATTTATAAACAGTTTCATTTAGAGCATATGCACATATGACTCGGAAACGTGGACTTTGAGGAAATTGGAGAGGAGACACCTTCAAGCTTTTAGAATATGGTGCTGGAGGAGAGCCTCAGAAATATCGTGGACTAAATAAAAGACTACCTAATGATGAGGTTTTGAAGAAATTTTGAGAACAGAACCCTGATTGGAACCATTGTGGAACATAGAAATAATATGCTTGGTTATCTGATACGCTATTCAAACTGGTTCGCCAACCTGATCGAGGGACGTACGCCTCGTAGTGGCAGGGGATTGCCCAGGCAGGAGAACGTGGATGTGGTAAAAGAAAGAAGAACGTATGTGGTGATCAATAGACTGTCTACGGAAAGGAAGAAGTTGCAAACCCACCAACCGCTGGGTTGAGGAGGAGAAGAAGAAGAAGAAGAAGAAGAAGAAGAAGAAGAAGAAGAAGAAGAAGAAGAAGAAGAAGATGATGATGATGATGATGATGAAGAAGAAGAAGAAGAAGAAGAAGAAGAAGAAGAAGAAGAAGAAGAAGAAGAAGAAGAAGAAGAAGAAGAAGAAGAAGAAGAAGAAGAAGAAGAAGAAGAGGAGAGAAAAATTTCAGTTTTGCCAACAGCATTGTTTTCTGCGTTTTGAATACTTAGCAACTATGATCTGTATTCTAACGGTTAAAAGTTTGAAAAATCAAAACACCGAAACAATAAAACTGAACAATAATTGTTCAGTAGCAAAAGAAAAAAGAAAAAAATACCACGACATTGAATTCAAATCTCACAACGGGAGACAAACGATGAAGGGTTGCGCAATTGTTCAACGTTCGGCCACACGCATACACTTGGCGAATTGTTTTAATTATTGTTAATTGTTAACGTGGCCCAGTCCGGTATTGTAGAAACAACAATGACGCGTAGAGTCAATGAACATGGACGAAAATTGCCAAGCTGCAGGGCACAGTGATATATCGTCAACAATAATGACTATTGTGTTATCGTACAGACTGCATTCTTTTGGTTGTCTGCGTTATAATTAAAAATCTCGTTGGAAGACAACTAAAATTATAAAACGATATTGACCGCAACAGTGGCTGGGAACAATTTGGAAAACAATATCGCGAGCTGACAGTTCTCTTTTTTTTGCGATCTTAATTCGGACATTCAGGTGATATGAATAACACGTTCTGAGATTCTCAGGATTCCCTTTATTGGTCTCTGTTTAAAATCCTGTATAATTTCGAATCCATTCCTGCAGTCCCTGGGTCCTAGAATACTAAGGTCCAAGGTCGTGAAAAGAACATTTTCAGTCCGAGGCAAAACTAAATTTTCCACCCCCAGACCACACACACACACACACACACACACACACACACACACACACACACACACACACACACACACACACACACACACAGAGGAAATATCTTTCGGCGTCTTCCGATTCCTAATCTCCAACTATTCCTATCCAAGCAATCCCTTTCTCCTAATTCTCTCTAACTATTACCACGTTAATTTTATCCCTTCACTTCTCCTAAATTTTCCTCGACTCCTTTTTTCCGGGGTGTCCATTGTGTGAGGTGTTTTGGTAAACATTTTTACGTATTCTTTGCACATATCAGAAAAACTATATAGTTTTAACATTCTTGATCAGCTTTTGGGTTGAAGTATGAAATTAGCTTTCTGACTCTCTCATTCGTATCTTTTCTTGCAATTCTAACACCGCTCCAAAAGTCCACTTAAACACCTCCACAGAACAGCATTCTTGATAACCTTATGTAATGTATATCTAATTTTTCCTATTCATACGATCCAGCCAAAGCCTAATTTTGTCTAATTCGATGCCCCAGTTGTTAGTTGTTCCTGTGATGGAGATGTATACGTTTTGTTCTAATGTATCCTCTTAAAACAGTCATTACTGTCCACCTCTAACCCTCCATGTGACTTTAGGACCCTACGTAAGCCATAGCACCCTCTGTGTTAATTAGCACCATAATTGTATCATCAAGGTTCCTTGATACTTTATATTGAAAATTCTTCGCAAAGTTAATATTTCTATTTCTGAGACAATCCCAAAACTATTTAATAGCATGCGAGTTAATTGCAAGTTTGTTGCAGGTCAGAAATATTTTTTTCCATCTACAAATACAACATTGTATATTTTATTCCCAGTTTTATTAGAGGCTAATTGTACGTTATTTCCGTCTTTTACTAGTTCTTGTTTCTGACTTAACGTTTTCCGTCTAACTTAAGTTCTCAGGTCGGCCAAAGTAATGGCTGTGTTTGTGCATGTTTGGTCGTAATAGGAACACCGCTTTACTTCTAATGTGTTTTCAAGGGAGTTTAAAGTAGAAAGAAAAGGAAGTTACTACAGCTATTATGCAGCTAACAGTTGCTAGTTTCTCATAATGGCAGCGTATTTCTATCCCGCGCCGACTCAAAACCGCATGCAGGTAACGGACCACGTACCAGTTTTGTTTTCCCTTCCGTTTTCAATCGCAAACAATATCGCTTTAGATTTTGGCTACGTGTATCATTGTGTGTGTGTGTGTGTGTGTGTGTGTGTGTGTATGTGCGTGCGCGCGCGCGCGTTAGTATATAACGCATGCACGCATGAACGCACAAAACACATAGACACACAAATACAGTTATTCAGTATATCGATAGAATGAATATGGTGTTTTTCATGTCAGCGCTCCTGTGGTTAAGAAAAAATATGCCTCACGTTATCAACAAAGCGTGCGCTGTTTCTTTGATAATAATAGTATTCGTAGCAAAATTGCTGTCAACAACTATGCTCTTTGTTCTCGGATTTCAAACCACAAGATTTCCATCGTCAACCACATCTATAACTGACGTTCTAGCCAACAACCTGTTCTGGATATGATGATATGACTCTCTGATATGATCGTTTTCATAAATCTTCTCAAATCTCTCCTCCAAAATAACAGCATAAATATGATTGGAATTGACGTGTTTCCTGTGCACTGTTCATGTTGACCTAGTTACAGCCGAAATATGGTAATAGTCATCACCATTTATTTCACTTAGCCATCCAAAATGCAATTACAATTCTAATAGAAGTCCCCTTCATCATTTCCGAAGAAGTTCTTCGCTGCCAAGTGATAATGCCAATCTCAGATGGTGAATAAGAGAAAACATGATAGATTATCATGATATCCTCTTATCCCTCGAGTGAGAAACTGCGATGTACCACCAACAAGCACTGAATACAGAAAGGAAGGGATACACCTACATTCAAGATTATCAGGCTCTTTCAAACACTACTGGAAAAAGTTTGATGCCAGAACGCTAGAAGAAGGTCGAGAAAAAGATCCTTAAATCAATAGCTGCAGATACGGGTTTTGAATGTTTTTAGGACTTTGAATCTGAGAAATAACAACGGGTCAACCTGATGATTTCAGATTATGACCATGTATCACTCCCTGGATTATATGTAAATAGGTGTGTGTGTGTGTGTGCTGCTACACTTTTTAAATTCGGTGTTCAAAATACGTAAAAGATCAGAAGAACAGCCCTTTGCAACGTAAAAGGATACATCCTTTATATGTACTGTGTTGTATATACACATATGGAATAGTTTTGTTATTGTGTTTTATTACATTCGCCCAGTCATCAAATACTAATGACAAGGACGAAATAACGATTATACAAAATTTCAATAATATTTTGCTGTAATATAAGTCACTGGTTAAGAACTCCCGCTTGTGCAGCGGAAACATCCAAGTCTGGCAGAGGAACGTCCACAGTACACCTCTCTGTAACTAAAAAGGAAGAAGCGATGATAAGTCAATTATCAATTACATATTTTTGTGTCGAGAGAAATCATGGCTTTGCATTAAACTATCAAGATTCGTGTCAGCCTTAAAACTTTCTAAACGATATTAGTCGTGCCAAGTAAGAGCGTTTTCTGCCTTGTCATCGGGTGCCAGTTTTGTGAATACAACTTTTCCTCGACCACCAACCTGTCTACAGTGACCAGAAACTGCATTGGACACAGCCTCGGCGTCTTGTAATTTACTGAAAATTTTATAGTTCCCCTGATCCTCCCCCTCACTGACTCTGACAATAAAAAGGGGAAGGCCACGTGATAGAACGTATGTTGAGGTAACCCTATTTGTTTTTCATATTTGTTTTCAGATACGAAAATTGAGGGAAAATTAACGGTAAGAGAAACAGGGGAATAAAAATCATGTTAGTGTTGGATAATCTGTTGGATATTTGGGATATAGAGATCTAAAGGACAGTGCGGGAGGACAGGAAGGCATAGAGTCTGCGATCTTTTGTTACCTGGGAGTAATTAGACAGTTCAATTAAAGGAAGTAACTTAGAAGTCACTGGAGTCATGTAGCACCTCTGGCTACTGAGTTCTGGAAGAACAAATACATACTGAAGTCAAATAGTAGCGTCAATCCTCACGAGAGTAAAAGGGCAAATAATAGGCGGGAAAATAATTCGTTAATATTGTTATTACTGTCATTATTATTATTATCATTATTCCTGCTTTCATTGTTGTAGTGGTCTGGTGTAAAGAAAGAAGGGCGCACAATGAGAATCGTGACCATGGTTAGTTTAATGGTCTCGTCGCAGCTCATTGGCGTTTTTTCTTTCATCGTGGCTTTTATCTGCGAATCTCGTGAACGGATAATACTCACTCATTAGTCCATTCATCCGTTAGTTCATTCATTCATTCGATCGCCACTGAATTACGCTCGAATTAACAGTCAAATACAACCGGTTTTTGTCAGTGCACGTTGAATCAGATAAAGCACGTATTCACATTTAAAACAAATTAATTCAACAATGAGCTGCTGATGCTGTTATCTCGTGTTTATTATAAAGTCTTGCTGTAAAACATAAAAGTACAACAAATTATAGTAATTTCGCCTTGATGATACCATTATATTATTAGACGCATTAAGCAAGAAAGAAATAACAGTAGAGGTGGGTAATTCTGTAGCTCTTGAAACTAGCCAAATGTTTATCTAGCTAGCAGTCTTCATTAGCTACTAGAAAAACTATCCTACTACTACCATACGAGTAAATAAAAATGTCCTTTCCCAGTAGTTTCTAGTAAATGTATGTATGTATGTGAGCGAGAATAATCAGATGTAAGAACATCGTGTCTATTGTCAGATGTCTTTGTTTTTCCCCAGGTTAGTTTGTTATTCTGCTATAAATACCGTGACATATATACCGGTATGTTTACGAGCGGTTTGACGGCCAGTAAATAACGAGCTGCAGACGTAATTTGTTGTTTAATTGTTAACCGTTCCTTGTTGCGACTAACATCGTCTGCAACCGCGTTTTAATTACACACTAGAATGCTCATCGCCTGTTCGATTGGTCGCTCTTCTCATGATCTATTTCAAACACATATCACGTAATTAAAAATGTAATATATAGCGTACACGTACATTAATGATTTGCAAATATGTATATCCTATACATATAACATATATGTATAAATATATATCGTAAAAAAAGACAATCCGTTACATGAAGTTCTTTTATTATTCGTGGCATATTTTACTTGCAGTTCGCGAATTAATTACGAAAATGAATTAAGATATTCAATACAACTTTGTGGAAACAATTGAACGTATTGAAGAGCTTAGAAGGTATTACTTATGATAATGATAGAGATGTCGAGAGCAAGATCAGCAAATTTCGGATGGTATAAGGAACTACCGGCAAAATGCTGAAGCACAAGGTTATGAAGCTGAAATTTTATAACACACTAAAAACCATTTTATAAAACATTTAAACGCTCTATTATACAGGCGTGAAAGTTGGGCGTCAGCAGAAAGCGAGGAAGATTAATTGACGCGTTACAGATGTCTTTCTCACGCAAAATTTAAAGGTTGTACTCCACTGGATAAATTGAGAAATGCGAATGTACAGGAAGTTCTGAGTATCAAAAGTACATGGACGACATTAGCGACCTATCGGAGGAAATGGAGACAACGTGTAGAAGCAATTCCTATGGGCAAAAGTCCGAAAGGAGTACCGGAATACAAGCCAATAGGGCGAAGAGATGATGGAAGAACTAGGAAGAGAAGGAACAAGCAAATCCTTTAAAGTTGGAAAAAGCAAAATCTAAACCCTGGTAATACAGATGAAAAGAAAATATTGAAGCAGAAACACGTGTTCATCCATTGGGACGAGGAAGCGTGAGAAGACAAAACCAAAGCAAGCCTACTGTAAGAAACAGTAGGTTGATGTGATAAAAATTATGCAAAATATCCAATTAATAAAGAGTTAATATCATGATCCAAATCATCAAATCAATGATGTAGTTATAATCCCGACTCTTCTTTATTCAAAGTTCAAGTTCGATGCCTTTTATATTCCTCTCCCAATTGTGTCGGCTGTTCTCCGGTTATTACTGGTTCTGGATCTTAATTGGTCGAATTTTCCACGGAATAACGAAATTTTATTACCGGCCTGTTACATACCTTTGTTCCTTTTATGGTTTCATTTTTGGACGATAGCACGACAGTATTTTTATAATTTAAAATAAATACCTTTGTGGAGTCTGGTTGACGAGTAGTTTTGTCGTCAGATCGTGAATTGCAATTCATCACAGGGAGCGTCCAGCCTGACCCTTTAGACCTCTTAACCTAAGTTAAGGGCGGTATAGTGAGGTTACAGTTCCCAGCTCATATACTTGTAATTGGGCATGTTATAACTGGACACTATAGAACTACTTCAGCTCCAAAAAAAATTTATTTCTGCAGCTTGAAAACTTCAAAATACACTTTAAAATAGTTTATTCCCCTACAACTGAAATAATGTAGACATACCTGGACCTGCAATGACTTTACATCCTCAACTTGAATTAAAGTAACTTAAACGTTAATAGCCTGTGTATAGTTCAAGCAACGTGTGTAATTAATTTAGTACGTATGTTTGTGTGTTGCAGTGAAACGATCAACAGTGGACATACGCAACCGTCCGCGCATCCCGATCCCCGACGAGGACCCGTACAGCGTCGCCGGCAACGGAGGCGGCTCGTCCGGCAGCTCAGGCGGCGGTGTCAGCATGGTGGCGCAGGCGGCCGCGCAACTGTTGCGGCGCAGTGACAAACCGCCCAAACTGCCGCCCAGAGGCGACAATCCACTCTACCCACACGACATACCAAAGGTACGACTTCGCATAATGTCCCATACTTATTATTAAGTTATTAAAGACTTCTCGTAGTAATGCCTTCCAGTGTTTTCTTTAGTTTTCACATCGATAAAACTTACTGTTGTCACAATTATTTGTCCACTGTTGCCACGTTTGAGAACTAAATGAACAGTAGTGAAGCATTTGGTGCATTAATTGCTTACAATACACGTTCCAACAGCCAACATAACATTCTATAGAGTAATGAAACAAACAGTAATACTATAGTAGTGAAACACCACATTCCTCATTTCTAAATTAAATTTATCTTCAAAAAAGGTTTACCGACTCGTTAAAAGTTGTAGATTTATATTTCACTTCAATAGTTTTCATAACCGCAACTAACCCATCTCTTTAGCCCAATCTTAAAACCGGGAATAGGAAATATTTTATTTTATTGTTATCGATTATGTTCAACATTTCAACACTGACATTAATGTTGAACGCATATAAATGTGTACGTTTCTAATTAAACGAACGACAGAATGAGATGGTATAGCATACAACAGTAGAAATGTAGGCTTTTAATGTCATATCAGTTTACGTAGAGAAAGCCAAAAACTAAAAGCGACTGCGCGCGCGCGCGCGGTGTGTGTGTGTGTGTGTGTGTGTGTGTGTGTGTGTGTGTGTGTGTGTGTGTGTGTGTGTGTGTGTGTGTGTGTGTGTGTGTGTGTGTGTGTGTGTGTGTGTGTGTGTGTGTGTGTGTGTGTGTGTGTGTGTGTGTGTGTGTGTGTGTGTGTGTGTGTGTGTGTGTGTGTGTGTGTGTGTGTGTGTGTGTGTGTGTGTGTGTGTGTGTGTGTGTGTGTGTGTGTGTGTGTGTGTGTGTGTGTGTGTGTGTGTGTGTGTGTGTGTGTGTGTGTGTGTGTGTGGAAGATAATGGTGACGGAGAGAATGAAAGGGAGAAAAAGGGATAGAGGAGGGAGATATTGAAGTAAGCAAGAATTAATATGAAATTTTCTTAATATATTGGTTGAACGGCTCAACGAGATCTAGCGTATGAATGTCTCAAAAAATATTGTTTTTAAACTGTTCAATTCATATTGAAATCCGTGTTCTTCATTTTCCAGCCCGACTATGATGACGTTGAAGAAGATGAAAACAGAGTTGGACTCAAGTCGTTCCCGTCGTCCAGAGGCTCCCGAGACAAGACAAAAGACAAGAAATACGGTGAGTCAATATGGAAGCTACGTGACAACTATACACTTCCATCTAGTTGATAAAGTTGTCTGCCATAAAGCATAATGTTGAAAATTTTGTTGTTTAGGCTATTATAATAACTGTCCTGTTTTAGTGTGTGTACTATTATCATCCATTAAATTAACTTTATAGTAAGAAAATGACACATAAACACACACACACACACACACACACACACGCGTACGTTTATGATTGAAGCCACACATACACAAGATAACGCCACCAGTACGTTTTGGTTTTTGAAAAGAAGAGTTTCAATCTTACGAGCTTTTCAAACTGAATGCTTCTCAAGTATTATCGTTAGGCCACTATCCTGTCTCCGAATGTTTGGTACGCCAAAAAAGAATCTTTGTTGCTACCAATTATTTCCAGGGCGGACATGTACACAAGTCACGACTTTTTGACGTCATACGATGTGACCGAACACTTACACTATATAAGCACCAGACTATATAATAGAATTGGGATAACCTCTAGTTACGCGATTGATCTACTTTCTAGCTACAACGCTGCAAGGAGTACATACAAACACATCACTTTTTAAAAACAATATCTGTGTTTATATTTTAATGACATTGCTCATCTTTACTGATTGTATTCGGTTGACACTTTCTGGCAATATGCTGAGTTATACTTTCAAATCATGCTGAATGTTATAATACAATCAAACATGTTGTATTCAGACAACGGAAATTACTTTATAAAGCGCTTTATACTATTAACACGTCCGTGTAAGTAACACATTTTCCCTGGCTAATTCACTTTAATTGGCTGTACATTGACTCCATGGACGTAGCCAGGATTTTGGATAGATCAGTTTGTTAGTTCCTGAAATTAATAATGGCTGAAAAACGAAAGAAGGTTGTGTTAACGATTGCACAAAAACTTGAAATGCTTTCTAAAATAGAAAATGGCGCTTCAAGGAAGCAGATGTGTTTGAATTACGGGATCGGGGAAACAACAGTGCGAGACGTTTTAAAGCAAAAAGACAAACTGTTAGCCTTTGCATCAGTGTTGGACAGTGCTTCTGGGATGAAAAAACGAAAAACAATGAAGAAATCCACCTATAATGAACTTGACTCGGCATTAGCGGAATGGTTAGCTCAGGTGCGAAGTGAGGGCACCCCCGTGTCTGGTCCTACCATTGCAGCTAAAGCAAAAATCTTTTTTGATTTGTTAGGCCTGGAAGGAACTTTTGATGCGTCGTCCGGTTGGTTACATCGTTTTAAGAAACGTCATGGGATTAGAGAGATTGGTCTACACGGAGAGAAGCTGAGTGGTGATCAACAAGCAGCTGATGATTTTCAACGTGATTTTGAAGAGTTTGTGTTGTCTGAAGATCTGTCATATGAACAAATTTATAACGCTGATGAATCAGGGCTTTTTTGGAAGTGTCTTCCCACTCGTACTTTAGCATTTGAAAGTGAACATCAAGCGGCAGGTCACAAAAGTAGCAAGGAAAGAATTACAATCTTGCCATGCAGCAACGCTGTGGGTAGTCACAAACTTAGGCTTCTTGTAATCGGTAAATGTAAGAAACCGAGGTCTTTTAAGGGGACAAGAGCAGAAAATTTACCAGTTGATTATTTCAACCAAAAAAAAGGTTGGATGAACCAGCAGATTTTTCAAGAATGGTTTGAAAACATTTTTGTGCCTCAAGTACGTAAACATCTTGACTCAAAAAATTTGCCAAAGAAGGCTGTTTTGTTAATTGACAACGCGCCTTCACACCCAGCTACATGTGTGCTTAAATCTTCTGACGGGCAAATCTTCGCAAAGTTTTTGCCCCCAAATGTTACTGCGCTGATACAACCTATGGACCAGGGAGTCATTGCAACCATGAAGAGAACATACAGAACAAAACTGTTACTGTCAAAAATCGAAGAAGGCTGCGATCTCAAAGAATTTTGGAAGAATTATTCAATTTTGGATAGCATTTACGATATTGCGTCTGCATGGTGTTACATCAAACCCTCAACCCTTGTTAAATCATGGAGAAAACTGTTTCCGAGTATCGAAACAAATGTCAACCAAAACATTTGTGAAGAAGAGAATGAAGTCATGCCGACCGCTACACTTGTTGACCTAGTGACATCCGTTCCGGGAGGTGAGAATGTCGACGAAGAGAACATAGAAGAGTGGCTGGAATGCAACGCAAGTGAGCCGGGGTTTGAACAACTGACTGACGTAGAGATAACGAACAAAGCAATGGGAGTGAACGAGAACGAAGAGAACAAAGTGAAAGTGAAGAAGACGAGGCGCCTGCGCGGATGACACACGAAACTGCTTTGCAGCACGTAGATGGATTGCTTCAATATTTAGAGGAACAAGACGATGACGCACATCTGGCAGAAAACTCATGTTAAGGAAAGTACAATCTAGAATAAAGAAAAGGTGTTTCCAAAGCAAGAAGCAAAAACGAGTGACTCATTTTTTTAAAAAGGCGTAACTGAACACTTTTTGTTAACAGTACAGTATTGTTTTTTGTTTACTGTTCTTTATTTTAGTTATTTAGACGTAGAGCAAAGGTTTCTGCTGTACTGTACATATTTTAAAAGTTTTACATATTATGTTTTTTGTGCAATAAAACATAGTTTTTATGCTGAAATATTTTTTTTCGTGTTTACACCTCATTTTTAGTCTTTTTTCGGGTTATCCGCGATTTTCACTATCCGCAGTGCCCTTGCCACCCAATTCCGCGGATAATCGGGGCTTTACTGTATTAGCTTTCACTCACCTTCACTATTCACTCTTAAATCTTTTACACTGATTTATTAGTGTCTATCACTATCAATGGGGTTCTATATAAATTGGGTATTTTAATACTATCACCTTGCACTCTATATTTGATTTAAATGTTACTGGTGTGTATTGCTTACTTAAATTCTCTTTCTCATTTTACAAAATGTTCATTATTACTCTAATTCACTATCTCTCACTTTACTAGGTTCAATTATACCATTAACAAGTTTATGTTGTATCAGATTGAGTTATCTCTATTCATTTAGGTTAGTGTACCCTTCTAAAATTTAAGTTATTGAGATTTAACACTTCTCATTTTACATTGTTTGTCTGGGTTTACATTTATCATCATTATTTACAATTATTATTGATTGGTCTCTTTTCACTTGGTCTATCACTGGTGTTGTGCACTTTTACTGCTTTTACTTCATTTGGTGATGATCCATATATCCTTTCATAGGTGTTAGGGCTGGTTCTAGTTATCCATTTATCTTGTTACAATTCATACATCCTTATTTTAATGTTGTGGCTGTTTCTACTTTCATCTTCATTTGTTATTATTTATATATCCTTTCTTTTAGTGTTGGGGCTGGTTCTACTTTCTCACTTACCGTCTATTGGGTTATTATGGTTAAATCGCCATGTATCATTGTTTTCAATGTTTCTGTCCATTGCTTGTTACTTTTTTTTCTTATCAGAGGTTATTTTTATGATTACTTTCATATGCTTGATCGTATTATTATTTTAATTACCCATTCTTTTATCTCTGACTCATCCCTTTTAATCATAGTGTTAAGTATTTAATAATTTATTCTTATCATGTTTCTTCATTATTGTTTGTTGAAGATATGTACCATTACATATTGCCATGGACGTAGCCAGGATTTTGGATAGGGGGGGCAGAGGACTAAAGGGTTACCTAAAAAGCGCCGGGGGGGGGGATAAGCAAATTGTTTCGTCTCGGTATGTTATTAAGGCTCGTCAGTATAACTATGGCATACCTATTATAGGAATCTAAGCTAAAAAGAAATTTTTAAAATTAATCCAAAAGGGAATTTAAAAAAGTTTTACTCTATTGATCCAAAGCAGTGATTGTCGGATCTATTTAAAAGACTTTTATGTTACTTTATTTGTGAGTTACCTCTCACATAAAATTTTTTTTTATTAGCTACTTTTTAGTAACACGCACCGTTATCGAGTTAAAAATTAAATTTTTCCTTTATTTAAAAACTTTAGGAATTTTTTCTCTGGAATGAAGAATACTACGAAGAAATGTTTCAGATTTAACCATAGTAGTGCACACTTAGATTTGATATATTTTACTTTCGTGGCTGTACTAGGCACTGTTATATTCTTGGGCGATTACTTCTATTTGGTTGTTAAGAGGGTACCCTAGATTGTCAATATATACCGCAAGAAGTTCAAAAATATTTTAATTCAAGGGGTGAAATTAAAGATTGGAACACTTGATCCAAGAAAAGATGTTCTGGGGTGTCTGAGACCCCAAGATGCTTTAAGGGTTAAATAATCACCAAAAGTCACAAATAATAATGTGATTTTAATTAAAACGTGGCAACAATGAAAAAACAGAATTACTTACAAATACCGTGATGAATGACAAAATTAAAGTTTTATAGTACGGTATGATATAAAATTAGTATAGTACAGTATAATTTTATACAATTATATATTTTTTAAACAATATTAGTTTTTCTATCCAAACTAGCAAAGGATATATTATCACAAAGTATTAAACTAAAACATGTTACTAAAATAACTTACTAAAATAAGTTAAACTAAAATAAAAACTAAATCAAATAACTAAAAAATGTTAAACTAAAATAAGTTTTCTTGGATTTTCAGAAAACCTTTTCAGCACTTCCTTCTCCAATTGCTCCTTTTTTTCTAAAGCAGTTTTTCTGTGGACACTCATTAAGCATAGTCCATTGAGACGCTCCCCTGTCATCGTCGACCTAAGCCAGGTCTTTACTCTCCGCAACGTACTAAACGACCGCTCTACAGTACAAGTGGTGCAAGGCAGAGTAATAGAGATAAGCAGCGCTTTTTTTGTGGCCGGGTAAAAGATTTCAGCCTCTTTTACTAGATCTGCTATTGTCAGTTTTTTTAGCTGTTCTTTATTGAGTTTCTTCTTCTCCCACATAGTGTACCATAATTCAACTTCGGAGGCAACATCTTTTAAGTTATAAAAATCTGAGAACTCCTTGCCTTTTATTTTAAAGTCTTTCATGGTTATCATGGATATCATCTAACAGATGTAGAGACAAAATTGAAAAGGCAGGTGAGTGTTCATCTGAAAAACGTGCCTCCAGTGAAGAAACTAATGAATCGAAGTAAGGAATTACCAAGGATCTGTTCCAGTACTCTAAAGGACTGGAAGCTGGAGGATTGGAGCGATGTTTTTGTTTTTGAATAGATCTTGGGACTGTCAATTCCACTCTAACATCTTTGGTAATCTCGTCGACACTATTTACAAGCTCTGTAGTAACTTTCTCTGCATCACTACGATGAGTTGTTATCACTCCAAGGATCCGTTTGATGTGTTTTGAGCATTGGACCAGGTCCAGGGTTTTAAATTGAAGAACATTTACAACAGGTTCCAATAAGGCAGAATATTTGGCTATCAAGGCAACAGCAACAATAAGTTCAGGTTTTGTGGCTGCAGAATGTAATTGAAATGCCTGATTCCTCGTGTTCGAATTTCCTTCTTCCAGTGATAATCTCTTCAACCCTTCAACAATTTTTATGAAATGCTCGTTAAAAACTGAAATATTCTTGCATTTTTGGGACCATCGCAACTCACAGAGCATTGGAATGTTCGGGGCGTAGCGTCTTCTCAACACTGACTCTCTGAAGAACCTTATAATGTCTTTGATAGTGGCGATGGTGTTGCGTATTTGTGGAACACTATTCAAGTCATTTACAACAAGATTTAATTTGTGTGATGCACAAGGAAAGAAGATAGCTTTCTCATACTTATTTCTTATAATTGATTGTACACCTCCATACTTGCCAGCCATAGCTGAACATCCATCATAACCCTGACCTACACATTTCGTCGGGTCAAGTCCTTCTTTTTCCAGAAACTTGTCTATCGCTGTTGCAATCGGGGTGGCATTGAGGGCAGGAAGTTCCACAAAACCCACAAACTCTTCCCGAACTTGCATTTCTTTTTCATCGAAGAAGCGCAAACCGATAGACAGCTGCTCTTTCCCTGATATATCAGCAGTCTCATCTGCCAGCACGCTAAAGGCAAATGCCTTCTTTGCTTGTTCTATAATGTCATCTTTGATAACAGCTCAGCAGAGATCAATAATTTCATTCTGGATCTGAGGGGACATATATGTTGCATTTTTTCTCATATTAAGGATATCACAGTGACGTTTTAGTTCTTGGTCACCAGCATCGATTCGGAAGTGGATCAGGTCTTGAAATACACCTTCATGCTGCTCATTTCCCTCAGAGGCAAATCATGGGTACCACAAAATACGATTGTAGAAATTATCGATGCTAAGATTTTTTTGTTTTCTTCTATTAGTATCTTGTGGCCCGATATCACCTGAACGTCGACAGGAATTTCGTCCATAAAGGTTTTGGCTGCACTGACTGCAGCTTTGTGCCAGTGGATGGAAGCATGACTTTTGCAATTTTCATGTAAATGTTTGTAACGTATAAAAGGAGTTACAATGAACGATCCTAAAACACCCTTCACTGTACCAAGAAGGGGTGGGAACAGCACACAGAATTTGCAGAGTGCGTCTTTCGACCCTTCGAATATGCTAACCAAGGGGAGTAAGTTTGAAGCCAACCGTGATTAAACTTCCTGCTTGAGAGGCCGACATCTTTAGCAAAGTCATAAGTAGTGGGTGGAACCCAACAGTTTGTCAACAGTTCCTTTTTTTTTTGGCGCTGTCATCTGAGACGTCCGTCCGATCCACCGACCCAAATCATTCTCACACTCACAGCAGTCTTCAACATCAGGTTTAGGTGACTCACTGAGTGTTGGAATGGAAGAAGGCCCTGGTTGAAGCTCAACAGGGCAAGGTGCTGGTGAGGTTTTAACTTTCTTCTCGCTTTCACGTTTATCTCTGTCATCTAAATCCCTTTTTTTGCTCCCTAAAATAAAGATGAGAATTCCCAAATAAAGAAGCTTATGCAGGAAAAATTAAACAAATTTATTTTTACATTACCGCATACAGGAAGGTGTGTCCAAATTTCTTTTAGTTTGTTACTTTTCTTTTAATTTTTGATTAAATGAAATAACTTTACATTTTTTCTATATAAATATAATTTTTCACCGTTTAGACATTTCATCAAGAAGTCGCTAGGGTGGCGCTGCTGATGCCGAAACAAGGCGAATATAATTGAGCCGGTGAGAATGCTTTATGGCTAATTGGAGAAATTTAATGGTTTGTTAAAATTGTTATTGAAAAATCAAATAAAAAGATACTGTAATACTAAAAACTGATCACTGTCTACATGTAAGTGATTAATCTGATTTATAAATATGTATTCTGCATGTTTTTATATACTTTATATATTCAAATTTTATGACTTATGCCACTTTCATTCTCACCGGCTCAATTAACATAGCAGTTTTGAATATGGCGGAAACCAATCAGCAAGTAGGGATGGGTATCGATCGCCAACTTATTAATATTTGATATCGATAAAATATCGAGTCATTAACATCGATATATAAATATTATCGAAGGAAAACCATCGATATATCGGTCATGATTTAAGTTCAAGTTGGAAGTACAGAGATTTATAATTTCCCCCAAGTGAGTCTGTTCCGTCTTTGATTCTGTTTATCTTTTATGTGACTTGGATAGAAATAATGTAAAAAACAAACATCACTTAGACCAATTGTTATTATGAATAGTAAATATCGATACTTGGACACTCATTTAAATGGATGTTGAATAGCTGAGTGGTTCCTAAACTGTTCCGCAAAAAAACTCAAAAAAGGTAATTTGAAACTGATTTTAAAATAAAACCACACGAAGTCAACTATTCTCGTATTCAGCTGTCAAGGACATAAACAAGAAAATAAGAAAACATTATCATAAAATAAGAAAAACATCGATAACTGAAGGGACAATATCGATATTTTGATATATATATATATCGATACCCAACCCTATCAGCAATCTTAAGGCATCAGCACTACTATCCCTAGACTAGACTTATACTCTCATGCTTACTCTGCTACAACCCTGATCACAAGCGTTGTAAAAAAATTATATCCACCATCTTTTTTCAAAAATTTCACAACCCTGGTTATTACGCCAAGTAAGTGAATATTCGCAAAGTGGAACGAGACGAAATGGCCGATTAAAATGTAATTTTTTTTCTTTTTTTATATCTTGTTATTGCGAGAGGTATTTTGAAATCATAAAATACACATCTGCTTGTAATTAGTGTATCCGAAATTTTAGTTTTGGAAATTGGAAGCGTCCGAATAATCGAAACTTAACCTAACTTTCTTCACTCAGGGAGAGTTCTGTAGTCTTGACTTTTTTGAGACAAACAAAATAACGTAACCACTATAGGTATAATTATAAATACTATTACGTGACCAATATATTTTAATACTATTCAACGTTGTAGAAATATCCTGAAATTTTAGAAATCGACATAAAAAATTAATGGCTAATTTACCTTTAAAAAACTTTCGTATATCCATTTTACTACTATTGATGTGTCCTGTAGATACTGTGGATGAAGTGAGGTCTCTGATGAGGTTAGACTATATTTAAATAAAGACGGAAACTAAAAAGAAGCTTGCAAAGCCGAGTTGAACTATAACGCGACTGGTCTGTTCACCAGGAAAATGGCGGATGCTTTAAAACTAGGGACTTACAAAAGCGGGAAGTTCAAAACTGTAAATTAACTATATATGTTTCTTTAATTCTTTAAAGTAAAGTAAGGATAACTGTCCATCACTGCTCCTGTTCTAGCACTCCTCGCATGCGTTTTTTATCTACTTTTATTTTATATTTTTTACTTTGTAACTTGATCTAGGGGGGGCAGCTGCCCCTCCCTGCCCCCCTTGGCTACGCCCCTGATTGACTCCATCCTCACTTATGCAAAGTGGATTATAACAAAAAGCAAACAAAATAAATAACAAAAAGCCACGTTTTGTACTTACTTCACACAACAATTACATATTTCCTGCTCCGTATGTATTTATGTATTATGGCGGCTGACGTGGAAAAACGACAACTAATAATGCAAACCGAGTCTTCATTCTTCTTCAGGTTTTTCCTTTTTCTACCTGTTTTTTCTAAATCGTATCTCCGTCTTTCTCTCCGCGCCTTGAAATACTTTGTCGTTCTCTTTCTCGCTTCAGTTTCTCAGTACATTGGCAGTTTTCCTTGAACCTTTTCGTTTCAAACTCTGCAGCCGCAGCCAACTCGATCTAGTCCAGCCTTGGTTACCCACAAACTACTTACAACATTCCGAATAATATGTACACTTATTTTTTTTTAATCTTCTTTTTAATGCTGTCGTTGTTGCGTTTCGTGTTTTTTCATGTTTTAAATTCAAGTCGCACCACCTGAGCATGTACTAGGATGTGTGTGTGTGTGTGTGTGTGTGTGTGTGTGTGTGTGTGTGTGTGTGTGTGTGTGTGTGTGTGTGTGTGTGTGTGTGTGTGTGTGTGTGTGTGTGTGTGCTTATACTTTGTTTCGAATGACTTATCCGCTGATAAAAAGGAAAACCGCTTGAGAAAAACTCAAACCGCATTCCTTTGTCTGTTAAAAACACAGATGTATTTGTTGTGTAGTCAATTATTTGTCTGTAAGTAGATTCAGCGGACAATTTATCATTTTCTCAGGCAGGCACATACGTTATAACTTGAAGCCGGCCAATGCTGAGTAGATGACTGTGATAAGACAACACCAGTTATGGCTATAAGGAAAATTCATACACAATAGCTGACTTACACAGAGAATTTGTATAATAGTTTTAAAATGTTTTTCGTGTTAACCGGTTTTTGTAGTTATAATCCGATTAATATCTTTCAGATATCCAATACTTTGGAAAAACAAGCCTTCCGCTATCTTACTATTCTTGTTTGTTCTGGAACCTCTCGTTCGTGACCCGTAACGCGAGTGTATCAAACTCTGGAAAACTTATTTGGTTTGTTTCTCTTTCCTTCTGTGAACAAAACCGTGCTTCATTTTGCCTCGTTTTTAGACTTCTCCACGTCGCAGCCTTTCACAGACGTATATGATGAACGTTTACCTCTTTACTTTTTGCTTTATTAGAACCTCCGCCTAGAAATTGGTGATTATAATTTTAAGTCATAAAATCATTCTGTCGATTGACTCAGTTTCATATCCCTGTTCCGACCTGTCCGTGCAACCATTTGATTCAAGAACCTCTTACTTTGTTTCCTTTAGCGTTTCTGATGTGGACCTTTCGCTACAACGTCCCTTAACATTTGACTTCAGAACTTGGAATAGCGGCCTCATTTCCTTGTAGGACCGTTACAGCTGTCGCGTCTCCCTCCCCCCTTCCCTCCGTCATCCCATCCGTCTTCTTTTAATCCTCGCCTTTGTGTGGATTCATCTCCTCGTCTCTCCATAACCTTCGCTAGCGTTCCTTCTTTCTTCTACCTATCGAGCTCTACTTCGTCGCTTTCCTGGCCAATCCCGTGCTCATTGAACAAAGCCATAACGTAACAATCTCCTTTTGTTTTACAATTTAACTGTATCTCTCGTAAGCCTAGCATCTTCTTAAAGTCTTCATTCGCTATTTTGTCTAATCTAGTCTGTGAGTAATGCTAAATATTTTTAATCCATTATTTTTTTCTTTGCCTTCTGCATTCTAGATCACTCGCCAGCTATTCAACTAACTTTCTAAAGCAACAGATTTGAAAACCGCTCTTCTTTTGCCGAATAAAAAGTTTACCTAGCATCATTTCGTTTTCTCTTTTAATTAATTTTTTCGTCCCACTAAAACCATTGCTTTCTTATATTTCATTCAACTACATACGAATGTCCAGCAAAAGAGGATTATAGTACATTGTGTAATCAATTAGAACCCATGAGTTAAAGGAACATATCCCACTGGATACTTCTCTCTGTTAGCTAAGATATACAAGACATATATACTCAGTCTATGACTGAATGAAAAAACACGAATGACGCTGCTGACACATTAAATAAATTCAAGTGTGAAGTTTGAAAACCACAGAAACGTCTTACGTATGATTAAAGTTTTACTTGATATAAAAGAAACTATTTAAGAGAAGTTAGCTTGTATATGAGTCACACACACACATGGTGACACACATATGGTGTAAAAATTTTGTTGCGTGAATATGTAACATATTTAGATTAGATTAGATACGCTAACACAATTTGTAATTGTAATATTGTCCATACTAGGCGGCGCCGAATATTTTCATATTACAAAAAGCATTTCCCTGAGCTGTTTGCATATTCAGTGCCTTATCTGGTTGGTGTTGCATTCCGCTTTGGCCACGACATATTAAACATGGAGCCAGCGGGTGTTCTTCGGAAGACCTCCCACATAAATCTTCGTACACAATGAAGACAGATGTAATTTTCATATGCGTATATTCTGTTTGCGTATACGATTAGTTGTTTGGCAATTCAACATAAGGATGAAGCGGTAGCCTCTTTAATACACTATGCATAAAGTGATCGGTTTTTCGTTGGAGCAGACCAACAGGGTGCCTCCAATACCTTTCATATACCGTGCTTGCATGCAAAACGTATTGTGTGAAAAATCTCCGTTCTGCCTTCATTTTAATAATGTACACACCTTCGTCTTAATAAAGGTGGTTTCAAAACGTACTGTGATAATAATTCTATAATTCACCTGTAGTAGCAGGAAGAGGACTTCACTGATTCAACCGTCAGCCATAAATAACAAATATAGGCTATACGTATATGTGTAACGATACATATCCTCACCATACATGAAAGAACTATGATAAGAAAACAATCAATGACTAGTACTAGTATACCTAATAAATAAAAAGATATAAATAAGTGTGTATTAAGCATAACATCCAGTCCACAAACTAAACCAAAACAGTGAATGAAGAAAAAATAAATGATAAAGAATGAAAAAATAGTAATTATGAAGAAAGTTAGAAAATAAAAAAAAAACATAGTAACGTGATAAACCCAATGAACCCAATAGATATGGTAAGTGAGAGGACAAACAAACCAACGGTAAAACTCGATAGAGTAAAATGAATATATAATGAGTAAGCACCAAGACAATGAAATAAACTAGCAACTATACCAGAGTGAGTTGAAGACCACAGTAACTACAGAGTAACATAAATGCTTAGTGAAACTAAAACAAACCCAACGAAAGAGACTGAACTAAAAACCTGGTAACCACCAGGGACAATATAAATAAAAATATTAAACAAATAAAATAAATGAAATAAAAAAACAATAATAATAAAAGAGCTAGGATCAGACAGTAGTTAAACTGATAGAAAATACAATGCAATAGAATAAATAAGATTAGAAATATGTGTATTAGTTTAAGGAAAAAAGTGTAAAAACCTATATTAAGGGGGAGTGAAATGATAAGTGTCAAAAAAGGAAAATAGTGATGATCAGAGATCATGTGATAAACCAGTGGGGAGTGAGAAAGTGAATTAGTGGTCTTGCATATAAACTAATTCATATGAAGAACCAGTAGATACAATCAATAATTGTTAAAAAGTTTTATGTACATGGTGAAGCCATAATTTTGTTATGTTATAATTATTTGTTCAAATGTTTATTAATTGTTCAAGAACAGTAGCTGACAACTGTTAAAAAGTGTTAATATCATGTACAGGGTAAAATATTATATTATGTAAAAATTATTGTGAAAGAATGGCAAGATACTAAGTCTATAGGCCAAAAGAAATGAGCTAACTTTAAAACAAAACTAAAATATCTGATATAGTCCTAACCAGACCAAATACTACTATGCTCTGTATGACGGTGGTTGGCGTGTGGCTTGGCCTACCTGGTGCCTCTCCCCCATTGTAATACTTCCGCCGGGCTCGACAGCAGCTAATTGCCGCGTGAGTCACCTCACTGTGCGTCCAGTATGAAACAATTTTTATTTACCTCACCCAATACTGGTAAAATTTTGTTATATTTGAAATCAGCGAAATAATACGATGAAAATGACATCAAACACGACTAAGGAATATTAAAAATTGGTCGTTATAAAGTAACGATGACCGAATAATTACAATGACTTTATTTGTATTATTTAATTTACAATAACTTTACATATTTACAATGACTTATGCCAGGGATTGTAATAAAGCAGGTCAAAGTTGATGCTGGTAAACGAAATCCATCCGAGTCACCAGAGAACCTATGAAAAAAAGATGTGTATTAAAGTAGTTGTTGAGCTTTTACCTTGAAACCCCTTAAAATTTAATATTTTTTAGTCGTGTTTGGTGTTATTTACATCGTATTATTTCGCTGATTTCAAAAATAACAAAATTTTACCAGTATTGGGCGAGGCAAACAAAAATTGTTTCATACCGGACTCACAGTGAGGTGACTCACGCGGCAATTAGCTGCAGCCGAGCCCGGGCGGAAGTAATACAATGGGGGAGAGGGAGCAGGTAGGCCAAGGGTCCACACGCCAACCACCGTCATACAGAGCATAAGTAGAAGCCTGACCTTAATGAAACAGGGAAGGTACTGATAAAATTATATGTAAAAACCCATAATTGTAATAACCAGATTGGGTAGGGAAAGTAATAATAGCACATAAGACAAGCCATTGCACTGACATGTTGTCAGTATTATTGTTGTTATAAAGATGTCATTAATAGGTATTTACAACTGCGATGTTATATGTAATGAAGAGGTATCAACAATTATTGTTAGTAGTAAGGACAACCCTATTAGAACATATTAAAATAGTAAAGAAGGCAATAAGAAATGTTAAGAAAAAATATGTAAAAGCCTAAAAAACTTAAATTTATAAAAGTGCTAAAATATGTGATACTGGGCCGAAATGGGCCACATAAGGCGTCAAAATACTTCAATTTTACTAAACAATAACACCGTATAAATCAAATTTAACTTAGTCTAAAAATAAACAGGGAGTAATTTGAGGTGACAGATATAAAATTCAGAGATTTCGAATAATTAACGTCACGTGACCAGGGGTCGGGAAATAAGAACCAATCAGAGCTCAAAAAAGCTTGGTCATAGTCGTTGACCAAACGGAAAAATTCGTTTACTCTATTGTTAACTTTCAAACCGAACAGATCAACTTCATGTAGCAGAGAGTCACATTTTTTTTATGAATATCCAAAAGTAAATATAAAGAGACGCAAAAAATGAATTGAGAAAATAAGGAAAACCATTAAAAAATTACACGAGAAAACAATACTAATAGAAGAAACCGAAAATCGAATGAAAAAATGATGATCTACTAAACTAATACATACCAAGTATAAAAAAACGTAACATCGAGGTGGTGAGATTTTGATAACCTAATAATGAAATAACTACACCATTACACAACACGAGATTCACCAAAAACACTGTTAAACCCGACACTTGTGAACTTTAACAAAACTTTATTCAACAACATTGTGGACATTAAATTATTAAAACACTATTTAATTTAAAGAAATTAGTCGAAGCAGATTTCCGGGCCAATCAGTTGCATGCCGACGGCCATTTTGAGTGACGATTCCGCCATTTCGATTGACTTTTGGAACAGAACCGAGAGTAGTAATACCTTTGAACTCAAACATTATTTTAATTTTATTAGTTATTAAGAATGTTGATTAACCAATTGTAATGTATTGTATTTTATCCTGAAGCATTTTCTGATCTTTCCTAACAGCTCAAAGAATCCACTACCTGATAAAGAAATAATATTGAAATTGATTTTAAACATTTTTTGTTCGAGTCGAGTTGGGTGAGCGAGTCGATACGGCCAATATCCCGTTCAATTCACGAGCTGATAAACTGACCCAGGTTTTAAACATTATTAAATAAACTAATTTGTTAACCGAAAAAGATTTTATTTTTTGAGAGTGAGTTAAGATAAAGGATTTTCAGGTGACAAGGAAGAAGAGAAATACGACGAGAGTGAAGAACATTGAGAAATTAGGAGACAAAACCAGATAACCTACAAGACTGAGTCGAATCAGTAATCGATTGTGGAAAAACAACACAATCTATTCCACTTTTAAAGATCAATTATTTTGGCAACATTTCAAAACAGTACGGACGCGAACACCGCTCTAATACCCGTAAACTCTTTGACGACCTGTCATTCCTTGACCACTCTTTTAATTAAAGTAATTAAAATAATAAATAAATAACAAAAGAAAAGAAAGGCTCGAATCACACAAAATTGGAGCTTATCACTATATATATAGGAATACTAATGTAAAAATTAGGAAAAGATTAAAAGGCAGAAAATAAAAATAATAAAATCTGACAGAGAACAAAAATATCCAATATGTCCGAAGTGGCTTTTATTTGGTTGTCTCAATGGTTTTCAAATTGGTTTTCTCACAGACATGTTACGTACCATTTATCACATACATTAGTCAGTGTAAAAATGGTATTACATCTTCATATTGTCCAAGGTACGTTCCCCCCCCCCCATTTGTTCTACCTTGTTCAGTTCTCTTCAACTCCAGGTAACATCGTTTCTGCCTGACTCCATGTGCATTTACAAATTTATTCTCTGTTGTCTTTTGTTTTATATTTTTAAATTTGTCCTTTTATAAAGCGATGTTTTAGGGCCCTCCCGTATTCCCTTTGCACGTTAGCCAATTATTTACTTAAAATCCTTTATTTATCATTGCTTCTCAGTTTGTCCTGTTTTCATTGCTTTGTCTGTCAGTAGGCCAGGTCCTTTCTAGGGTGTCCTTTCTTGCTTTTTCATGTGACTTCTATTGACTTTCTACAATCTTTTTGTGATGTCTTCACACTGATAAAAAATAAGAGAAACCATTTCAATATGCGCAAATGTCGTTTCAATGACAAAATGCGTGTAAATTGTTCATTTTACTAACGCTTTGTTGATCATAAAATACGTTTACAATTAATGGTCGTTGTACAGTTGTGACAACGCTACAGAGAAATCGTTTGATTACAAGCACACACACCTGGTTGGTAGACAGAGGGCCCGCGACCACTTTCACTGCAGCTCAGCACGAGATTACTTTTCAGCGCCCCCGGCGGCGGCATGGCACACTAACCAACTGCCTTCTGCCGCCGCTGCTATATCTGGTTTTCTAACGTTTCTTTAATTGTCTGTTTTATTAACAACTTAATGAACGTATCTCTCACTTAATAAACAGACGTAGAAATTAATGTAATTTCTCTTATGTGCTTTTATCACTCCTATAATCTTTAATGAGTCGCAAGAACGAGGGATTATAAATTAGTCCAGTCCGGAGAATGAAAAAACTGGTGAAACTAATAACATCCTCTTGCTAGATTGTTTACTCTCGTTCTGCCACTATACCCATCCTGTCATATACTCGCACGTGCGTATTCCACAAAAACACATACTCGTACAACAGCTTGGAGATACGATTTACTTGCTGTACAGAATCTCTTTGTCCTTTCCACAGCTTTGTGTTATGAACTAACTGTATTACTTGATATAGTGACATCTTGTTCTCTTCTCGCTGGAAATTCCCTACAAGTATTCTGAATTTCATGTTGTCTTGTAATACACGTTTTCCACTTCACCTGTGATTCTGGCTACTTGTCCAGAGCTTCAGCGTACCTTGCTTTTGTGATTTAATGTGTCCTTCTTGTTATGTACACTTCTTGGCAAATGCAAGTAAACGTTCTGCGTCCATCCAAGACACGTTGAAAATTCGTTTTGTAGATTCATAGTTCGAAGGCTTCGGTTCTTTTGCGATCCGTTTTCAAGTTCCACACACACAATTTCAATTACACGATATGTAATCATTAACCTTATTCTAATTAGGACGCATCGTTTATATTCTGACGATTTCTCGTTTATGTTACAAAAGTTTTCTTCGCCTATACTACTGACGATTCTAAAATACCCATGATCGGAAGAAACCCTCTCCAACATGGCCAGACGTTGCCAGAACTCAGAGACGAATGACGCGGTCCAAACCGAAAGTAATTAGATGCTTTCACGACACCAGCTGCCAAATGCAACGAAATAATGCACAATATGAATGTAAAAAACGTTTGCCCAAAGACCTTGAACCTTCCCAAACACTTAAATGATGTATTTTTGCACTTATTTAAGTGTCTGCTTTTCCACCACCTGTTTCATATATTTCTGGTGGCATCTCAAATGTTGCAGGCTAGACGATTGTACTGAAATGGAAGACCTACGATGAGCTGTAGTCTGTATATGACGATATTGGTGGTTCCCTCTATGAATACGTATAATGTGTGTAATTCAGCTTCACCTTTATGTGCTAACACGTCTTCTTCTTCTTCTTCTTCTTCTTCTTCTTCTTCTTCTTCTTCTTCTTCTTCTTCTTCTTCTTCTTCCCCTCTTCCTCCTTCTCCTCCTCCTCCTCTCCTTCTCTGTGAATCTTGTTTTGTCTTACAACACAACTCGATTTTGCCTTTTTACGTAATTCCTTCAGCCGTTCATTGCCATTTACTGAAATCTTTCAGAACACCATCCATTCCTCACTATATTTGGTCTTCTTCTTGCTCAGTGGCCTTGTGGTTTCAACTACACAATTCTTTTCACTTCTCAATTCTCACTTGTTCTTTTCATACGCTCCGTTGTTAATGCATCTTCTGCTTCTTCATGTTTTAGAATGATATTAGTCCAAGTCAAAGTTTATGATAGGTGTCGACTGGTAGTCCCTAGCACCAACGGGAAAAATACATAACGAAATCCAATCAGCTGGATACTCACAGATTCATCGCAACACATTATTAATGTATTGCGCAGGACATATTGAAAGAAGGACTGAATTTAACGGAAACTGGGGTCCGGGAAAACGATAACAATAAATAATAAGATTAACAATAGGGCATTACATTTAACAATGAGCTCTGGGAATAAAATAACAACACTGACATAAATGAGTTAACAGTACAACCAAAAATATAAACAATATTATCAAAATATATAATACAAACAATTACATGGCTTTCACTGATACGCAAACTTTGTCAATTTCTTACTGTATTTCTCTATTCTGATCCCCTCAGTTCAGGAAAGGCTATAGTTAATTAACAACCGTGTTACCACAATGTTTCATGTTTTTCTTGGTCATCTTGTTCTTTCCGGAAGCCCTCTTGCTTGATATTTTCATAATAAATTTATTATATTCAATAATTAACCATCACCCCCTTGCAGTCACCGAGCTGCCATCTGTTTAGATTCCTATAGTTGACACGTGACGCTTGACTTTGCGAGTGGAACGACGATAGTACCGGTTCGAGTCATAATAAGTTTATAAGAAACGCAAAAGAAAAAACCGATATCCTCAAACAATTTTGGATTCCCAGCAAAGTAGACTTCAGTGTGTATCGTGGCTTTGCATGGTTCTTAATTTCCAAAAAAGACAGGGAAGCATTAAGTTGGATACGTATACGGAACCGATATGTTGGACAAATAACCACGCTTGTAACTTATGTTGGAAGACACTGCAGATGATTTTTGTGACAATAGAAATAGGCAATGGTTAACTGTTTAAAAGAATATATGAGGAAAAGCGTTTTAGGAGAATTCAATCAAAACAAAATACTGATGATTTTCACATTTATGTGACTATGGTATTACAGGGAAAGCTTGATGGGGGAACCATGAAACCATGAAAGAGGTTCTTACATCAAGTGGCTGAGGGAACGACCGAATAGATTACAGAGATTCAGTTAAGTGGCGATCAATAGCATGACCTCGTGACTTCTCCTCCATATTGAAGTTGTGAAAATTGAATGAGAAGTACTAATGAATATTATGTTTTATAATCTCAAAATAAAGGCTTGATTTCTCTCCAATGTAGAGACGAAAGTAGTGACCCGGTCTAAGGGACCAGTTCTCAACCGCACTTGATCAATGAACATCGTCGTTGATTCCGCTGTTCGTTTATTATTTTCATTTCGACACAAGACAATCCCTGTTGTAGCAAAAGAGGAGTAAAATGTCTGGCCCACGCGCGCGCTTGTACATACAAACACGTTTTCGGCAATAACAGTGTGTTAATCAATTTCACTTTCTACCTGGAGCACAAAAGGTCATAGAATGTCAAAAGGGTTCGACCTTCGATAAGTAAAACCAAAACTTTCAAACCGCTTGCGTACGGCTTTATAAGCGGTACCGGTTCCCGACCTTTTGTTGCTTACCATAGAGTGCTGCGTGAACGTGTGCGTGCGTTCGCATGCTTCTAATGACACGTGTGTATGAGCACAGTTTCCTAAACTTGACCCACCTATAACTATAAGCTTTTATTTGCGATCATATAAGATAACATTAATTAAACAATAATTATTAAATTTAAAGCAATTTTTGTTTTATGATGTAATATCTGATAAAATAATACAATCTTAATCAAAAAAATTTGTTCATTAGAGGAAAAACAATACTCTAATAATGATGTCTATATAACATAGCACGAAATGTCAACAGGATTTTTTTTAAACTGTTTACACTCCAACGATAAATCGTGTACAGACAAAAGGTTTTTATAATTTTGTTTTTGTCTTCTACAAAAGGATTTTGAATCCATGTTTCCCAACAAGTACAGACTTTAGAGGTCATTAGTAACCTCAAGGGCAAAAAGGTGCCCTATCCTGCCTGGAAACGGGGAAAAAGCTTCCCTGAAATACAAACCGTCCAGCTACCAATGATGTTACTGTCAGTGTGATTGCCAAGATGTGAACACTGTATACTGTATTAGAATTGTTACTTCATATTACATTTTGCTTGAGACGACATGTGTTTCTCTAAACCCTCCAGTACTTTTAAACGTCCATTCAAACCTACGTTGCTATATTCTGACGCCTAATTTTGTATTGTGTTGTATCTGTCACAGACGATCCTTATTACTGCGGACTACGAGCTCGCGTTCCCAACTTCGTCAAATCAAAGAGCAAAGACGTCAGCAAAAATGGCATGCCGCCGCAAGCTCCACAGCCGATGGCTCGCTACCCGATGATAGCTCAACCTGCTCCACCGCCCAGCAGTCACCTGGGTATCCACCCAGCGCACAACCAGCATCCTCACCACGGTCATATGTGGCACGCGAGGAGTTATGATAGTGGAATGGGTAAGTAGGCTGACGTTACACTATTATTTACATTGTTATTTTTGTTATTATAATTATTATCATCGTTATTATTATTAATAACGTTATGAACAGAAAATTAACTCTATTAATAACAAACATCCAACAAACTTTCTGTTTCCTTCCGTCACTTCATAGATGAACATGCTCTATCCCATAGATAGATGCTATAATGGCTTGTATATAATGATAATATAAGTGGTTATAAATCAATATAGAACTGTAGCCTCTATGGTAAATTTAATGACTGATTATAAATGATACTCAGAGAAAACAGTGGAAATTGTCTGGTGCCTTCGAGGAATCAAACGCGCGATATTGCACGTGTTATATATATATATATACGACACCCCCCAGCTAAGCACGAATTTTGCGTGAAAAAAATATCTGTAGCCTATACGTTTTATTATTCTGATTTGGCCTACTTTCTTTTATTTGAGTATAGACTTAATCGCTATAAAACCTAAAACTTCAGAAAATCTGTGAGAATTGTGCTACCAGTAAACGTGAACCAAAATTTGTTAAAAGGAAACAATGTAAAATTTATCAAAAACAACTAAGAAAATTATGACCGTATAGAAATATAAGCTCAAGAAATAGAAGAAAAGGAAATATTGAGACATTTGTTTACAGCATCTTCAATAAATTTTTGCATGTCAGTTATTTACCATATAAATAATTTAAGGCTGAATTGGTTAAAACAGATTTATTTTAATGGTTACTACTTCCTGAAATAATCTGTTACGGGTGTCACCGTGATAAGAAAAGACCAATAAAATTCAACAAAACGTTATTGAACTTTATTGACAAATGAGATAGGCTACTGTTTTAAAAAACATATATCGCATTTTCATTTTATATTATATTTTATGCTGAAAAAAGTTTTTTATTCAAAAAATGATGTTATCCATTTAAAAAATTGAGTATATATATACTTATTTATTTATTTATTTTTTAGCTCAGTACATGCTAAAGACATAAATTACCGCTAGAAACATAAATTTGTATTGTATAGAATCAATACCCTGCCGCCCCTGGTAGGCCTACTGTTGAGTCATAAGAACTCAAAAAACGGCTATAATGACAACATCGATTACAATTAAAATACTTTGTCCGTAAAAACTGCGAGATTCACAATCTGTGTGTAAATCACCGGTGAAGTATCAAAGAAGTGGTTACGTCTGCTTAAGCGCCAATTTCGTTTATAACATTGTTTTTTATTTAGTTGTATTTAGTTTATTTTCTGGACGTGTCCATTAGTCCCAACGATTGCTTTTTACTCATGACTGGATTGTGTTCTGTTCACAGACAGTGAATACCTGGACTCTCCATACAACCACATATATGGACGGCTACCGATTCCAACACGCGGCTACATCCCCACGACGCCCAGAACCATGTACATAGGCGAATGGGACTGAAAACCGGAAACTGCCACCTAAATCTCGTCACCACTCAACACAAAACAGGACGCTGACAGACTACTCTCTAGTTTATTGTGTGTTCTCAATTTAAATATATCGTTTATTTACAATTTTCATTCTTACTCTATTAAAATTCTAATATTTTAACGCTCACCTCAGAGATGTATTATATTAGGATAATTTCTTATCGATTATTAGTACTTGAAATTTAATTTTAAATCTCGTCTTCACCTGACAGTATGAAAATTAAACTAACAAAAAGTTACTGTTTTATACAAGGCACTGAGATTTTTGAGAGTGCATTATTACATATTTATCTGGAATAATTGTGCCTTCTGATATAGTAAAACATTTTTAGTACATAAGAATTTTGTAAAAATCGTATAGCCTATATTTAATTTACAATAATTTCAACAACTAAATACAACAAGTAGCTTGGACGTATAGAATTCGTGAATGTAGCAATCCCGAAAGTGAACGAGTGTATCATCAGACGAGAAGAATATTTCTCATTGTCTAAAGCTTCACAGAGTATCCAAGCTACGTTTTATGTTCATCGTTTACCCTAAGTTACCCAAGTTGAAATGAATACACAAGAGTAGTAATGAAAATTTCCGATTATTACAAAACATAATAAATTTATATTTTCATACAAGGAATATACTAGTCTTCTAGAATTGTTTCTTATTTCTCACATACTTTTAAAATTGCCCCATTTTTTTTTTTAAGTTATAATAAAAAACCAACATCGTACAATTAATTTTCTTTGTTATGAGTTATTTGTTAATTAAATTATTTATTGTTTTTAATATTCTCGTGTTTTTGTAAATAATTTTAAAAAGAAGAAATACCCTACAACGAAATTTTGTAAGGATATAAAATTTACATTTTAAAAAAATATTATAACTGTATGATTTTGTTTAGAGCCAGAAATAAATTTACTACAGTTTACTTGACGGTACTTGTAGAGCAATGTTAGATAATTCGTTATTAGGCAACGAATCCATGGCAGCCAGCCGGATACGGTTATACGTCTATGCTCTTTGTGAGAACGACAAAGAGAAATTTAAACTTCAATCCTTTCAACTGTTGCTATTCGTTGTTACGGTGTATTTCTATACAAAACCTACGATTTAGAAACTTTTACTCCAACTTTTGAAATCGGACTTAAAAATATATTAACTACTACACTGACATATGTTTTGTGTTGTTCTTGTTTAGTGTTTTATTACTGTTAACGAACACACCACAACGAACCAATATGTCGACATAACGTTTTTATAGTAAATATTGTAAATAAGTATATATAAATATATATGTATTAATTTTATGTACTGTGTGTAACCATAGGTATGTATGTTTAAAGGAATGAAATAATTATCTGTATGGCTATGTTTATTATATACTATACATATATAAATAAACGAGTGCATGTATATGCGTGTGCGCTAGTGCGTGTGTTTATATATTTCACTGAGCAGTGTCTGACACTTTTGTTTTCGTCTTTGTGACTCCACTTTGAATACTGTAAATTGTTTGTGTATTCTCTCCTCTTTAGTCTTGGACACTTCTCAGAGACGTAGCAACGATGTTGCATATAAATGTATGTGTTTTACATATTATATATATATATTTGTATGCGTGCGTGTGTGTGCGTGCGTGCGTTACGTTTTCTTATATACTTTATGTTATTAGTTTCACCCCTTTCTTTAATTGTCTTACTTCTTCCGTAGGTTTCTATACGGTTGGTATAAATTAAATTCGTGACCCACACCGGTTTTTGCAGTGAAATTGTAATGTAGTCCAAGAGTTCTTTTATATTACAGTGATGTTCATCATTGACTGTTTCCATGTAAACTGAAAACTTCCCATACGATAACGCAAGAGTCCTGTGTCAGTCACTCAGTACCTAACATGTCCTTACTTCGTCCTTAACATGTTCATAAACGTCCAATCTTATACACTCAGTTTTAGTCGTTTAAATCTGCATTATCAAACTATGCACTTATAACATCAGTCCTTACATGTCAATATTATATTGTCCTTTAGAATTTCCTCACCTTGAGCAGTTTTGAAGGTTTACGTCGTGAAAATGTACAGAGTGGTAGTAACATGATCGCTCTTTTCAGACTGAGTTCCCTACAGTCTCTTCGCTTTCAGTTGTGCTTTTTGGGGTTCTATCGTACGTATCACATTATCGTTAAGCCCTCTGATAAAAGGTCATAGGACTTTCATATTAAGTGACTTCACCTCGTTAAACCTTTGATCTAAACAGGTCACCCACCAACAAAGTCTTGCAAATTGTCTTCTTTAATATTCTGTCATTTATCAATCTTCGCTATTGGGCCACAAAATATTTATTTCTAGTGTGGCTAAGATTTATCAAGGAAATTCTCTAACACATAAATCTTCTTCTTCCTCTATTCGATCAGGAACTCGTAGCTTGTTTCAGTTAGTAATTAGTTATCATTACAATTTCTAACAAAAAGTATGTCAAGTTAACAACATGGTCCCTTTTTGACGGCAATGTACTGTGTCTTCAACTGCAAGACACAAAACAAGAAAAATTGTTCGACGCCTATACTTCGATATATAGGTTGTATGGACTAAACAATGGATAGATATACATATACAGGTCAATTATTATTGTTATTATTAGTAGTAATAAATTAGCTAGACAACGACAACATGTTCGACAACCTATATTTCGATTATAGGTTGGATCGACCATAAGAAGTATATCGAAATCAAATTCGTACCATGTTTTTACAGTCAGTTATTTTGTACGGGTAATTTAATTGGTTACACAGACAGAAACAACCGGAAGGAACTACAGATCCATTTTTAATACGTCTTTTTAGTTTTACAATGTTCACTGCCTAATTGATTTTTAGTTTACGAGTTAATTTTCAATAATCCCTCCTAGCAAGTTTTATAATTTATTTATCCGTATATGTTGTGCGTAATTGTGTTGGTTTCCAAAAAAAAAAAACAAATCTAGTTGTATAAAATTTTTAACTGATCCTCTTGTATAACTGAGTATGTATGTAAATAATGAACGTGTTCGAGGCTATGTATCGATATATCAATAATAGTAATGAGAAATATGGTAATGATTCTAATTATTCCTAGTGCGTGTGTGTGTGTGTGTGTTCCTTCTTTGTGTAATACGATGTACGTTTTTTAACTTCTGTTATTGTGTGTACGTATTCATTTACTATAGTGAGCGAATTAATGTATGTAACTGTATTTGTATTTGAGTGTTTATGTTTTTGTAAGTGAAAAATGCAAATATACATTGGTGACGGAAAGGAAACCGAATGACTTTTTTTTACAAATCCTGTAGTATGCTCCTTCAACATTATTAAATAATTATTCCTACGGCTGTTGCCTCCTTCCTTCTCTCCACTCGTCTCTGGTCTCCTGGTACGGCCGACCAGGAGAGGACATCTAAGACGTTCTCGCCTCCAATGGTATGGTACTCCAGTCGCTTAAGTTTTAGATTCTCTCATCTTACACGTCCATACCACACTACTCTTTCTTCATCTATATAACCAAGAGCTTCCCTCTTCTTCCTTTATTATTCCGTGCCATTAAGAGGCCTTAGTTTCATCTTCGGTATTATTCTCTGTTTAGCACTTAATTCTTTTTTAATTTTTTTATTTTCTCTTTTCTTCCATTTCCTTGTTAACCTTATGGGCTAGCTTATATCACGCTTTTAGGAAATCTTTCTCCTTTAAGCACATGGCCGTATCACGAAAGCGTTGTGGTTCCTCTATCTTGCATTTACTTCTACAGTTTTTCTAAAATTTCTAATTCTGTCTCTTCTAGTTTAATTTTTCATTCACTGCATGTATTTCGTTTCTGCCACCATAATATTCATTTCGTGATTTACATAAGTTTTCATCTTTCAGTTTCACAAGTTGTGTTTTAACTTCGGTAAACACAACAATTTATATTGTATTTTGACTTTGAGGCTTACTTGTCTTTCGATATAAGCATTTATGTAGTTGACATGCTATTTGCTCTATTGATTCTGTTAAGTATTCCGTTGTTAATTTTTCCACCTTTTATTACAACGTCTCTTAATATTTTTATGAGCTTAATTCTTCTATATCGCCTCCGCCAATTGTTATTGTCAATGAAAGCCGATTTCTTGCTTCATCACGCACATTTCTTTATCATCATTGTCATTGCTTTTTCTTCTAAATTCTTTAGACTACCCATCTGTAGGTCTCCCCCGGTCTTTCTATTTATCACTGTCTCTATACAATTTCTGTATCTTTGCAAACCATTTCTGCAGCTAATGGATTGGAGAAATCACTTTTTCGATCTTTGCCTACGTACTTTCTCTGTTAAATTTTTACTGTGATATCATGGCCATTGTTTAGCTATTGTTGTTTCTAAAGTGTCAGAATTTTCTTTTGATCAGGATTTTCCTACAATCTTTTTGTCATTACTCTTTTGAACCCTTCATCTTTGCCCACTCTATCCTTTTACAAAATTCTCTACATTCATCTCTCCCATCACGTCCCATCTTAGAAGACTCTAATCCGTGAGGACTCTTATTCCTCTTTCCGTAGTCCTTGATTGAAAAGTAGACGATCCACTTAAAAGATTCCATGACACTTTTCTTTGCTTGCTTCAATTTCCCGTGTATGCTAATATAGGAATCGAACACGTGGCGTGAAGTATCTGCAGTAAAACTAATTATAGAACAGATACGTGTTTGGCTAGTGTAAGCGGAAACCTACGTTCACGATCGACACTACATGGCTCGGTTCTGCTTGGCATGTTGCCGAACAGTTGTAAGGCGTTGCATTCTCCGCGATACCAGGTGGGTGACGAACCAGTGGAAATTTACATAAAACAATGCCAGTAGTAAATTTTCTATTTTATAGTTATAAATAAAATGACGGTAGTTGTTTTATTCATAATGTACAACTTGTCTTTGTGAAATCTAGAGCGAGAGTGTAAGAAGAAGGAGATTTTAAAATACTATAAAATTTGTAGAAACACTAAATTCTATTTCGTTAAATGGAAATATTTTGTCAAAGAGCACATCATAGAGACAGCACCAACCTAGGGAAGTGAATTATAGGTTATGTTGATAAATGGCAAGCAGAAAATATTGGTAGTTGATAACAATGACTAGAGTAAAATGTTAACAAATAAACCGAACGTGGTGTTGTGAAATATGAATCTAAGAAATACAACGAAGCTGCAGATGTTCATGTCGCCAGTAAAAGGTACAGCTGCTTTTGTCTTGCAAGTTTGGACATTGTATAGATAACATAAAAAAAAAATTAATGACGTGAAGAATATTTAAGAAAATGTTGATCTGCGATTTTACTGTTGTTACTCTTTACGTTGAAAAGCATGCTTTTAAGGAAAGATAACAAGTAGTAAGTATACAATTAGACAGAACAGAAGAGAAAAACTATCGTAATATGGATTCGTGGATGAAAGAGGTATACTTGCCCTACAAATGTTTCAAAATGGATTCCGAAAAGGGAAATGAAAACGAAAACGTCATGCTAAAAATGATGTAGTCAAATTGTGATGGAAGGAAGAGAATTAAGCGAAGAATTAACGCTTGGGACAATAGAGTGGCGCTTTAGTGGCCAAATATTATGTACAAAGTGTGTGTGTGTGTGTGTGTGTGTGTGTGTGTGTGTGTGTGTGTGTGTGTGTGTGTGTGTGTGTGTGTGTGTGTGTGTGTGTGTGTGTGTGTGTGTGTGTGTGTGTGTGTGTGTGTGTGTGTGTGTGTGTTTAGTAACTGTGTGTATTAGAAATTCTGGTGCAAGACGTGAGTCACACTGTTCCAACGGCTTCAACTGGGTCAAAATAACCGGAAGCCACTAAGAAACACATACTTCATCAATTACACTTTCTGTAGAACCATACAACATATAATCTGAATTGTATATACAAGAAATCTAAAGTATGCCGATTACACGTTGACCGCCGCAGCAAATGGAGAGGAACTAAGAGTGAAACCCCCCTTTTATTTTTCTAAGTTTTGTAATTTTTTTTTTTTTGAATTTTATTTAATTTTATTTTTATTAAGTATTTTTTTGTAAAAGGGGAGAGACATCATATTTAGAACTAGGTAAAGAGAAACCTAGAGGAAGCAAAAGTGTGCAAGGCCCAAATACAATTACAGACATGTCCCCCCAGGTGAATGACAGGACTTGCAAATGAAAAACTCTTTTAACCAACAAGCGTGTGCTTTATTCAACCTGTAAGATTTTACATAAATAACAAGTTCGTAATTGTGTGAGCACACCATTAAAGGCAGACTTATATATATCTATGTATTTCCATTAATTCATAATGTCACAAAGTAAATGAGTTGATATTACTAATTGCAAGAATTTCTGCCTGATCATGTATGAGTCAAAGTTGGTAATAATCTCATTCATTAAGCAATACTAATCTATCAGTGTTGTATAATATCAATTAGGCTAGCCTGTTGTCTCAGCGAGCACATTTATGGTTATTCTCTTGTTTTAAATCAGTTACATATTCCCCAAAAATATATCTATATATATATATATAGTAAAATTACACACACAAACACATATACGACATGAATAACAAAACATCCCTCATTTCAACACTAACCTCCACATAAACCGATTCCCACTACAGTAAATAAATGAAGCCTAATATGTATAGCTAGGTACAAATATAAATAACAACGTAAAATGGAATATCTCAGCTCCTAAGCATAGATTTGCCAGCATATTCACAAGCATAGTTCACACCAGAGAATGTAAGTTACCGCCCCGAAACTCAAACAGCCAAACGAACCCTTAGCTTAATCATTAAGCATTAAGTATGTGTGTGAAAGAAAATCGTTTCTCATCAACAGCATCAGACAACCCCCAGCTACGTTATTAAACTCTGCCATGCCCAGATGACTTGATAGCACGAGATAATTAACTCCCTAATGGTCTTAATTAGATGAAAGTTAGATCTTACAGTAAACTGCGGATGTGTGTGTATGTGTGTAACTTCTTACACATTATACAGTTATAAGATACTTCATTAGGTGTACTGTGGTAATGTTCACACATGCAATAACATGATGATCACACATAATTGAACATGAGAGTTTGTGCTAGAGTCTAATTTTCAGAACTTCACGAGTGAGCTTCTGGCGGCTTCTGTGCATTCACATGTTGTAGAGAGAGAGAAATAGATAAACAGAATTTTCCCACCTGGATAGTCCGGTGTACTTAGTTCGTATAGGCGAGGATCAGTGATGTCACAGTCATATCACCCGTCCCTGGTGCAGCTTAGCGTTGGAAAAGTTCTTGGTTCAGCTTAGCATCGAAAAGTCCTCGACTGACGGCATTGTGGCTAAAGATCGTCTCTGCTATTAGGGGGAACAGATGTTCGTTCGCCCCTGACACCCATCTCGTCCTTGGTCGAGCACCTGGAGCACGCTTTATCTAGCCTATCATAGTGATAGGTACGGAAGTCCTGGTTAGAAGTTCGCCGCCAGCCGAGACCAGATGAACAGCTTGGAGGATGAAGCAGAAATGAGAGCGAATCAACGTTTCGCTCCAGCCAAGTAACCTCCGAAAGCAGGAATGTACAGACACACAGCTGGCTGGCAGCGCCAGCAGTATTGCGTAGCCACACAACCTTTTGTGTGTATAACCGACCGACAACAAACAATCGTAACAGAGTGGCAGTGCGTGACGTCAGCGGCGCTCGTTTTTAAAATACTAATAATCTACTACGTTGCCGAAGCCAGTTCGGCACACCCTCACCCCAAAAGGGCAACATGGTTGACCCAAAACAAACAAGTCCTCAAGCACGACGGCTGCGGGAAACCTGGAAAATCTCAGATTCTAAAACCGCTCTTGGTGGGTTCAGTAACACAGGAAAACGAAAAAGCAGAAGGAAGAGGTGGGAGTCAGTGAATGTGTGTCTGAAAGAGAAAGTGTAAGTGTGAGTCCTGCATGCTCGCCGGGCCCTGGTCCGCATGCAGATAGAAGAGACAGAAAAGAACAGGAGAAAGAGAAGAATCGCAGGATCCAGCTCTGAGTACCGACCACCAAGGCCTCCCAAACTCAACAACTGAGCCCCAGGACCATTAACACAATATTCCTTTCCCAGGACTGAAAATCTCCACCCCACTGCGACCATCCCCCACGCGTGTCCTCTCCTCCATGCCATACTCTCGGGACCGCCCCCAACACGTCACCATCTCCGGTGACCACCACCTAACTCTCCTGGTACTCACATATTCACGCCCGAAGGCTAACAAGGTGCTACAACCTTGATATGTGAGTACCATTTCTACAACCGTCCAGCTCATGGACCGACCAGCCGTGTGCAGCAAAACAAGGCATTATCAATCCTTGACACACGACTGGCCCACATCCCTACACTAGGGCGGACGGACCCGATTAGCAAGGCCGAGAAGACCGCATTGAGGGCACGCGAACATCAATCTCCCAATCTCCACTTTATAATAGTTATCTCTCTACCTAAGGAGGAGGGGGGGTAACTTCTCTGCGGACAGCCAACACTCAGCCATACAACCTACGCCCAAACAACCCTGGGGACATCAACCCGGAATGCGGCATGGTTCGGGCCAAACACTAATCCACATTGAGAAACTGACCTACATTTTATATCACTCGAACAGCTGATCAGACAGAAAACAAATAAACTGGTCTTTGAATTTAGAAGCCGGATATAACGATACACAATCTATCAGATAAGCAGGCAGCAAGGCTTGAAATACTGTTACAGCTGCGGCTATCAGCTGGCCAAAGGTTATCTTTCGGATCAGTTTGTATCACTGTTCAAAACTATTGCATCGATTCTGGTTTAATATTTAATTTATTCTTTCTAACATCTATTGTCTTTAGTGCAGTCGGCGTTAAAATTCCCGTTTCAAAAACAAGGTCCCCAAAAAAAAATCCTAACTCAAATTCATCTAAATTCCTTCTTCATTTGGAACGCCCCTCTTACTACTTAAATTCACTCAGTATCCACCAGAATTATACAATTTACAACATACATCACAGACAACAATTTAACACCAACACATAAGGAAGAACTTGATCATTCAAGTGGCTCCAGAATACTCTAGCGATACGACGAGATGGGTGTCATAAAAGCAGAGAAACAGCCATGCAAAATGCCCAGAAGAGAACACAACACAAAACAATCACACTAACTCACTAAATACAACACACAAGTACACATAAAATTCGATATAATCGAAAATATAAAGTATCACATCCATGCCCTCGGTCGGACCATAACCGCACTCAAAATACGATACCGCAACGCAACGCCCTCAATAAACAATTACCATATAACTGGGATGCTACCAAACACGTTGTCTAATCCAAAAGACAAGTCATAATCAAACTCAACAAGTACCGACGGCCCTCATCATGTCCAGACTCCGTATGAGCTCCAGGGTATGTGCAAGTGCCACCAATCAGCACACATTCATTAAAACAAATTAATCACATTCTCATAACCCCTTTTCAAAATTCATCTCGCACTCAACATCACAAAATAATCACTTAAACACTAACACATATTAAATTATTTTAACTTCATTAAATTCATTTTATAAAATGTGCTCTTTTTTTTTTTTTTTTTTTTTTTTTTTTTGGTCGTTCATTCTGTTAATTTATTACACTATCATTAAGTTTTCTTACAACACTTGGATTCTAATCAAAAATAATTTGAAGTAATTTGCAAGTCCTAACACCAGCTGACACGCCTGTAGCCACACTAAGTTTCATTTAAGAAAATAAATATAAGTCCCCAGATTCTAAAATTTCTCAAGTTCAACAGAGAAAATAAGGGAGAAATCATACCTACTATCCATCCAGAATCATAAAAACCACGCTCTGAACTATCATTTGAGCATACCCGCCTTTTATTTTTCTAAGTTTTGTAATTTTTTTTTTTTGAATTTTATTTAATTTTATTTTTATTAAGTATTTTTTTGTAAAAGGGGAGAGACATCATATTTAGAACTAGGTAAAGAGAAACCTAGAGGAAGCAAAAGTGTGCAAGGCCCAAATACAATTACAGACATGTCCCCCCAGGTGAATGACAGGACTTGCAAATGAAAAACTCTTTTAACCAACAAGCGTGTGCTTTATTCAACCTGTAAGATTTTACATAAATAACAAGTTCGTAATTGTGTGAGCACACCATTAAAGGCAGACTTATATATATCTATGTATTTCCATTAATTCATAATGTCACAAAGTAAATGAGTTGATATTACTAATTGCAAGAATTTCTGCCTGATCATGTATGAGTCAAAGTTGGTAATAATCTCATTCATTAAGCAATACTAATCTATCAGTGTTGTATAATATCAATTAGGCTAGCCTGTTGTCTCAGCGAGCACATTTATGGTTATTCTCTTGTTTTAAATCAGTTACATATTCCCCAAAAATATATCTATATATATATATATAGTAAAATTACACACACAAACACATATACGACATGAATAACAAAACATCCCTCATTTCAACACTAACCTCCACATAAACCGATTCCCACTACAGTAAATAAATGAAGCCTAATATGTATAGCTAGGTACAAATATAAATAACAACGTAAAATGGAATATCTCAGCTCCTAAGCATAGATTTGCCAGCATATTCACAAGCATAGTTCACACCAGAGAATGTAAGTTACCGCCCCGAAACTCAAACAGCCAAACGAACCCTTAGCTTAATCATTAAGCATTAAGTATGTGTGTGAAAGAAAATCGTTTCTCATCAACAGCATCAGACAACCCCCAGCTACGTTATTAAACTCTGCCATGCCCAGATGACTTGATAGCACGAGATAATTAACTCCCTAATGGTCTTAATTAGATGAAAGTTAGATCTTACAGTAAACTGCGGATGTGTGTGTATGTGTGTAACTTCTTACACATTATACAGTTATAAGATACTTCATTAGGTGTACTGTGGTAATGTTCACACATGCAATAACATGATGATCACACATAATTGAACATGAGAGTTTGTGCTAGAGTCTAATTTTCAGAACTTCACGAGTGAGCTTCTGGCGGCTTCTGTGCATTCACATGTTGTAGAGAGAGAGAAATAGATAAACAGAATTTTCCCACCTGGATAGTCCGGTGTACTTAGTTCGTATAGGCGAGGATCAGTGATGTCACAGTCATATCACCCGTCCCTGGTGCAGCTTAGCGTTGGAAAAGTTCTTGGTTCAGCTTAGCATCGAAAAGTCCTCGACTGACGGCATTGTGGCTAAAGATCGTCTCTGCTATTAGGGGGAACAGATGTTCGTTCGCCCCTGACACCCATCTCGTCCTTGGTCGAGCACCTGGAGCACGCTTTATCTAGCCTATCATAGTGATAGGTACGGAAGTCCTGGTTAGAAGTTCGCCGCCAGCCGAGACCAGATGAACAGCTTGGAGGATGAAGCAGAAATGAGAGCGAATCAACGTTTCGCTCCAGCCAAGTAACCTCCGAAAGCAGGAATGTACAGACACACAGCTGGCTGGCAGCGCCAGCAGTATTGCGTAGCCACACAACCTTTTGTGTGTATAACCGACCGACAACAAACAATCGTAACAGAGTGGCAGTGCGTGACGTCAGCGGCGCTCGTTTTTAAAATACTAATAATCTACTACGTTGCCGAAGCCAGTTCGGCACAAGAGAAAATAATATTAAATTTATGAAACTAAAGTAGATATTGAGATTTGAAAATAAATCTACTCGAGATAAAAGACATCATTTATCCCATCATTTATTCAACCAAAATAAGTTGACTAACAAGTTAAACGTACGTAGATTTTATCATATCTTACAATGGCATGCGCACTTATGAAATTAACATACATAGGCGACAGCAACAACAACGCAAAAGTGTGGAACAATTGAATCGTTTCAGACGCATCGAAAGTAATGCTGGCTGAGACTTTGCTGTCGCCAGTAGCCACTAACTTAGGAGCTTGGACACTGAGACGGAAAAGACTGTTATACGCAAACCCGTACTTTAAAGCCTGAGTACAATCAGCCAGAACGCAGAATGAATGGTTCCATATTACAATCTAAAGAATTAGTTACTAAACAAATTACGAATTGATCTTAATAATACTTTGGGCATATAACTAGAACGACGCAAAGGGAAGTCTTGTAGCAGACAAGCAGACAATAAAACCCTAGAGCCTCAACTGAAATGGACGAGTAGATTTAAGGAATCAGCGGAACTTTTGCTATAAGAAGTGACACAATTGTTCCAGAATACAGTTGCCACTGCCGGTAGGAGGCCACACCTAGCACCCCCAGATAGGCCTATCGTTGTTCCCGCGGCGGGAGCTCATCTGAGGCAAAGATGGCTTTCCCGTCGCTTGCATAGCCCTTGAACTTGCTAGAATAAGAAACCTGAAAAGAAGAAGTAGGTACAAAAACCTAACAGCACTGCGAAATCCTTATGACGATAAAAGGAGCGACAATGAGAGAAAGGTGAGTCGAGTTTGGAATTGAAGCCAGGGTACTTGACTTACTCATGACTCACCCCGCCCTCTCCTCCGAAGGTGTTAAAAGTGAAGATGCTACTACTAGTTTGTTAAGACCACAGTTCCAGCAAAACATTTCTTCAGCTCTTGAGAACTAAGGAGCAGAACCCCAGCCAGCTAATTTTGGCTACGATACACACGGCCTAGGTAGCAAATTGGTCCTAACTACTGTATGTTGCATCCCAAGGCTAGATTGTCTGTCACATCCAGTATCAGATAATCTAGATCGAGAAACCAATCGAGACATATCTATCAGAGGCATGTGGCTTATCTTCTCCCTCCGGACACCGACCAGGCATTACCGCGACGTTATAGAAGCGGAAGCAGGATATCGTGTTCTTCGTGTCTTCCTCAACTTCGGGCGACAAAACCATATTATTAGGCTATTGTTTAGGAAAAAGAAAAATTTCCTGTTTCAGTTTTAATTGTTTTTCTACTTTACAGATTTCACAGCAATTAAATATTGTTGACTTGAAGTAATATTTTCTAAGAAATATTATTATGCCTATCATGTATGTCAGCCAAACGGTGTGCTTCTTTACATCCTGATATAATATTTTGATATCTTCAATCACTTATAATAAACCCGCATTTCAACCCAGGTCATAACGCTTTATAAATGAGAAATAGGAAAGAAAAAGATCATTAACAAAATGAAACTCATTTATCAGAATAATTGCTAGTGGAACATAACGATACATTAAAGCAAACTACATAAAAAGTGTCGATACTCTTGAAAAAAATTAAGTAATATGAAATAAAATGTCATCTGTTCTTAATTACATTACTTTCTGTAACAATAATTTTCTTAATTCCTATCACAATTTTTATTGTTTTCTAGAAATACAAAAAGTACCGATAATTTTCAGTTTTTCTTTTAGTGACGTAATAATTTGGCCATGAACCTTTAATTCCAACCAATGGGAGGAGAAACTGTCCCTCATCTGCTGAGGGCCCGTGCAGAGTTCACTGATCCAGGGTCAGCGGCCTGGAATATAGTTCTTTCACAAAAAATTGCTGGAGAAAGGGAATACCGATTACAAGCATCTGTGGAGCGATACATACAAAACTAAACATAAAACGCAGAGGATATTGAGTTGAAAATTCTATAAAATGATGGTTAATCCAGTAATAGTGAGACGTGGGCTGTAAAAAGGCGTGACGAGCAAAAGACACATTTATCAGAGATGAGATATTTAAGAAGAACTCTAGGATAGATACTTAAAAATAAGGTAAGAAATATTTATATAAGAAGAGAAATAAATCTACCATCTCTAAATGATGCAACAAAAGGAAATGCTGTGACAATCTGGAATGACTATCACAGTATAAACTCCTTAACGCAGCCGAAAGGAAGAAGGGGCGTTGGATGGTCAAATTAAAGGTTGGGTACAGGGACAAAGAGTAGTCTATTCGTTGAAAGTGAAGAATGGTAGTGAAGAAGAAGGAAGAGGAGGAAACACCGATTCTCTTTACTGCAGGGCAAGGTAAAAAGTTAAGGGAAGGTATGCAGGTAACACCAATGCAATCGTGAACAGCACTGGAAGAAAGTTTAATCTCTTTAACAACGGATCGCAGTTAAGATTGCTAGCGCGGGTAGGCATACGGAACACAAGTCAATGAGCACAATGAGTTTGAAGTATTCGTGTACTACAGTAATTAGGCATCGAGTGCCATAAGAATGGTAGCACGTTCTGAATACATTAGCGTACTGATAGTTACGTCATAACGAGCAATGAGAGCCGGGCTATCTTCTGCCGCCGTAGCTATCACGTTCCTCCGTGAAGACGTAACCCGCGCGAGCACGCACGACATGTATGCGGAAGGCGACTTAGAATGCATTAACTGCTCTTCTGGTGGCCGACTTTCTAAAGACGTTCTTCGTCGTTTGTTTGTTGTGTGTCCACATCAATGAATAACGTGATGTGATGTACTCGAATTGGAAGAACCTTTGTGTGTGGAGTCTGTGTGTGCGTGCTTTCGTGTAAAAAACCACCATATCATATACGTGGCAAACGACTCGGCAAAAGTTTTGACTGAAGTTAATTGTTACATTATATAACATGTTATTGTATAACATATATAATCATAATCGTCGTCGTCGGCTTCGTCATTAGAAGTTGTCTAACTAACCATTCCTGACCGAATACTTTTTCAGTCGTGGCGTTGATTTCATTGGTTCTCCTGAGCTGTACACTGATTTCTCGTCTAGTCCCCTGTGTCACAACAGTTAATCAAATCATCATCATCATATCGTCCTCCAGAATCTTGTTGAATCCTCTTGGTCTCCAATCTAGTAACCTTAGTTACCACCCTTCCTTCGTTAATTATTTATGTAAATGGTATCATCTATTCTGTGTTACTTGCGTATCCATTTAATTAAGGATCTAATTTATTATAAGCCCTATATGTCATGGTTCAGTATGTAAAATATTTTAACCAAAGTGGTTCATTAGTAAAGTCATATCCTTCCCTCTCCTCCAAACCCCTCTATACTAGTAAGCTCCCTGAGCTCCAGAATTCGCTCAATATTTTACTTTTTGTTTACTTTTCTTATTAGTAAACAAATTTCATTTATCAGAAAAATTACGAAAACCGCGATTACTCTTATTTTTTTTTAGTAAAATAACAATTGTAAAACAGACAATCACACAAAAACGCTAAGAAATTCCAAACTACTACATTATTATAATAAAATAGTGATTTATTAGTCTCATTGCCAGACGGTAACCAAAATCAAGATCGTGCTTGGACAAAAGATAATTAACAAATTTCTGTTACCGATTACTGTTTACAAGCTGCTGTTGTGTTCAATGCAATTAACACTTCTAAAGGTGCTTGTTCATCGAAAGAATACATAAATAACAATTTATTATCGTGTAGGAAATTTACAAAATTTAAGAAAGCCACATTTCTAACACAACTGTTGCGCAAACGCTTTCACGACAATCAAAACAAAGACTGATCCCAACACGCCGAGGCAATGTTAACAAAACAAATCAGTAGAGTCTCGATTACCTGACATTTTGAATTATCCGACAGGGTTGCCAGAATTCTAAATTGAAGCGTACTGGGTAAAGAATTTTAATTTGCGCTGGAATTGTTTTAAATTTCGCGCATATTGTTTTACGTGTTATGGCAACACTGCCAATACCACCATTACTACATGCCACACGCGTCCACAACGCTGTTAATGCTGTTACAGACTGAGCACCATTGTTTTTTATGTGCGTGATATACTGTTTGTTAGTTCGGTGATACCAATTTAATTTTTCATTGTTGAGTGAGGAAAGAAAAAAATTGTTGTTTCACTTAAGACAAAGCTAGAAGCATTAAAGCGAGTAGACAGAAGTGAAAAAATGCAGTAAATTGCCCGTGACTTTTGTGTAGGAAGAGTTACAGTTGGACGACTGGAAGGGAAAAAGACGTGAGCTAGATAATACAGTTGTGATCGTAATTCTGAAAATGTAGAAAAAGTATGAAAAGGTATGAACAACTGAAGATGTACTTTTGTGGTACTCTCATAGGGCCTCTTTCGGGCCCTGTTCTGTAGGAGGAGATTCTCGCCTTCCAGAAAGAATTTGGAGATGAAAATCAAGGATTTCACGGCAAGCCTGGTTTGTCTGAATTATTGGAAGAGAAGGTATGGTGCAAGGCAACGTAATGTGTGCGGTGAAAATATGTCAGCAGACCCCCCCCCCCAAACCGTATTTGATATCGAAAGCAGACTGCATACTACGTTAATTGAAAAGAAGGAATAACAAGAAAGCAGCTACGTAATTTTGATGAAACTGGTTAAATTTTAAGATGTTACCAATTAAAACGTTAGCATGGAGAGCATCTAGTTTCAAAAGAAGTTAAGAACGTTGTCACTGTGCTTGCCTGCAGTAATATCGCTAACAACCACAAATTAAAATTAGGCCTACTTGTTATTGGTAAATCTAAAAAACCCAGAGCTTGTAAACATAAGTCGACTATTGTATTACCAGTGACTTATAAAAGCCAGAAAAACGCGTGGTTGGACTGTGAAATATTTTATGATTAGTTTTTGTAAGAGTTTGTGTTGTCAGTTGAAAGATTTCTTACCACGTTGGGTCTTGCCAGGAACGTAGTCATCCAAATGTTGAACAATTGAGAAGTGGTGACATAAAAACAGTGTTGTTGCCCCGAAAGTTGTGCCAACCAATCAAGAAATGTTAGAGACATTAAAGAGAAAGTACCGCCGCAAACGTTTTTAACACGCCATACAAGCAGTGGATGAAAGGAATAATACTGTTAAAATGTTGAAACAAGTCAACATGAAAGATGTAATTTTTTGGATGTTTAAAATGTTTTAAAATGAGAATAAAACTTGTACGTTGGCCGATCGTGGAAAACTTTCCGTGTAAAATTTGCTCAAAGTAAAAAAAAACTGGTTCTTAAATAAAATAAAGAACTGAGTTTCTTTCTATTATCTAATATAGTCTCACAGGTCAGGCCTTTTTCGTACTTCCGTATTGTTCGACTTTTCGATTATCCGATCAACTGCCAGGGTCACTTTAATTCGGGAAATCGAGATTCTACTGTATCACCAGAAAGTCAACAAATGTTAGTGTCATATACCTAGACCTAGTCGATGTTAGTTATCTTAATGGTTTTATACTCGCTGATATGATTTCTGTATCTTAAGGAATCGGCAATCTAAGGCCGCCTGTGTGACATGCACGTTTTGCACGTATGTTAGTACCGGGCCTGATAGTACAAGTTTAACGGTGCTTTTAGTTCTGTAAGATCTGTAATATTTTGGATTACAAATCAGGTTAACTTTAATTCAGTAGAGGAGGGCAATGGATTCTGACAAGTTGAGTGCAATTAAGGAATGACCTACACTGTCCAACAGGACTATATCCATAGTTTCCATGGATTGTCTACGTTCTATAGTGGAGTTTAACACAATTGGCATAACCAGCCAAAACGTCTGAGGTTACAAAAAAGCAAGACTTTTTCTGTGCGATGGCTTTTCTTTGCACTGAAAAAATACTGTGCTCAGATCGATTCTTTTTGTAGCCTGATGAGTTTTCCTCACTGACCCCATATGAAATCAATGAAAGAATAATAAAATAATGACAAATAATGAGTGAGTATTTATAACGCAGCAATAATGAATTTTGGTACTGATCTAAGACTGACCAGTAAAGTCTGAAACAGAAAATTAAAATATGAAATCAGGAAACTGAGGAAAGAGAAGGTGGAGAAATAAGAGAACACAAAGTAAACATGTTAGAAGTATGAGTATTTTAAAATACTTAATAAAAGCAGGGGCGAAAACGACGGACATTATAAGCATACATACTAATAAAAGGCAGTGTAAAGGAGTACAGTCAAAGATGAAAAGAAGTGAAGGAACTATTACAGAATTGAGGTATAATTATGAGAAAAGAAAAATAGATAGGGAATTAGAAAAGAGAAGGAGCGAGAAATAAACAGTAATTTTTTAGTAAAAGAATGACACAGAACATAGACATAATTCACCCGGAACGAGGAGAAGATGAAAAGCGATGTTTGAGGCAAATAACGTAGTGTCAGATGTCAATTTATGTATGCCTTAAAATAGACAAGAATGCAGCGGTAGCAAGCGTATTGTGCTGTGCCCGGCGATGCAGTTTCGATTCCTACAGTTGCGGTGAAAGTATGCAGCATTCTCTTTGCCTTCACTTCACCCATACGACAACGAGATTTACTATATTAGCAGATTATAATGTCGCCAACAGAGCTGATGCGTATGACAGTCCTGTCAAATTTACACTAAGTTAATTTATATTTCACGCATAATATTTTTTAAGCTTTTCTCGCTGTAACTCGTACGTCTTTAAATTTCTAACGTCCTGAGTAGGACTTCAAAAATCATTTCAGTAGGTGAGACAATCTCTTTTTACTTTTCATAAAATGTTAAGGTCATATATTTTTATTTACCAGTGGATGACACATACATCTTAGATTACTCAAGGAAGTGAGTACGTGTAAATAATTTTGTACACACGCGCGCGTCCGCGCGCAATATTTTATACATACATTTATTTATTTATATACATTTATAATTAAATAGTTTCTTAAATAATTATTATGATACTTATAAGAATGATTTGTCATTTTCATATGCAAGTTTTATGAAATTTAAGGGGGTTGTAAGCCCTATTTCGCCTATGTTAATTTACTAAATTTCATGACCCGTTTCTCAAACACTAATTAACTGAGCTGTTTGAAACTTTTACCATTGATTGATTGGCCTTCAATAAAAACTTTAACAGAGGGGTTTTAGGACACGTTTACTTTGAGCCGTTTTAGAAATTTTAATCGAATGTAATGTTTAACACTTCAAAAAATCGCATAATTTCAAATATCGTCACTTAAAAAAATCGTCATTTCAAATAATGTTTTCTCGTAACAGGCACATTGTATCAAACAATCCCTGTGTTAAAAGTTGTACCCTTTTCCCCTGCACATGTACATAAAATGAGAGCTCTGTATCTCTAGTAGTTCCAGAGATAATGTCTTTTGTGTGAAAAATAAAAATTTTTGGAAAACTGCAATTGAATAATAATACTTTAATCAGTTTTTAAAATGAGTTATTTTCTACTGAATGATTTTTCTTACAATGTAATTGTAAACACACTGAGAACTGTACAGTATATAAATTTAAAGAAATTTCCACGAAACCGAAACATCGAAGCATGATAATGTTTTTAGACTTTTGAAACGTATAATGTACATATAACAAATATTTACTATATAACAAATATTATCATGTTAAAACGACAGAGACCGAAGATTTCTAGACTCTGGGGAATCGAAAGTGTGGAAGCGTTACATTTTTCGATGACGTTACATTTTTGTGGAATGACTCCCAGCCTAAAAACATTATCATGTTAAAATTAATCATCAATATAATGAATTTGTTTGCATTACCTAATAAAGTCCTGATGCATATGAAGGTTTATCTGGGTCTTCTGCAGTTTGAAATTCTTCTTCCACTTTCCTTTTTCCATTGCTCACTTCTGTCGTCAGAACTTGCTGTGTTATTTTCAGATGTTTTGTAGTATAAATACAAAAAAAGAACAAAAATCAGTAGTTCTGTGTACTATAACAAACCTAAATATGCATAAGCTCGAATGGGTGACATGTTGGATTGAGTTTATCCCTGATATCGTCACCTGAAAAAAAAAGTAAACAATTTTCCGATTAATTTAAAATTAATGTCAAATGAAAGCAGATATTCCATACAATATTTTGGAACAAAAAAATAAAAATCGAATTTTTTGACCAAAATGCCTTTAACCATCAAGTGGTTAAAGAATATGTCGCAGAATCATGTTTTGCGGTATCAGAAATTGAACTTATTAAGAAATAACTTGAAAAACAAATTTAAATATTTTTATTGTTGTAATGTTTGTTGACAGTTAAAATTAAGTATAATTCTTTTTCAGTTAGTAGAATTTTCAAGAAATATATATATATGCTTCCCATCGCGCTTTCCCCCCATTATTCTTTCCCTCCCTCTCTATCTCTCTAACTACCCGTAGTATTTTTGGTACTGATTTTTCGGATGTGACGGGACCAAATTCTTCTACATTGTCTTCTTTTTCTCTTCATTTCTTGCTATATTTTAAACGTGTGCTATGATGTCTTTATAAGTAGGAAAGATAAAGTACGTGTAAAAATACACTCTATTAAAGTTCTGTTTATAAGCATTTAAATCATAACTGTTAACTGTATTCTGGAACAAATTAATTAACAAAAAAGGATGGGGTAAAAACTATTCATTACAATTTGAACTTATTTTAACTGTCCTCCCTACATACATTTAATTAGCAACTCTTATACTCTTGAACTTCAACTTACAATCTTGCACTTCACCGTACATGTTAAGCAGACATATCAGTTAAGTTTGTTCTCTTTCCGAATTAAACAGGACCAATTTTCTTGAAATTTATTGTTTCTGTTTGTTTTATTTTCTTTAATGTTCTCTATTTTAATTTCTTTCTTGAGAACGAGTAAGGTACATGATTGTTACCAAAAGATGAATTTCGTTTAAGCCTAACTTTCTAATAGGTCTGGCAATTTTTTTCTGTTTGCTTTAAGTTTTTGTTTAAAATAAGAATCGTAGCTTTTCCAACACCTATTGAAATTCTGTTTGTCATTGTTTGCGTACCAACTGGTAGTAAAGTCTTGTAAGGTTAAGTTAAAAATGTCATCTCGTGTATTGGTGCAAGAAACTGAATGGCTGCAACTAGGTTGTGGGAACTTCATCATCAGCTGTTGAATTTGTGGGAACTTAAGCTGTATCCTCACTCGTACTTTTTCGGCGCATTGGGGCTATCATCTGTTAGCAGACCTAAGCAATTATTGGTAAAAACAAAAACACGTTCCTTAAACACATTCCTATCGACTGGCCAAATTCCTGAAGCTATAAAACAGTTCACGGCATTAGCAATAGTCGCAACTCTACAACAAGGCACTTTTAGAATTTTACAAAATTTGAACTGAGTAATAGTATCCCCTTTTCTAATTCTTGGATACTTTTAAATTTCTTGTGTGAATTAACATTAAGTGGTTTAAAAACAGACGCGTCTCAATGCTGTTAACTGTATGTAATACGATCAGGAAGTATAACATCATTTTCTCTGAAGAATCGAATGCTTAGAGAGTTATCGAATGTGTGTGGTGTAGCCAACAAGAAGGAGGACATTTTCCTTTTTCGTGCGTTCGCAATTCTTATAAAGTGTTCCAGCCACTTAACAACTAATTATTGGTTGTTGAGCATTCCAATTATACTGCCTGCAGGGGCTCTTATTTTCAGATTGTTGTCAAGTCTGTTTCTTTTAAATATAAACATCGGTAGAACACAATTGCCCGCATACCACAGTTGTGTCTGTTCCCCTCTCACCAGAAGCAGTGGAACCTAGCTACTGCTTTTCTTTTCGTGCAACAATTATTTGGCTTTTTTCATAACAATAGAAAATCCGCTTTTGTCAACATTGTACACATTTGTGCCAACTAGACGGTTCTTATCAACAACTTTTCTCGTTTATCAAAACTTTAAAAAATGAAAATTAAATTATTTTTATTTAATCGTTTTCCTCCTGAAAACTACCTTTCCTCCTGCTGTTGATTCTATCTAACTAGCTGATAATTAAACATAACGTTTAGTAATGTCGTTTTTCCTGTCACTTGTGTTTCAGAATTAAAACTATGTTTAATTTGATTTTCGGTGATAAGTTTCTGGTAAACATTTCCTTACATTCGTAACTGTGACCTCGGAAAAACAACAAATTTCATGTAGCAACTGGTTTTCTATTTTAAGAATATTTATAAAATAATAGTAAAAACCTTACAAATTATTACTTTCTTACTCAAGTAGTAAATGTTATAAATTTAGAAGTAAATCACAACTCATTATTATCGTCTTCGAATCTGCAAGGACTACGGATTACAAATCTCCAGATTGAAAACCTTGTCCACAATCTCAGTTTCTCGCGGGTGCCTGTTACCTCTTTCCCGCGCCACTGAGGAAGGCCATCATTGGCACGGCCGAAACATCTGGTTTTGGTTTTTGTTGTGAATATCTTTTTTTCGCTCTGGGCTGTGCGGTTGTGCGTCGCAGAGACAACCGCTCGAGATCTGAGTTCCGAGCTACCTTCTGGAGCTCCTGCCTCGTGGCCCTGCCCAAGTAGGGCGTGTGCTCTATAGCAGGCCGATTCTCGGCTGTTGTGCTAGCCTACATTAGCGCAGTATACACCGAGGGCGTTTCCACGAATCACCTGGACGTATACGGTACCTTCCCAGCCCAGCCACTAGAGGATTGTCTGGGAACCTCGCCGCACGTGCATAAAATTTGCGTGCAAGCCGCCTGAATGTTTCGTCTAAGGAGCGGACGCCAAGTCCTCTCCTTAGAAGGCGTGATGAGAAGCGACTGGGGACTTTGGCCGCTAGCCGAAGACCCCTGTCGAGGACGCTCTGCAACTTCTTTTTATGCATTGCGGCGAGGTAACCCCAGACCGGGCAAGCGTAGGTAATGACCGGTAGCTAAGGTTTTATAGTTTATGGACAGTGTTGTTACCGTGGACTAACTTTGCTGTAGCAACAAAGCAACTACAGCATTCTAATAACGTACCACGGCCTAACAGCCCGACAATTATTTATGAAGCGTAAAATTCTGCGTTCGTAATTCTATTTTTTTTAGTTTTTTAAGTTTACCTGAAAAATACACAATTCCAAGTTCAAGCTCCTTGGCGACCGGAAAGGAGGAGAATCGGTGATCTTGAATCTCGGTTCATATATTTAATCTTTTCTGGTGAATAACACATACGTCTTAGAGTAGACAAGGATATGAATGCATATAAATAATTTTCTACATGTAGAAAATTAAGTTAGAGTAAATTTTTTTTTTAAACTTTATCATCCACAAGAGAAACTACCTACCAAATTTTGCGGTTATAGGCTAAGTGGCTAGGGAAATATCATATTATGTAACTGAATTTTATTCAAATTAAATCACACATAGGTCCTGTGTGTGTGTGTGTGCGCGCGCGCGCGTGCGTGCGTGCGTGATCGTGTGCGATTATTTATGTTGGTTCTATGCATGTGTATATATGTTTACATACAGCTGTACATCTTGATTTGTTTAATTGTATTTGTATATAAAATGTTAATAAATTATCGCAAATGTTAATATACAATTCGCAATCAGGTATGTGTTCTCGCAGAGGCTAGTTAACAACGCTAACGTCACAGACTGCTGTATGAGTCAGTAAATTCCGTGAGAGATTTTACTCGCCTCTGTATGTGTGTTTGTACGTGCAATTTACATTGTTTAGCGAGATATTATAATGACAGCCAGAGAGAAACATTTTCCTGCGATTCTGTACGTGTGTGAGACGGAGAGGTGTGATGATAATTTTCCGACAGCGTCGCACCATTGGTCGGCTGTGTTCCGACTTCCCACGTTTCTTTCCGCGACAGTAACATCTGCCACGGACAAATCGGTCGCAAACCTCACGCCGCCGCCTAGCTTTTTGTTGTTTGGCATCAACTATAACAGATCAGTGCTGCACAAGGAAATAAATAGGAAAATAGTCTATTCTACTGTTTTCTAAGGAAAGTAATTATTATATGCTGCATAGCAGGCCTTTTTTGAAATCTGATGCATTATAAAGTTGATTTTCATACATATATCTAAATTATCCAGGATAGTATAGATAAGTAAAGAAGTAGCCATGTGTGTGTGGCAGTTATTTCGCTACCGCCTGCCCCCGCCATTCTCGTGAGCCATTTATGCTTACTTCACTTTACTACAGTACGTACTTCCTCATATCGCTAGGGGTTGTGGACACGCTGGTCTCTTTGCATGTCGATAGGGTCGACAGTAACTAAGCCTACGGACACCAACTGTCAGGCTCACACGTGAACATACTAGCAAGAGTGTCGTGTGTAAACGTTTCTGGACGATGCAACTTATCGACCCGTACTAGTTTATCCATCTTCCCAATTACGTCTTATCCTGATACAAAATTGTGCAGAGTTTTCAAAAAAATGACGATAAGGGTACTGAAGATAGCTAACACGTAAAGATCTGGTTTGGAGATGGAAATGGAGAAGGTTGCACTATTGTTTTTCTCATTGTTAGACCGTATGTAGGGTTATATGTAATTGGGGCTATGATTTTACATGCCAGATAGCTATGACAGCTGCAATGTGTCTGCTTCTTCTTCTTCTTCGACTTCTTCTTCTTTTACTACACTACATAGAATAGGGAGCTAAACCTTTTTCTGGCAATCATCTCAGTGCCATCTAATCTCTTCTTCTACTACTTTTGCTTTAGACTATCCTTCGTCGTTCGTTGTAGGTGTTCATACTAGTTTCTTCTATAATATTAAGTTATTAAATGACTCCTCCCTTGCTCGAGCCGGTTCGGCTGCACTGTCGTCCAGGGACAGAGCAGGGTGTGCAAGTGCCTTCTCGCGGAAGCCATTCGCCTCTCGATGAGGCAGCTCATCGATCTGGCGGACTCCTTCGATCTATACCCAAGCACAGATCTGTACCCCAAGCACGGAGTCAGGTCGGAGCAATTCTTAGTGCGTCCTCCTATCGTGCAAAGGGAACCCGCATCTTAAGTCGTGCTGCAAACTCATAGTGTTCACCGGGTTGCAACTCGTGCAACGCACTTCTGTCTGTTAGTCTGACTCCTTCTGCTTCAAGTTTTCCCTTGTGTCCTCATTTCGTCGTCTGTCTTAGAGTGTTCAGCTTAAACTATTCCGAAAGACCAAAACAGCGGATGTTGCAACCAATCTTACCCACCTATGACCAGTGAGGATACACAACTGATGGACACTGCAATGTAACAAAGCCACAGAAAGAAGAGCAGCTATTCAAAGGAATTGATACTCGGACAAAACAGATGAAAAGCTGCGAAATTCTATGGCCACTAGAAGATAACCAGATAGGACTTTAAAATCAGCAAAACGGATGATCAAAAGCAAGAAATTCAAGACAAAGAGACGAGCTTTAAAATACAAGAGCAGAGACTTTTATCAAAATTTTAAAAAGAACATGATCGGTAATCAATCGGCAAGCCTGTGCTTTAGATGAAAGGGTGATAAACTGGCTTTAAACAACGAAGAAGGCTGTTCTATTCTGGTTGATTACTTTGAGAAGTTATTCGACTGCGAAAAGCCAACATCGACTTTTGATAGGGTGACTCTGAATGCAGATATCCTGATTCAAGGCATCCAGACAAATGGGAGGTGATAAAACTCATCAAGAATCTTGAAAACAACAAGACGGCAGAAGAAGATGTGATTGTAGCAAAGCTTCTGAAAGGATTAGGAGAGTCAATTGTAGAAGTACTAGAAAAGCTTTAAAACAGAACAAAGCCTTTGAATACTATAAAAGCTGATATCTGGGAAACAGAAGATTCCGTAGGTATTGAAGTGAGCCCTCACGCACCCGTTACGTAAAAAATGGTGAAAAAACGGGCATAAATGACGTAATGACATAACGGGCATAATGACAGAAGCGTCTCTATCCTACTAGCAATTTTATAAGATACTTTCACAAGCTCTCTAGTCCCGATTAGAAGAACAACTCGACCACCAAATCGGAGAATATCAAATAGATTAGAAAAGGTAGATCACATGCTGAGAAAGTCTGGAATTTTAAACAAATAATACAAACATACAAGAATAAAGAGCTCGTAGTAGTTTTTGTATATTAAAAAAAAACGTACGATACCATAGACAGACAAACGCTATTCAAAATGTTAGAAGATTCTGGCAATAGACTTCAAAACGATGTAGCTTATTAAACAAACAGTGGTATCGAGTACAAAGTCAAGTTTCTAGGTGAAATGTTTGAGATCAAAACAGGAATCAAGGAGGGTGATGGATTCTCAACGTTACTGTTCAACTGAAGACTAAAGAAGATAATCAGGGAATGGAAGAAACGGCTTGAAGAAAATGGAATCAACAAACAAGTCAGACCGGGTTACAAATTTAAAGGAGTCGACTTGAACTGCTGACAATGGCCTATGCTGACGATCTGGCCATTTTAGCCAAAGTCATAGAATCAGCCACAATGCAAGTAAACTTACTTAAGGGGACAGCTGAGAAAACTAGATTATAGATATACAGATATGCTTCGGGAAAACTGAATTCATTATAAACATTAAGAATGTACCCAAACAGTTGAAGACTAAGAGATCAAGCCAAATAATTTGGATAAGTAAACCACCTTAGCAGACCAAAAAATAATGTCAACCAAATGAGAATTCGGAAACTGAATACAGTATTGCACCTGACCAGAATCTCAGCGCATTACGCATTCCCGAATGTAACAAGAAACCCATCTCTAGAACAACAAAATGAAAACATTACAACATGGTAATTAAACACCATGCAGCGGAGTGTCTGAACATGGTCAGAACTGAGGTAGTGCATGAAATAGAAAAGAAAGAAAGGAAATCATCTAAAAAATTCTTGGTCCAAAAAAGCCGAAGAACAACAGAGATTAAAAAGCTGAGAGGAAATTTACAGTCGGTAGCCAAAATTGAAGACATTATGGGAAAAAATAGCAATCTTCTACGGGAACTTAAAGAGAGTGAATTACAATAGAGTAACTGTTCAAAAATCTTTGACGTCTTTGATCAGAGGCCTCAAATAATTTTAAAATTGTTCGAAGAAACTAAGAAAGATATATAATTAATAAACACAATAAGAGACAGAAATTTATTTAAGGATTCAATAGTCAACTTAAAGGGTTTCCAAGACAAAGTTATCGCCAAGAAGAACTAGTCAGAAGATGGTCCAAATGCTCCAGTACTGGCAGAACAAGCAGTCCAATCATTAAGTAACTTTACGTGGTCCTACGACTGTTCTATACGAACCAAGTCAATGCGTCTACCTGTATAATTTGTTTACTTTTCCATACTCCAGCTACACAGTTTTGTACGCGTCGTCTTCGTCATACTACTTACTCTGATTATTCTCGGATACCTTGACATCCGAAAGCCTACGAGTGAATGTACAGTTGTTCGATGTGCTGGAACATTAATTAAATTGTTGTTGTTGTTGTTGTTGTTGATGGTGTGTGTGTGTGTGTGTGTGTGTGTGTGTGTGTGTGTGTGTGTGTGTGTGTGTGTGTGTGTGTGTGTGTGTGTGTGTGTGTGTGTGTGTGTGTGTGTGTGTGTGTGTGTGTGTGTGTGTGTCACGGTTGATTGACCGGACGCGACTAAGTTACGGTGCCCACACGCCGGCGCCGACCTAAGGTTTTGGCGTTTCGCAACTCTGATGTCTTAATTTGGATCGTTATTGTTTTCCGTGTGTTAAGTAGGTTTTGTTTATTCCGAGTAGGCTGCTTAAGCAGGTTCGTTATCTGTTTTTTTAGCCGTTGCAACATCGTGTTTATCTTGTAGGTTATCAACGGCTAGTTGTATAATAGAACGTTTGTATACTGGATTCATGTTATCGTAATGTCAACCTGCGGTCACCGGTGCAGCCGTAGAGTTGCTGTTGGCACGACACCGGTTAGAACACTGAGAATAAATAAAATATATTCTTTTTTATTTTTCTCCTTTACCTTTTACTTCTTCTTCTTCTTCTTCTTCTTCTTCTTCTTCTTCTTCTTATTATTATTATTATTATTATTATTATTATTATTATTACTACTACTACTACTACTACTACTATTATTATTATTAGTAGTAGTAGTAGTACTATTATGACTCGTAATAGCGACGATTACGTCGCGAGGTGAAGCGACATGTTTGAGGTACTCGCTCGGTCATTGTGCATACCTGGCAGATTCTGGACGACTGCTGGCAAGATACTGGTAGGATGTGTCCCTACTGTACACAACTAGGGAAGGGCAGGGAAAATGGCGATCACGTCTGGGTTAGCCTAGGTATCTGTTCTAGGGCTGAACTTCTGGACTGTGACCGACGACAGTGTGCTGATAAAACAGATAGCCTAGGGGACGTGTCTGGTCGAATACGCTGACGATACGGCTGCACTCGTCGCGGATCGATCCGTTGATCTCGCACAACTCAAACTAAACAGAACCATGCGGAGTGTCAGAAGCTGGATTGCGACGCATGGACTGTTGGACTGTTGTTGGCTTTGGACAGGACTGAGGTCGTAATCCTAACCAAGAAAAGGATTGCAACCATCTTCCCTCTGTGGGTCGTGTGACGTGATCGTCGAGACGAAGCCAGTGACCAAATTCCTCGGGATGTTAATCTATATAAAAATGAGTTTCTTCCATCAGATATGGCGTACAGCGGACAAGGTTGCTAAAGCTGTCAAGACGGTCAGCATATTGATGTCTAGTGTGGGTGGATCCTGCAAGCGTCGCCTGCTGATGGCGGTTCAATGAGTCCTCAGATATGTGTATGCTCTGACAAGAAGGTATACCGATAGAGAGCTGGCCTAGATGCAGCTGAGGGAAGCGCTGAGGGTAGCCTCTGTTCATCGCGTCATCTCTGAGCCACCAGTTGTGGTGATCGTTGGGATTATCCTCATCTATCTTCTTGCCAGGTAGCAGAGAGCTGTGGACAAAGCCTGCCAGGAAGCAGAAAAGCCGAAGAGATGGCAAAACACCAAAATAGGTTTCTCATTATTGAGAGGTGGCAAAGAAACTAAGGACGAGGAGACGAGAGGGCGCTGGACCGTGATGCTCATTAAACACGTGAGACCATGAATTAAGAGAAAGAATGGGGAAGTCGGTTTCTACCTGACGCACCTTCTGAGCGGGTCATGGAAAATTCCTATCCTACCTCCGTAAAACGGATAAAACCTTGTCTGCAGACTACCTGTACTACCCAAGTGTATAGAGGTTAACTTGAAGCACACCTTCTTCAATTGTGAAAGGTGGGCTACGAGAAGAGCCTCTCTGGTTGCGGATATAGCTCCAGATAGCATCACGAGACAGCTCAGCAGGCTTATGGCCAATGTAGGAGGCCCCACTGCAAGCAAAAGGCAACCGTTGTATGTTAGCGAAATCTGGGCCGATGCACTAAAGATGGAGAAATACAGGAAACGTATGGGATCAGTGCAGAGAAGAGGAGTAACATCCTCTTAGCGGACAGAGCCAGACCCAGTACTCCTGATGAAAGCGAGAGTGGTTGCGTAGACCTTTTGGATCAAGAGCAAAATCATCTCTTCGAAAGATAAGATGAAATTGGAAGAGATGCGGCAAAGAAAGAAACTAAGAAACTCGGTCTCCGGGACTGGCAAGATCGTTGGAATAGGGAGGACAGAGGAAGATGGACCGCAAGGCTCATACCTAACTTGAGGGAATGGATAAACCCCCAACACGGTGACGTTAACTACCATTTGACACAGTTCCTCAGTGGTCACGGAAATTTTAATTCCTACCTCGATAGAATGGGAAAGGTACAATGCCCAGCTTGCCAGTACGGAGACTCTCCCCATGAGGGAAATTTTAATTCCTACCTCGATAGAATGGGAAAGGTACAATGCCCAGCTTGCCAGTACGGAGACTCTCCCCATGAGGGAAATTTTAATTCCTACCTCGATAGAATGGGAAAGGTACAATGCCCAGCTTGCCAGTACGGAGACTCTCCCCATGAGGGAAATTTTAATTCCTACCTCGATAGAATGGGAAAGGTACAATGCCCAGCTTGCCAGTACGGAGACTCTCCCCATGAGGGAAATTTTAATTCCTACCTCGATAGAATGGGAAAGGTACAATGCCCAGCTTGCCAGTACGGAGACTCTCCCCATGAGGATGGCTTTCACACCTCTTTCAAGTGCAGTAGATGGTCAGGAGAGATGAAAATAGTAGTAGTAGTAGTAGTAGTAGTAGTAGTAGTAGTAGCAGTAGTAGTAAACAAGCTCTATAAGGGCGTAATAGGTTATACTCTATAAAGTAAAACGTTAAGTGGCTTTAGGTGGTTCTTCATGGACCTGGAGGTGGGATTTTTAGTGGGTAAGAACCCCACACACCAGGGGACTGATGAGTTCCTTAAAAGGTTCATAAAGCATTTTTTCAATTTTAAAAACAAAAACGAAAAAGTAATTATTTTTTTTGAACCGCGGACGTCAACTTTAAAAAATTTGTTAATACAAATTCTCACAAGGCAAGTCAACAACTAAAAATACAGATTGCAATAAAATTGATATTTGCTTTTACTAATAAATTTATAAAACTTTTTAAAAATAGTTTTTACAGATTGACTGTAGTTATTTGTGTGTAATACAACGTAATGAAGAGAAAGTATGTGAGGCTTCAGTACCGTTTTGGACAACATAGAATGGTAGCAGGGCTGGCGAAAATTTAGTGTACGCACATAGGAAGCCGAACCGTTTGCTCTAATGTTTGTTTAATGTTTGTTATATGTCCACCGAAACATTATGATGTACCAACATTTTTTTGGTATCCTTTCACCTTAAGTAAATTGCAATAATTACCTGGCAAAAACAACTTGAATTGAGTGCTATCACATTTTTGTCAGTAGCGCTGTATTCAACCGTTCTAATCCAACGCTCTTGTTAGAGGATCGCAGTGATAGACTAACACAAGTTTCATAAAAAATAACCTAAGCTCTTGTATCATTAAGTATTTTGCTGAAACGCCAAATCATCATTTGTGGTTAATATAACATCGTAGAACCCAAAATTAATTGTCTTTAGTTACGAAAGCTTTTTTTAATATTAGTCGAAGTGATATATAATTATCGTATTCATTGGATCCTATTTTTTTACACGCAGACATTTTCTGAGGACTACTTGCACATGAAAATTGACAACAATGGAAACCTCTTATATAGCCAGATCGTCGTAAGTGTTGAAACACGAAAACACAAAGAAAAAGAAGGAGGAGGAGGAGGAGGATAAAGAAGGAGGAGAAGGATGAAGTACAAGTATGTCTTTTACATGCTAAAATGTAATGTGTAATATACTTTCATACTCTACATTTTTAACATTATTAATATTATCCGTAAATTAACAGTGACCCTCGATCAATAAGTGCTAACGATGAAAGGTTTAGCGAGGATCGGTCAATAAGTATAACACAAATTTTGCATTATTTGTGTTGACGTTACGACAATATTTGTTGTCATCTTCAGGACAATTGTTGTTAAGTCGTTACAACGCCAAAAACATAGGTTTAAATCACAACTCAACAAACACACAGTCGTAACAACTCAACAACTTACGAACATGACAATAAATATTATCGAAACGTCGATACAGATAATGTAAAACATGTGTTATACTTATTGACCGATCCAATCTAAACCTTCCATCGTTAGACAGTTATTAATATTTGCTAAACATAATAGTGGCAAATAGGCAAATAGGCGGCTGAAGCGTATTGCTAGCCAAATTATCTCCTCGTACACCTCAAGATGGCGTCCTACCCTGTCTCGTTAAAATTGGAGACTTGAAGCCTGGAGGTAGACTATTATTATTATCAAGCCGGATGCCTTGAGAAAAGAGAAGTACTGTAAACGGCTCGGCCAGGTGCAGACCGAGTCGTCAACACAAATCGTACTGTTTCTCAGCCGGCTGTCCTGATAATTGCCGGGATCATTCCCATCTTATCCCTCGCTAGAGAGCACCAGACCTATTACCTACCGAAAGCGAGCTGTGGTCGGGAAGGACGTAGCCAGTGCGTACGAGAGTATCCGCGCACTTTCCGACTGAGCGTGAGCCAAGACGACGGTGGACCACGAGATTGATTACAGATGTTCGCTCACGGACCGAGAGGCGGCATGGGGAGGTCGACTACTGCATAGCCCAGTTTTTAAGTACTCATTGGTATTGTCGGTTCTACCTGTATAGGGTAGGAAAGACAGCATCACCCGACTACCTGTACTGACCGGGAGCAGAGGATGACGCCGAGCACACTTTCTTTGAATGTTTACCGCTGAGCGCAGCATGCAAAACAGCTGGAGACATAGTTCCACGTCACGATGGATGCCATTGTAGAGACTATGCTTCAGTGGGAGGAGGGCTGGGACCGTGTCTCACATTGATTTTCAGGTATCTTTCGGAACGAACAGGGTGACCTTGATCGTGGAGGGAATAAGCGGTTCAAGCCTACTAGTGATTCCTATAGGAATAAAAACGGCCTAACCCAAAGTAATGTGTTAAACGGTCCCTGGCTAATGTCGTAGACCGTTTTCCCGTATGCGTCTATTGCATTTCATCCCCAACCCCAAAAAAATTATTAAGTTAGGGATTATTATTATTATTATTTGTATCATTCTTCTTCTTCTTCTTCTTCTTCTTCTTCTTCTTCTTCTTCTTCTTCTTCTTCTTCTTATTATTATTATTATTATTATTATTATTATTATTATTATTATTACTTCAATTTTGCACGTTAACAATATTTACTATTCATTTTGATAATACTGATTGATTTTTCTAGTAGTTCAGTTACAAATATAAGTCAAGGGACATGCAGTTAAATTTTATTTATTACCGACATAACATAAAGTTTTGTAATTAACTTGTAACACGATAGTTGTTGATGACAGTTTATGAATAAAGTCTGCTTACAAAGAGATTCATTATTGGTAATCTGAATAATAATAGAAGCGTTGTCGGGTGAAATGGAGCGTGTAGTCATCGATTATCGGTCGCGGCGACAATACTTGGTCACCTGAAAGCCACTTACAGACGTATTTCAATGAATTAGTTAGAATTACATGGTACCGTGGCTATTCTGTCAAATTGTTCCGTTAATAACGCGTATATTTCTCCAACTCGCCATTAAATAGATTATAATATTATTTAAATTATTTGACCCATTAATCACTTGAAACAAGGGTTACTAACACAGACAATTTTCTTTGCTTCAGCTAAGCTATTTACCGACTTCATTGGTTCAATTCTGTATATGTTAGTTCCGACTCAGGCCACGTAAGCGCATAAATTACAAAAAGCTAAGACAGTAATAATAATAATAATAATAAGAAGAAGAAGAAGAAGAATAACAATGTGTCTGTATCTGTTCTGACAATTTACTCCCTTACCTTTTCCACCAACGACCAAATGCTCAGTTTCTAAGTTGATGACTTTGAGTTCTCTGTGCATTCTTCATCAGAATTCTGCAGTATAAAATCTACGAGTGTATCCATATCGTCACTCGCTGTAACTCTCTGAGCATCAGCAAAATGTAAGAAACATACGGGAACATCCATATTTTCCCGCTCCATAGATGAGGCTGTGTTGAAATACATTCTGATTATTGGAGGAGAATACAATACTCTTGTTTTAATCCTTTAGTTATAGGTATCTCCCTCGATGGGTTTCTAGCTACTTTTACATGTAAAGCCGATCATATTTTTAAAGATCTGCCTAAGCTTACCTTCAGATTCTCCATAGCTGATCATAATTTTGAAAGTGGTACGCTATCGTAAGCGTTATTACGGCACAAAAGTACTACACGTGTTAAGACAGAAGCTAAATTTCAAAAAGACGTTAGCTTCACACTCCGAGAGAGGAAGTTATAGTTATTCTCTCACAAGAGAAACTCTAATTAGCTGTTGTATAATCAAAACACAAATCGACCACATTAACGCTATTTCACTTCGTAATTGTGTGTGTGTGTGTGTGTGTGTGTGTGTGTGTGTGTGTGTGTGTGTGTGTGTGTGTGTGTGTGTGTGTGTGTGTGTGTGTGTGTGTGTGTGTGTGTGTGTGTGTGTGTGTGTGTGTGTGTGTGTGTGTGTGTGTGTGTGTGTGTGTGTGTGTGTGTGTGTGTGTGTGTGTGTGTGTGTGTGTGTGTGTGTGTGTGTGTGTGTGTGTGTGTGTGTGTGTGTGTGTGTGTGACCTTCACTTCGCATGGTGAACAGATGTTGGATTAAAAAAATGTAGCTCTAATTGCTATCAGTGAAAGGATAGTGGAGTTTAGTGACCAGAGCGGGCTTTGCGCGGCTGCCTGTATGACACAATTCGTTTGTTTATGTTTATGAGTGCGTACGTTTGCGTGCGTGCTTGTCCTTAATTTGTTTGAACGCACGAAAGAAGAAAATAAACAGTACCGCTTGCTGTCGGATGTGCAGCTGTTTTATTGTTTGATAGATTATTATGGTTTCATTAGTGTCGGCTCTCACTGAATGTTGTGGATTCATATGTATCGATTCCACAGCAAATATACTTTGTGTTTACTTACTCCATTTCGTTTGTGTTTCTGTGATTTCTCGTCTTTCTAGGTTTTGTTTTAAGTGCAGCTGGGTTTCAGGTCAGGAATACACTGGTAATTGGGGTCCGTAGACAGTAATACTAAGCAGAATCTCTCCAGCTGGACAATGTTTAGGACCGACACTTTTCCTACATGAATTGATCAGGTATTATTTGCTGCCTCGCAGCCTTTTTTAATTAAACTACTTTCGACCATTTCCTACATACAATATGCATATAATGCGAGTTTTGGTCACAGTCACACTCGTTAAAAGGGAAAACATTGGTCTTAATTATCTAAGAAAAGATTGCTTTTTGTCATGGCAATGTTAAAAACAAACGTAGAGTAAAAGATTTTGATAATCATTAGTGCCAAGTTCCACACAGGACTCAGGAGAAACTGTAATTTTTATTGAAGTTAAAAGTCTTGTATCTATTTTTTATGGAGCTAAAATAAATATTCGCTGAATTTGATATTGAAGTACACTGTCATTTGTAAAACCATTGAGTTCTGAATAGATAACCAAATCAAACGGAAGGAAGAACAACAAAAATAGAAAGAGACAGAAAAAGATAAATATGATAAAGCATAGGAAACACACGAACAAGAGGGGAAGCAGAAGATAATGAAGAAAAGTAGAAGAGCCGGAAGAGAAGAAAGAAAATATTAGGGATTAGTGAATGATCAACACTATGAAAAACCAAAGCAGCAGGTAGTTCAGAGGACGAGGCTAAGAGGAGCAGGAGGTAATGAAATTAGCTGGGGAAGAGACGATGATGGTGATGGCGCTGGCGGAGGTAGCGGTGGAGTAAGAGGAGTAGGGATAAAAGGACAGGAAGAATAAAAGAAGATGAGAAGACTAGGAAGAGAGGGAAAACAGATTAAGAAAAAATAATGGAGGCAAATTAGATGAAGACAAAGAGAAAATGTCATGAAGAAAGTGAAAATAAGAAGAAAACAAGGCAGAAAAGGATGAAGGAAAGGTATAGGCAAAGAAGCAAGAAGAAGCTAGGATAAGACTAATTAATTTAGAAAAAATATGAAGCCAAGAATGTGCCTACACAGTTTTCTGTACACAATGACAGTATCCATATACCGTGCTATAGAGTGTGTCAGGTGTTACTAGAAAGAGAAACACCTGACAGTTAGTTACTAACGTATGAATGAATGTATTCAATAAAATATTTAATTGGGCTTTCTTCAAAAATGCTAAAAGTCAAGTTGCCCTTTCATTTATAAATCACTATTCCGAAGATATGATACTTTTTATTAGAGCAACAGGTAAAATTTCATCTAATCTACAAACAGGTATTTTCGGTGAGTAACCTGTTCTGTTTAAATGTGTTTAAAGGTAATTAACAACTTTAGGTGTTCTATACTCAAATAGTAAGCGTATGCCTCTGTTGTCTCTCCAGAATCACAAACCGCAAGTAGGTTTTTACTGCTCTGTAAATACCTATGGTGTGACAGTTTGTTTAGAAAGACACCACATACAAATTTTACGAACCGATAACTCCTTTCTACCGTATAAAATTGGCTTTATTCTATTGTTTACATTTCTCTGTGTTTACGCCTACATAGATATTCAATTTTTTGAATTACTGTTATTAAACAATGCTTCTTATATGGTACTCCTTTAACAACGAAAACATTTTAAAAATCGACGTAGAACTGAATTTTTAAGTAAAACTAGCCAAGGCAAAAACTTGTACCCATTGTAAATTATTTGTAACACTGCATATTTTTAGAGTTGTAAGCGTTTTAAAGTCCAAAAATTGCAAAATTGGACCATTTCAGAAATTACAATTTCTCCCGATGCAGTGAGTAACCAACTACATTATAACATGTAAATAATTTACTTACATGTAAATAATTACATGCAAAGTAAATAATTACATTGGAGGTGATGAAATAAATAAATCAGTAATTCATAATAAACATTTGAATCTGAAACAGCTGATTACACGGAAACTTCTGTTTGCACATCTGGCGATCGTATTGTATAAACCATCCATAACTACTACAGTAGGAAAACGAATCACTACCAATTTAAGGCACAATACGAGCTTAATTTATGCGAAAAGTTTCTGTAAAACTAGAAAATCTACTAAACATTTTTCTTTTTGTTTATTCAAAACCGTTGGATGGTTTCCCACAAAAGTCTTAAAAATAGCTAATTTTCTAGAATTGTCGGCTTTATAACTAAAAATATTTAAAACTATTACTAAACCGATAATTCAATGAATATAAATTTAAAGAAAAATGTCAGAATACATTTATTTTTGCCCAGTTCAATAAAAATTATTTCTGCTTAATATTATTGCTTAATATAAAAATAATATTATTTGCTTAATATTAACAACAACAACAAAAACTGTTAAGAGGTCCTACACAAACCGTCGGTCTTACAGGTCTATACAATGCACAGGTCTTATACAGGAGTACTTCGAACAATATACACTACTAAACAAAATCAGTTTAGCCGGTGAAAAGTAGTTTAATTATATTTTTCAACTTTTTACGACTTTTTTACGTTCTATTGTAGTGTGTCTTCTCAGTACATAGTTTCTCTATTGTGTTCTAACATAAGCTACTATAACATACGCGAGTAGCAACTTTTTGACTGGCTAGTTTCCTGTTGGCAGAAGAATAAAGCCAATCGGTCAGATACAGGTACATTACATTCACAGCATCATATTAACTACAGTGACTCACCTAGGCGAAATCTCGCCCAACTAAGTCCCCACTACTCAGACACACAAATACTTTATTATTAAGTGGATCTGTTATCTAATGAGTTGTGTACAAATAATCGCCACTAAAAAAATAAAACCAAGGCTGTTTGTAATAGAATTGTATGTAAATGACTGACTACATTACTTCTTTCTTAAACATAAAAACTTGAAACTTTCTCCATTTCCGGTTGTTTTCTTTCCAGTTTCTAGGCTGTCTGTCAGGCTGTTTAGAGTAACTTTTTTACGAGTATCGATGAGTTAGCCCGATGCCTTGTGTGTGACCAGGATTCTATTTTTAGAGTTCTCTTCTACTAGACAAGAAGCTTTCATTACAGCTATAGAGTTCGGTCTGAACTCGGTTTGATTTCGAAGTCTTTAGTCTAATTCTGGGACCTTTACTCATACCATACAAGCCAGAGGTAGAAGCAATGCTTATTAATTAGAGATACTTAAATCGTCATAGGTACTGTGTATTATTCGAAAAGTTCAATCCGCCACAGGTCACCCAGACACGGTACACACTTGATGAAACCTCAAGCGGATCATATGAGGAGATTACTAAGAAAATGAATGTCGTTATAAGATGGAGATAAGTTACATCAGTGAGAACTGAGATGGTTCGGTCACGTACTACATACGAGCAACCAAATTTCTATAAACGTTTTGAATGGAAACCACGTGGGAGGATAAATGGGTGTCCAAGTGACCATGGCATCAAAAAACTTCGAACGCTACGGACTCGAAGAAAAGACGCTCAGGATAGAGCGTCTTCAGGGAGTTAGGAGTTGGTTGTGATAGAGCTTGACGTGATCGTTGTGAAATGTGTGTGTGGTGCCTACGACCGTACTTAAAAATTAGCGACACACAGTTATATCTTCCTAACATATAGAATTAAAGAAAGAATTATAATTATTTATATTGTTACACTTCCGCGTAGATTAAAAAATAAACGTCTGCAATTTCCGATTTGGCGCACACAATTCACTTAGCCGACGCTAAATGGACGTAGTTGATTTAATTAGATGCCATCCGTCAACACAGAAAGGAAGAAAGCAAAAAGAAATTTCTGCCGTTGAAAAGAAAAACGCCACAGGAATTAAAAACGCACGCATTATAGTGTAGATCAATGTGGCAGTGAAAGTGGTGGCGGCGACCGCGGAGTCGTGACCTTGCACTGTTTAGCTTCCCATGCCTTCTATTGTTGTCGTCGTTGTCATCGCTGTCGTCCCATTATCAATTTACTTCCGTTCGTGTGCTGAGATACGCTTTTCCCTTAATTATCATTTGTAGCTGAATAAAAAAAAAACAATTAGGTATACCGTACAGCTCACTTACTTTGTACGTAAAATGTCTTTCAACCGACACGGAATGTTTTATTTTCAGATCACAAAGCGATCGTGTAGGATATAACCAAAACGTGTAGATGCAGAACCAATAAACCTAATATTAATTCACCATTTAAATCTTTTTTAGATTAAGTCTTTCATACTTTTACTGTTTAACCTCTTGAGATTATATGAAGGCGCTCCAATAAGTTCGGGACAGCATAGAGTGGCTTGTCAAAGGATGGACCTACCTGACCCTGTAAAGTGTCCACTCCTACAGAACCCACATGGCAAATAAACGGTGGAAACTCATAAATCAGGCGTAGTGATATTGTAGGGCTATCATACACGATTAGAAGTTGGCTGCAAAGGAAAAACCATTGGCGAAATCTGTCGGAGGTTGCAGGCTTAGCGTCCCTGACGATGGTGCACCAAGAGTAGGAACAGAGAATCTTACACGTATTCTCTCTAACATATAGGCCTATATAAACCTCGGTGAGGACCGCGTGGTTGACTTTCAAGAAACAGCATTAAATTTAAAATTATCAGTAACACCTCGAGATTTAAGATTGTTATTGGATTTGTTTTACTCATATCAGATTGTTATGAGATTTAAGATTATATGCGTCCTTCCTGTCTATAACTTCGGATCATAGGTTTGGACATTCGAAAAATCTTAAACTGACTTACAGATTACACCAAAATTACAAAGAGAAATCTAAATATAAATGTGTTCCGTATAAACCCAAGAAACGAGTAGATCAGAAACTTAACAGAGATTAAAGGCATTAGGGAAAAAATGAAACTTCTCAAGTCACGCATCAGACAACAGAGCAACATCTTCGTTTTGTTTTAGTTTGGTCTGTTTTTGTTTATTCCACAACCAAACGTTTCGACTACAACTATGGTAGTTCACCTTCAGTGAGCAGCTACTGTAGAGATTCTGCATTGTGACAGATAATCGAATAAAGCAGCTGTTATTTATTTATTACTACTTAAATGACTTCTCCACTCCCTGGGTTTCCGTAGACATTCCATTTGTGACCTGTAAAGCATAAAATAAATAAAGCATTACACAAGCCGGTGTTGAAATGACAGATTAGTGTTAAATGATTTAATTAGACCACCACTACTTCAACAGTTTTCTATAACTCGTTCGTTAGACTACAAGCGGTGACTCGTCATTCTTCGTTGTATGAGTAATTCTTAGCCATAATTTCAAATTAAACAGTTCTAATCCATTGTATGATAATTACATCTACAGCGTTAGTTTTGGAGTGAAAGATGCTAAACAAAAAAATAATAATAAAAGAAATGAAAGTTGCATTGTCACAGTGCCGGTAATTGCTGGCAGTTGGCGTGTAAGTGAAAGGATACACGACTGTTAACAAATCAGTTAAATAGTTGTATATGTGCGCGTATGCGCGTTTACATGCGTGCGTTATTATAAAAGTATTTATGTTCCTTCACTTTCCAAACAGGAAAATGTGATCGTTTATACCACGCAAATAATATTACATTTCTGTTTCTCTTTTCTTCTTTTCATTTTCTTATTTCTCATCTTCATTCCCATTTAATTTCTGTTCTTCATCTTCTTCACCTTATTTCATCTTCTTTTCGTTCTTCTTGTTTTCCAAGAAGATAAATTATACTTCGTTTTAAAGGACTAAAATATTGGGATATCACTTTTATTTCACATATTGTAACCTAGCTCGCTCTCAATAAATCCGGTCTTTGTTTCTCTTTACCCTTGCGAGAGGTCGCGTGTTGCGAAAGACAACAAGTAAAACACCAATACAAAGACGACTACACATAGAGTAAGCTAGTGGATGTGCCAGTTGATGGATATACATTTGAACGTGTAGAATTATTTGATAATTTTAAAATCATATCAAGAAAACAAAATTTCTCAGGAAATAAAAAATCGAGTTATGCTGTATAACAGTGCCTACTTTCAGAATATATTTTTTCTTAGTCTAAGGTGACCAGCCGCAGCATAAAAATTAAATTGTATAAAAGTTTAATGAAACCTTAGGACAGTGGGGTATAGAGCTTAAATGTAAAAAAAGTATAGGGCTTTCTCTCTGGGGTATCCAAAAGAAAAATAATAAAGCATTAATGTGGAAGTCTCAAAATAACGTTCAATGACATCATAGAAAATATTCTTTAAAATAAAACATTATATAGAAGGTTTGAAAATTTAAGTATCTAGAAGAGATAATTCAAGAGAATGGCTTGGAAAAATCTGCTATAGAAGAAATAATTCATAAGATGGAAAGGGCAAATGGTATAACTAAAGACATTACAATAAAAAGTGCATATCTAAAAATGCGAAAATAAGGCATTACAGTACAGTAGTGAAGCCAGAATCCCTATATGCAAGTGAATGTCTAGCATTGAATTATAATTTAGACAAACTAGAAATATTGGAAAGACGAATTATTAGGAAAATATTAGGCCCACGAAAAACTTCAGAAGGTTGGAAATTAAGAAGTAATGATGATATATATCAAAGTATAGAAAATATAACATAAACAATGAGAAAAAGTAGACTATTATTTTTTGGACATTTTTTTTAGAATGGACGACAATAGGTTGACAAAACAAATCTTCAGATATCTGTGGGGGAAGAAGGCAACATCAAGTTGGATTAAAGAAATCCAAAAGGATTTAGAAAAAATAATATACATGCAGAAGAAGCAATTGACAGAGAAGTTTTTCGGGGTTGAAAATAGAGGGAGTCCAGGGTAGGAGAGATAAAACAGGTTCAAAGTGGACTGAAGACAGGAAGATGAGACAGTGAGAAGATGAAAGAATTTTGGAAGGAAAGAAAAGAACAAAGAGTAAAGAACTGAAATTAGCGTGTGTAGAGTCTGTAGTGAATAATAAGAATTAGCTGTTGCAGCATATTGAAAGACTGTTGCCAGAACAAAAACTGCAGAGTAAAGTTCTCCAGGGTGTGATGGATGGTTTTTAAAGGGAAGAGGAGACCAAGCACAGAGCGATGAAAGAGGAAGATTGGAGGCAAATTGCAGAGAAGACCTTGCATCGTTTGCATCTTTATTTATATGGTATATTTATTTATATATCAGTACCATACTAACTACTTCCCTCGTGGAGAACACTTCGTTGCTTGTTCCATTTCTACGTTTTACTACTCATTTCTTTCCACTTGACGTTTCTAAAAGTCCAACCGTATTTATGACTTGTTTGCTTGTTCCTCCCTCTTTTGCCAAAGTTTACTCCCAACTACGTGTAATCACTGTTGCCTTCTTCTGCGTCGTCTTTTAGTTAGATATATCTACTTAATACACTACGCGCAGATTACAATACACAGCCGTTTAGACTCGCCGACTAAACGGTGCCCCCGTCTTTGTTTACATAGGTCATCGTCAAAGTAAGCAGTAACGAACAAAGTTTCCCGGTAACACCAGTCTGTAATAGATTATTGTAGAAGCTTCAGATATATGCTAGAATTCTTTACTTTGAAAGAAATCGATACGTTCCATTGGCATTATGGAATTAACACGTGGCCAACGTTATTAGTTGTTCATTTTGTTTCCTGCGCCAACGTAACAATGTCTTGTATGTTGATTTTTTTAACATCCTTTCATTATTATAAGCATAATTAACAATATAAATTTCTTTAAAAGTTTTATAGTCACTTGCTTTATTCGTGTAGTAGGTACTTTATTTATGTCAAATTTGTTAACGCCAATTATCATTAGTACCAACTGCTATCAGCAGTGACGACTTTAAATTATGTTTTTTCCGTTATTTAAACGGTATCATTACCGGGCGCTGTGGTAAACCCGTTTGTGACACTGATTAAGGACGATTTACAATGAAAACATTTTTTCATTGTTTTCTTGTAAAACTTTCTCCGACAAACAAAGGAAGTGCTGCCAGTACTAGGTATTATTGCGTAAGAGGTAATGTCTCTTCTTTATGATGTCCTCTATTTATAATTACTTAGTGATTTTTATACAATCAACTATAAGTTGTCTACTTTTATTAGAGACACGTTTTACTTTAATTCTTGCTGCAACTGCTGCTGTTACTAAAAACTACACCCATCACTACCACCAAAACCAACAACATCTTCACTAGTAATGATGTTCACTAGTCTGTAAAATTCTTTACACCATCAACGGCACTAAAATAAAGCTTTGTTTTGACTTTAATTGCTCTCCTACTTGCTAAATATGAAGTGAGTCTAAACTTTAAATGTCTGCGAAGCTTTCGCTGAACCAGAAAAGCAATTACGAGTTATCTTTACGTAACAACGCAACAAATAGCTAAGTATTGTGTGTGTGTGTGTGTGTGTGTGTGTGTGTGTGTGTGTGTGTGTGTGTGTGTGTGTGTGTGTGTGTGTGTGTGTGTGTGTGTGTGTGTGTGTAGGTAGGGAGCTAGTGAATTATCATTATCTGTGCGCACCAAAAATGTGACGATTTAATTGGTAATAAAATATTTAATAAAACAAATTTGAGAAACCATTTAAGTATTTTTAAATCGCACAATTAAACCTAATACCCCTGTACTAACTCAGAATAAGTACGAGATTTAAATGGAAAAAGATCTAACTAAACAAGTGATAAAAAATCGTATTGTTAATAGTTAATAATATTACAGTTAACCCTTTAGTAAATCATCATGCGTTGACCTGTTTAATTCCGGACACAACGTGCTTAGCGAACCGTCTGTAGCTTAGAAATATTTGAAAATCGTAATGTAAGTAATTAATAATTTGAAGGCACAAATAGTAGTTAAAATAATTCCTGTAAACTAAATAAGTCTAAATAATTTGTTTCATCTTGCTATAAGAATGTCTATTTAAATAAAAGTTGGAACTATATTATGGCGGAGTACTCGCTCCGCTTCGTTGTTATGTACCAGTCCTATCAAGTTAAGAGTTACGATGCGGCGTTCAGACAGTACACACCTCCAAACGAGGGCTCTTCAAAAGTGTGTTATGTAAACTTTAAAATAACGGTTAGCTACCACAAAAAACGTGGGGAGCTAGTGATTTTTAAATGTATATGATGTAGAAAAAGTTTGTTCAAGAAATGTAGTAATATAAGAAAAATTATCAACACGTAAACAAGGTGACGTCTCTAACTCCAGTACAACTCTACATGTGAATATGTGACCTGCCAAATTGCACATACGGACGTCTACAACCCATACGACGCTGACCAGGACCGGCGTGGATCAACCCAACTTCATGCAGCATTACATCAATCTACTCACTAATACGGCTATTAGATATTCACCAGAGACACGACACAGATGACTACCCCGACTACCAGAATTCCGAAGAGTCACACCCCAGGACGAGGACAGCAAAGCTTATTTTAGAGGTGACTCGATAGCTTGGCTATCGAGAATTAATTACATTTGAAACATAACTTTTATAGATGAAAGAGACTTTTCAAAGACAATAATTTTCTCTAAGCAATAAATAAAACCAAAGAAATGTAAACTGTAGTAGTGAAAATCATACGTTGTAACGTTAATATTGAAATGTAAATTATAATCCCTTTAATAAATAATACCATTCTTCAAAAGGTTAATGTAATGTTGCAAGCTCTTAGATGAGCATAGTATAATTCAGACGTCTTTACTATATTTAAAGCAGACTCGGATCCGAGGTAAATTACATGATCTATATGATCCCTTGTTTTACAGAAAACCCTTTTTAATTATTTCAGTATAAATTTTTATGTTATGGGATCTTTTTTTACATAATTTGTTAATAAAGAGATGTCATCTTATTACACTTTGAAGTGAGTGCATAAATCAGTGGAATACCTTCCCCTTGTGTCCTAATAATTAGCGTAAATATTATTGTTGTTTGTGTTGAGTTTAATTTCAGTTCGTTACAACGTAGGCAGCCTGTATAATTGGCTAGCGTCAATTATGATGGGTTCCCTGGATTTGTAACGTAGCCCGGAACGTTACAAAGATGCGCCACTCTGCTGTTTTCTATAAAAGGTTTGTAAGCATCGTGACGCAAACAAAGATACGTCACTCTGATAATTAAAAATAATTGTTAAGTAGTAAAATAGATAACTCTCTGCTGATCTATGCACTCAGTTACTGTATTTCATGTTAATATTAATTTTCATAAAATTAATTTCATAAATAAATTCACCTTGTGAATTTATTTTGTACAAGATTACTCACTAACTTGCGTATGATGTAATTTATTTAAGATACGCAAAATAATACAGACTATCATTGTATTACGCCAATGCAAGTACGTACATAAATTTTAGTGCTTGTCAAACTGTTCAGTCTTTAACAGGTTTATATTGTGACAATTCACGACCTGTAGTTTCCTGAATATGCCTGCATAGAATGTAAGTGTATGTCTGTCGTCACGGTAAGAGAAATATAAACTCCTGTCTAAAGTAGACCCGGTTAATTAAGTGTAAAGAAATTCGTAACTTAATTTTGTTACCAAAAAAATTAAAAATAATTTCAAAAATTAAAGGTGGAAAGTAAGACAATTAATTACTAAACTCAGACTGTCACAACCGTAATACACTTGTAACTTGTAAAGCGTGTTTCGTTGAATCAGATTCACCCCTTAGTGCAACTCGCTTCCCCTGTTGAAACCGGTCGAGAAAGATAGCCTTAGCTATTGTTAAAGAGAACAATACTTGAGCGTAATCCTCGCGTTCCCACGCATACAACTACCTTGTCATTGTTTACTAAATAAACTAGGGTGACCTACATTCCAGCGAACAGCTGATCGTTGACTTTACATTGAAGTGTGTGTGTGGAATTTTTGTCTCTCCCTTAGAAGAGAAATTATTCTCTTGTGAACAATGCAAATGATTTACCCAAGAAAGAAATCGTCTATGTAATAAGTGTATAGTGTAGTAAAATCAATTTTAAGTACGTTTTAATGTGTTAGAAGTAAGATAAAGATGGCACAATTTAATCCGGATTTACTATTAAAGGACGAGCTGTCTTATGAATCTCTTTTACGTGGTCTACCCCATGCTAATGTAACAGTCGCGGAATTGCGTAAGTCAATACGCGAAAGTGGATTTGATACACCCGCGCAATTAAGCAACCTAAGCGGACTCGATTATGAGAGCGAGAGAGAAATTTGTAATGCCAAGTATAGCGAGCTAACTTTATTGTCTCAAACCCTCCAAGACGAGAAATCTCCTGCGATAATATTGCGGACTACTCAAAGAATAGAGCATTTAACCCGGCGAATGAAAAATTTATTGATATGGCCTAATCTTACGGAAATACCTCCAGAAGTCCAAATTTTTGCTGACGAAGCTTTACGTCGATTACTCACTATTATCAATGAGTTAAGAAGAAAATCCGACTTGTTCCGAATGGATGAAATTGAGAAGTCCTTGAAGAAACTACACATCTCCCCAGTTCAATCCCCTACGACAGATCTGCCTCCACCCAACACGGATCGCGACTCACCCGCCGTATCGCAAATACAACCTACTCACGAGCAATACCCTGATAGAGATTTCAATGCCCCGACTATATTTGAAGCCCCTCCTCCCAATCGTTTCCAGATTCGCACCGAAACGCACGAATTGACAACCCCGAATGCATCATATCGTCCTCCTAAAGCGATGCCACACTTGAACTATAACGCAGACCTCTATGGAAAAATCACTCATCCCGTGGAGAAACTTTTAACTGAAATCCCATACACTGATGGATTAAATGTCACTAAACTACTGAATTTCATCAAATATCTCCTGCAGATAAAAGATCTACAGCAGCTGAATGACTGGCAAATTTTGCAAGTTCTCCTACCGAAATGTAAACCCCCGTTAAAGAATCGTGTGATAGAATCATTAAGCTCTACCCTTCCAGTAGAAGACCTGCATACCTCAATAATAAAATATTTTATTCCCACCGGAATTTATGAAGAACTTAAAAGAAAGACCGTACTACGAGTACAAGGAAATCACGAGAGATTGGCCCATTACATCTCAGACATCAGGGAGTCATCTCGACTACTACAAGTAGATTGGAATGAGAGACAGATGGTCGACACCATTTTAGTAGGATTGTCACCAAAAGAAAGCTCTCGTTTAGCTTTGATAAATTAACCTAACACCTTTGCGGATCTAGAACAATGCAGTATCCACTCTTCGAATGTATGGTACTCAGATCAGAATAGACATGCGATGAAATCAACCGAAGCGAATAGAAATGAATTGCAAGCCCTAGTGCCCGATATAACAACCCAGCATGAAAGGCGAGTATTCAATAGACCTCACGATTTGCGCAGCCCTGGTAAGTCAAATGAAACACAACCTAAAACGGAAACTAGGTACCCTCCTCGTAATAAGAACATGTGTTATAATTGCGGTAAATATGGACACATAAGTAAAAACTGTAACAGCAAGCAATACGAACGTAAACACCCTAATCCAAAAAACATGTAAGGCAGGGAGACCCGAAATCCTGTGTCTTCCGCAGCAACTTGAGATCCGGTGAACCTAAAGAAATGTACGACAATAAAAAAAAAAGGAAGGAAAAGAAACTCTAAAGAAATAGATCCCTATGTTAGAAAGTTTATTGAAAAATGTAACGCGATAACTAAACGTAACTGGACTAAAAGTCTATTACCCTTAATACAAATTGACCTAGGTGTTACCTCCACAATCGCATTAATCGATTCGGGATCTACCAGAACCTTAATCAGTCAAAAGTTAGCAGATAAATTATTCGAACACCACCTAGTGAAACGGAGTCAGGCGGTGAATATAAAATGTGCTACCGCCAATAAACGGAATATAATGATAAAACTTAGCATCACCATTAAAGTTAAAATTAAGAACCTAACGTGGTTTTTTACTATGTTAGTATGTAATGAGTTAGGACCCGACTTAATATTGGGAGCAGACTTTATAAGTAAAACGGGAATGATTCTTGACATCCATGAGCAGAAATATTATTTTCGATTCGACCGTACACGGAAGTATAATTTTGATTGTAATACTAACAAATAAGAAACAACTAGATCATCGACAGCACACGTAGTGCACCAAGAGTCTGAATTATCTCATCTAGGAAGTAGAGATAGGCTGAGAATGCAGAAATTAATAAAAGAATTTTCCACCGTTCTTACACCTAAGCTAGGACTTACGAAACTAATAGAATATAAGATCAATCTGAGCGATCAGAAAGTAATACGCCTACCCCCATACAAACTGTCGCCTCCCAAGATGGAAGTGATGAGAAACCATATCAACAAGTTGTTAGAACAAGGAGTCATTGAACCCTCTACGTCTCCATATTCCTCACCCTCCTTTTTAGTACCAAAACATAGACAAACATACGATAAACATAGACTAGTGGTGGACTACCGGCAATTAAACAAACGAATAGAATTTGAATCTATCCCGCTTCCAGACATCCATAGTGCTTTTCATTACTTCACAAAAGCGAAAGTCTTTACGGTAATGGATCTGAATCAAGCATTTCACCAAATACCCCTTTCGGAAGAATCCAAACGTCTAACCGCGTTTGCCGTTCCTTTTAACCTGTACCAATTTACTAGAGTAACCTTCGGAATATCTCAAGGAAGTTCCGTATGTAGTAGATTATTAGAAAGAATATTTCATGATATTAAATTTAAATATGTGTATCACTACTTGGACGACATCGTTATCTATAGCGAATCAATGGAACAACATCTTAAACACCTACGTGAAGTGTTATCTCGGTTACAAAAAGCAGGATTAACAGTTAACCCCAAAAAGGTAAATTTTGCCGTCCCACAATTTTCATTCTTAGGTCACATCGTGAAAGCAAATGGAAAAGTAAGCATTGACCCCGAACGAACCCGCGCCATCAGAGAATTTTCACCCCCGCGAGATGCAAAAGGTATAGCCCGATTTTCACGAAACCTTTCGTAGTTCAGACCGACAGTTCTAGTGTAGCGTTAGGTGCAGTCATCTATCAAGAAATAGAAAACAGTAGACTACCTATTAGTTATGCATCGCGAACCTAAAGCGACCAAGAAAGAAAATATTCCGCATATGAATTGGAATGTTTAGCCATTGTTTTTGCATTTGAGAAGTTTAAACCCTTTCTAGAACATAAAGAATTCCTTTTGAAAACTGATAATCAAGCATTATCTTGGTTACTGAATCACCCTAAACAGTTAGGACGTATTGGAAGATCGGTATTGAGGTTAAACTGCTACAAATTCAAAGTGCAGCATATTAAAGGTACACAAAACGTAGTCGCTGATACCCTGTCCCGTGTGTTCCAGTCGCCCACAAATACTCCCGGAAACAAGGAGAGTCCGGAAACAGCCCTTGCTAACGCCGTAATTACTGATTTCCCCCTTGCCTTTACCAACATTGCTCTATATCAACAACAAGACCCTCTTCTGAAACCGATTATAGAACAATTTGAGCAAGGTATTAAATCCGAGAAATACATATTAAGTAAAAGTATACTATGCCACAAAATAAAAAATGGAAAGGACTTAAGAATAATCGCCCCTGATATGATTAAGCCCATGCTGATGGAGTACTTCCATTCATCTACCATTGGAGCCCATATGGGAATCAATAAAACCATACATCGCATTCGAAAGGAATATCATTGGAACAATATGAACAGCGAAATAGCTAGTTTTGTAAAAAAGTGTAATTTATGCGCTCTCAGTAAACCAGCAAGAAACAGTCAGGTAAGCCAATTAATTTCAGAAATCCCTAAGACCCCTTTCTCTAAACTTTATTTAGACTTTTCAGGTCCCTACCCACGACCTAAATCAGGTAATACTATGTTACTCATCTGTGTAGATTCGTTCACCAAATTTGTTTGGATGTATCCCATGCGGCGAACATTATTGTCGACGACTGTAAATATATTACAAGAGAGATTATTTAAAGATTATGGTACACCTGTACGTATAGTGTCAGATAACGGACCACAATTTAAGGCGAAAGAATTTAAGAATATGTGTTTCAAGTTAGGAATAGACCATATTACCACTACGGAGTATCGACCGCAATGCAATATTGCTGAAAGGTATCTACGAAACCTCAAATCTGCATTAATCGCCTACCATGCGAACGATCATACGTCTTGGGACCAGAACCTATCCTGGATACAATAAGCCTTTAATTCTGCTTATCACAAAGGACACAAGTCGACCCCGTTTGAGTTACTGTATAAATACAAACCAAACCACCCCTTGTCCACTAAATGGAAAATACATGACTTGCTACCTCCGCAAATAAAGGATAAGCAGATTAAGCAAATATGGAATAAAGCTCGCGCTAATTTAAGAGCGAACCTAGAGAAATCCAGAAAATACCACGAAAGAAACGTTCATAACACTAACAATTTAGTTAGGTACCAAGTCGGTGACTTAGTAATGTACAAGACACACCCGACTAGTAGTGCAATTGATAAGACCACCTCTAAACTATCATACCGATGGTGTGGTCCTTACCAAATCCAGAAGTATTTAACCCCAGTTACAGTAGCCCTGTACGAACCTGCGACTCGAGAATATGTACGGAGAACACATATTTCGCAGATAAAATTGTATAAGAAGAAAAGAGGAAATAGCATAGCCAAAAATAGAAAATGTAATACTAGGTAGACAAGTTATCTTATACCTCAGTAACCATGCTAAGTGTTAATCGTAGAATTTGGAAATGAGGCCTGATCAACCTGAGATCCTGTTCAGCGAAAGATAAGCAAATGAGTACTCAATGACCACTAAACTGACCTCTAAATAACAAAATATTTAGAAAATTACTCTATGAAGAGAGTAACTAAAACCCAAAGAAAAAACCGGTAGTAGATTTAAGTAGTAGACATAAGAAAAAGTTTTGTGTTTTAAAATGTAGATCTTAAGTGTGAATTTTATGTAATGAAAAAGGTAGTTTGTAAGAAAATATATACGTATATTGTTTTATTATAGAAAAGAAATAGAAGTGCATAAAACATGCCAATAACAATGAGAGAGAAAAAGAAAAAGGAGGAGAGAAATTCCACACATTAACGCCAAGCAGACTCCAAGTCCCCACTTTCGAATTTTCCTTACTAAAATTCCTAATGTGGATTTTAAGCAGCGGAGTATGTGACGATTTAATTGGTAATAAAATATTTAATAAAAAAAATTTGAGAAAGCATTTAAGTATTTTTAAATCGCACAATTAAACCTAATACCCCTGTACTAACTCAGAATAAGTACGAGATTTAAATGGAAAAAGATCTAACTAAACAAGTGATAAAAAATCGTATTGTTAATAGTTAATAATATTACAGTTAACCCTTTAGTAAATCATCATGCGTTGACCTGTTTAATTCCGGACACAACGTGCTTAGCGAACCGTCTGTAGCTTAGAAATATTTGAAAATCGTAATGTAAGTAATTAATAATTTGAAGGCACAAATAGTAGTTAAAATAATTCCTGTAAACTAAATAAGTCTAAATAATTTGTTTCATCTTGCTATAAGAATGTCTATTTAAATAAAAGTTGGAACTATATTATGGCGGAGTACTCGCTCCGCTTCGTTGTTATGTACCAGTCCTATCAAGTTAAGAGTTACGATGCGGCGTTCAGACAGTACACACCTCCAAACGAGGGCTCTTCAAAAGTGTGTTATGTAAACTTTAAAATAACGGTTAGCTACCACAAAAAACGTGGGGAGCTAGTGATTTTTAAATGTATATGATGTAGAAAAAGTTTGTTCAAGAAATGTAGTAATATAAGAAAAATTATCAACACGTAAACAAGGTGACGTCTCTAACTCCAGTACAACTCTACATGTGAATATGTGACCTGCCAAATTGCACATACGGACGTCTACAACCCATACGACGCTGACCAGGACCGGCGTGGATCAACCCAACTTCATGCAGCATTACATCAATCTACTCACTAATACGGCTATTAGATATTCACCAGAGACACGACACAGATGACTACCCCGACTACCAGAATTCCGAAGAGTCACACCCCAGGACGAGGACAGCAAAGCTTATTTTAGAGGTGACTCGATAGCTTGGCTATCGAGAATTAATTACATTTGAAACATAACTTTTATAGATGAAAGAGACTTTTCAAAGACAATAATTTTCTCTAAGCAATAAATAAAACCAAAGAAATGTAAACTGTAGTAGTGAAAATCATACGTTGTAACGTTAATATTGAAATGTAAATTATAATCCCTTTAATAAATAATACCATTCTTCAAAAGGTTAATGTAATGTTGCAAGCTCTTAGATGAGCATAGTATAATTCAGACGTCTTTACTATATTTAAAGCAGACTCGGATCCGAGGTAAATTACATGATCTATATGATCCCTTGTTTTACAGAAAACCCTTTTTAATTATTTCAGTATAAATTTTTATGTTATGGGATCTTTTTTTACATAATTTGTTAATAAAGAGATGTCATCTTATTACACTTTGAAGTGAGTGCATAAATCAGTGGAATACCTTCCCCTTGTGTCCTAATAATTAGCGTAAATATTATTGTTGTTTGTGTTGAGTTTAATTTCAGTTCGTTACAACGTAGGCAGCCTGTATAATTGGCTAGCGTCAATTATGATGGGTTCCCTGGATTTGTAACGTAGCCCGGAACGTTACAAAAACACAGCCGGAAGTCTCGACCTCATTTATGCGCGTTTGGCACTCTACACACGCAATCCAACCAAATTTTTGCGTCGATTCAAAACCGATAATGAAACTTGGGTCCACCACAACGCTCCCGAGACCAAACAACAGTCAAAACAATGGACCGCGAACGCGAACCAAGTCCAAAGAAGGGAAAGACAATTCCTTCTGTTAGTAAGGTTATGGGACACACGTGGTGTCATTATCACTGACTGCCTTAAAAAGGGGAAAGCAATTAATGACGAGTACTATACAAACCTACTGCACCATTTAAACAACAAAATTTTAAAAAGCGCCTACATTTAGTGAAAAAAGTGCTGTTTTACCAAGACAATGCCAATTTCACACGTCAATTGTTGCGATGGCTAAAATTAATGAATTAAAGTTCGGATTGCTTTCTCACCTACCAAAGTCGCCCGATTCATCTCCAAGCGACTTCTACCTGTTGTTAGACCAAATCTTACACCTAAATGAAGATTGTTTTGAGAAATAAATGATTATTAATGCAAAAAGTGTTGTTTTCTTATTCAGGACCGGAACTTTTCACCCTACCCTGTAAGAACAGGTGTGTAGACCCATAAATCGAAGGATTAGATGCTTTCGCGCCTCAGCGTCCAAGTGTCAAATAATACAGAGTGTTCCCAAAAGCTAATGCCACACTTCGGAAAATTATTCTACTCATTAAACTGAAGGGAAAATGTCCAAAAGACTTATGCCGAAAAAACGTATCTTTGTCTTTCGTCTGTAGGTCTGTATGTTTTTTTTATCAATTACTGCTTTAACTTAATTATGACGTTTGGAGTTGAAAGCTGGTATATAAAATACACGTACTATTTCTTATAAGTACAAAACAAACATGTTATCTTAAATGTCATTTTAATTCTGGCTGAATGAAAGTTTTAATTATAAATTTTACAAAAGAATATAACAACAAAATAACAAAAACTTAATGACAAAAAAAATCAAATCACGTGTAAATTACTCTTTTTATTCTTAATCCAGCGATACCTTGTTTATAGTATTAGGGTGAAAACTACCGGATAAAGAATTATAATACTGTACTTCTTTTTTCTAAATTATTGACCATGGTATACACATTTATGTTGTACTATTAAATATGAATGACCATACGTTTGAGACATGAGTTCCATGCGGGCTAAATACATTATTATTCATTCGAATTAAAATTGTCAACTCGTGGTAAACAACCAAAATCAACTTCAAACAACTACTCACGCTAAAATGTTATAAATGTAAATATGCGGTTCTCGTGACGAAATAGAATCAAATGTTTTGTTATGAAATAAATGTAACATATCTGTTATTTTTGTCCGACTTCCATAAACTATGTATCATCAGGTTACAAATAAAAGGGCTAAGTTTTTTTTAATAATGTGGCATTTTTGTAGAAAGTACTGATTTTTATGAAATTTATAATTAACAATTTCAGTCAGCTGCCATCTTGAAAATGTAACATTTTGGTTTGTTTTGTACTTACAAGAAATTGTAAATTTGCTGTATACAACAAATTTCAATTCTAAAACTTATCACTCAGGCGGTAATTAATTTAAAAAAAATAGACGTACATTTAAAATTTAAATAGAAATGTTCATTTTAAAAAATACACAGACAGAAAACAAAGCATTTTTTGGCATATGTATTTTGGGCATTTTTGTCTAAAGTTTAATGAGTAAAATCATTTCCCAAAGTTTGGCACAACACTTTGGGAACACTCTAGCTACACGTAACATCAAATTATTAGCCATCATTAAACTTAGCGTCTTTAAAATAGTTTTGGTCTTTTCATATTTCGATGTTGCTGTTCAGACCATAGGTAATAGTTTTTATGTGCATGATGCTCACGCCAACTGCATTCAGATTTTTTGCTTTTTATTCGTTTGCTAATGTAGTTGGAAAATACTCCTTAGGTAAATTTCTCCTTCAGTCTGCCATCCCCGTGCAAAATCATCTCCGTATAATCTACCTCGCCATTTGCCACATGCTCTCTAAGTGGTCCGTGTACTTGCCAACGCGTAAGAACACACTTGTCCTTAAACATCGTATCGGTATATTTTCCGCAATGTACAGATATATTAATTATGTAGTATACTCTTTTTACTAATAATAATTTAATAACATGAGATAACATATTTAATGACGACAATAATCATTTTTTATACGGAAAAAAATAAATTTAATAGAATTGGAACTGCGAAAATTGTGTTATGACATATGGTTTTATGAAGCTGCGGGTAACAGAGCCTGTCGTAACGAACTGATGTCACATTCACTTTCCAGCGCATATGCACATACGATATATTGTACCTTCGGCTTAATGCCAGCCTCAACTGCTAAGAAGAGAGGATTACTACAATCTGGTTAATCTCGCTTTGACATTTGGTAACATCGAAGGAGTGGAGTTATGGCTAGTTCTTTATATTAGCCACTCATTACTGGCTTTATGATGGTTCTTCCGTAGCAAAAGTAGAATGTTGCCAGTTTACAACTGCAAAATGAACACGCCTTTGATTTCAATGCGTGCAAATATCCAGGTCAGATCACAGACACGCTCTTGATTTTGTCAACTTAACAACATTGTATTGCCACTTCTTCGATAAATACAGGAGTTACGAGAAACAAACTGTAGGCAGAGGTTACAGAGTGGTGAATCCGGTTTGCCATCCCCAAAGGGAGCTGAGTTAAAAGCTATTGATACTACAGTCTCACGGATCGTCGTGTTGTACAATGGAAACAGGATAACTGACATCAGTGAAGTCGCTGATAACAAACTTTAGTTACACACAATAGTTATAAATCATCAAAGGCACCTTTATACAATAAAAAAACCTCTGCTCAGCAGTTCGTAAAGGACCAAGGCTTACCGAACCTCTTTTGTGCTTATTGGTTGCATGGCTAGTACAACACGTCGCCAGCCGTTAGTTGCGGTATTTAGAGCCAGGAGATGCCACTGTTATCTCAGACGGCTACTCCGTTTTGCCTCACGACGCTCAGTGCACGCCGCACGGAGCCTCCGCCGGGAATTGAACCCGGGAGAACGCGCACATGAATCGCGCGTGTTAGCCACTAGACCACCTGGAAGATCTACCTTCACACAATAATTCAAGTTAAATTGTCCAACACACAACAATAAATGTCACCTTATTACAGTTTTTCACTAATTCACACAATAATCACTTCCCAATAAACCGCAACAATCACTTCGATCCTCACTTGTAAAATTGCCAGGTGCGACTGAAACTCGGTCGCTTCAAAATCCAGTATTTATACCTCGGCGCCTTGCATTGTAGTGACATAGTGGGCCTGGATGCTGGTAGAGTAGTCGAGTAACTTCCGGAAGGGGCATGATCTACAGCGTTACGCAACTCTACCGCACAGAATGATCTTCAAAAGACTCGAACAACCTCGCGCCGCCGCGTGTCAAGAGTCACGTAGGCACTATAGTTATTTTCCAGCTTAACGTAATACTATGTTATGATGTTCCCGTGTAACGACCCAAAAAGCTGTTTTCTACCTCACTGTAAATCTTGTCTGTTTAGGAACAAGACAAATATTTCAAGCATACTGTGCATTTTGTCACCTTAGTCAATATTATAAATTGGTTATTCCATCGTTACCCGTACGATATAGTATGTTTATTTTATTTATACATAAGAATTCAGATTCTGTAGCATTTATATCTGACAGACAATCGTTAAAGCTTTTTTTATTTCCTCTTGCTTGTTGAAAGGGGTAAATGGGTGAAAGCGCTATGGAACGTTTATAAAAAGACTGCTTTTAGTAACAGATGGAGTTGTTATGTCATCACCGTCATCCTCATGACATCTTTGCCTCTAAAACTCTTCATTGGTCTTGTCCTGTCCAAAAGTCGATTTCATTAGTCCCTATCCATTGTTCCACCCTTCCAGTCTCTAGTACCAAGTCTTCCTCAACCTGATCCTTAAACCTAATTCCTCTAGATCTTCTACTATCTATAAGCCTCTAATAAAACATTTTCTTTGTCCGCTGTTTCCTCCATTCTTTCCGTATGACCAATCCACGTGAATATGTTCAGTTTAATAAATGCTTTGATGTCAGAGTGAACAACTGACCGTAGGAATGGTAGAGCTCAGCATCGTGGCTCCGGCGCTAAACACCACACTTAAACTCCTGCTGTCAAAGCCACCTAATAATTATTCATTCATTTGTGCTAATGTTTATGCGTCAGAGCCTTAAACGTGGTACGTAGTTCTTTTACATGTGCTATGTATTTTATATCAAAATATATTTTAGAGTTATATATTGGTGATCTACTAAAAAGTAAAAAAGTAGAAGGCTGAATGTTGGTTACCTTTAACTACTACAAAATTAAACTTATTTTTAACGTTGCATGACACGTTCATCCACTTAGTCCTTTAATCATAAAATCTATATCTTTTGTATAAGTGGATGGAGAGGAGAGAAGATGGGTATAAAAAAATTGTCTGTTAACAATACAGATTCTAAATGGATTTAGTGACTGTTTTAAATAGAGGGGCGTACTGGAATATTATATATTTTTCTGTTTCTATATGTTTATAGTATCCACTGACTATTTCAAACTTAATTTTACATCTGACTAAGCCCATACATTTTAAGGCCATTGCAGTCGTCATCATGTGAATTAAAATTATCTATAATATTCTGCGTACAGTTTCACAAATAAATAAGAGTACATGGGAAATAGTTTTTTTAAATACATGAAATGACGCAAACGGTTTTTGAGGATGGAACAAAACGAGTCTAATACTGGCATTGGGTTTCGTGCCCACGACCGTAGCGTGACAAGATCTGCCTACCTCCGCGTTATTTATGGTCCCAGCAGCTAGCTATCAGTACCATCATTCGACAACTTGTTTTTCGCTATTAAAATAAATTGCATCCTGTTTTCCGGTTAATTGACGAATAAATAAATCCCACCTCTCAACGTATCTGCTCGCTGTGTATTGAAATGCAACACGGCGCCGAGCAGGCAAAACGGTTACACGGCTGGCGGTGCCAGGCACGAGGTAATGCAGTTCATTAGCATAAAGTATACCACCAGATAGTGTTATGGGTGCAACGACGACGTGAGTTATGTCGTTAACATACTAATTTACCGCTATCATCATGTTGTGTAATGTACCTCAGTGATATGATGAAGTATACACACCAAGTTAGTATTGTTATTTGTTGTAGGGGAGTGGTTCCGTAGAATAGCGGTTGAATCGCTATGTCCAGCGCTTTGCGTTCGATTCCCACCCACTGTCAAAAATAACCTGTTCCTTTTCCCATTTAAGGAAACATAAAATCAATTATAGATGTGTCTTTTTAGCAAACCACGGATTAAACTGTAGGTGGCTTCTTTTCGTTTCCTTCTCCGTCTTCTTCTTCTTCTTCTTCTTCTTCTTCTTCTTCTTCTTCTTCTTCTTCTTCTTCTTCTTCTTCTTCTTCTTCTTCTTCTTCTCCTCCTCCTCCTCCTCCTCCTCCTCCTCCTCCTCCTCCTCCTCCTCCTCCTCCTCCTCCTCCTCCTCCTCCTCCTCCTCCTCCTCCTCCTCCTCCGTAGTTGTCGCCATCTACTTTTCTTGTTTTTACGGTGACTTCCCAGTCCGTGGAGAATTAAGCGGGGCAAGTTCTGAATTCGTCGGGTCGCCCTGTTAACCGGCTTTCTGTTCAACATTTCTGCAACCTTTCAAGCTTGTATTGTGGAGTTATTTGTCTGAACACTTTCATTCGTGACCTTTTCCAGGAATTTCCTGTACTTATCCACACATTTCCTTCTAATAACCAAAGTCTTAATTAATGTCATAAACCATTGTGCCTAATTAAGAGTCCCCGTTGCCGAAGATTCAAGGGAAACATATACATAGCTTTGGTCGACCCTTTAAGTCAACGTTTTCTTATTCTTTCCGAAATCTGTCTGTTTTGTTTTTGTTTCTCCCAGTCTGTAACTTCTTTTCCTCTGAAGTTTGTCATATTACCCGCCACTCTTTTCTCTGTCGTTCCCTCCTTTCTCTTATTTTGATATGCTCTGATTCACTCCTCAGTCATCCTTTCTGTATAACCTAGCCACTTCTTCAAGATACTTTATCTGTAACCTTCTTAATTTTATCTCTAATTTTGTAATTTTTATATCTTTTCATTTGTTTTTTATTCTCTTCGTACGTGTTTTCCTTTTCTTTAAATATTCTTCTAATAACTTTTCATTCTCGTTTTCTTAGCGTCTCCCTTATTGGGTCCAAACCCATGTTTCATAATCATATAATGCTGTTGATCTCCGTGTTATTTAAACTTTTCACTTCTATGTACAAGTATTGCATTTCTCGACAATCGTCGCGGAGAAAAAATATTGTTGTCATTAATAGAGATTTCATAGATTAAATATCTTTTGTGCAATTAGGAATTTTTCTCCTTTACAAGTAGCCTTCTCCACTTCGTACTTTTCTCGGGTTTTGCTTCCCATATTTATACTACTCGTCTTCTCCCTCCTATTGTTAGTGCTTTACCGACTCAACTTTCTTCCTTGTATAAATTTAATTAGAGAGTTCTCTCTGAGTTTCTCCTAATTTCTATATTTTTTGTTCATATTTGTTTGTTAACTGCTCTAAATCCTTATCTAAGCAGCTCGTATTTTGTTTATCTGTTGTTTCCTGTATCAATACCCAAACTCAAAACTAAATGTTAAAGTAGGTCTATAAATGGTCCTAAATAGTTTCATCTTCGTTTTTGTCTTGTTATTTAAGAAGTGGTAAAATTTATCCTGCACTGTTGATATTTCCTTTATCGCGGTTATTTAAATCTATTGTAACTTCTATTTTTATTTACTAGACCGTTCTTACTCATGTTTTATTTCTTTATTTTGAAGTATAGTTTTCTATATTTTATGTAGTTTAAATACTTGATTACTTCTTGTCCTTGGTTACTAAAGACAGTTAGCAAGTAAAGCCTGTTACATAATTTATTTTACTACGAATAAACATCAAATTCCTCCAGACATCTGACTGATTTCTATAGACGGAAACAACAAGTAAAATTACATGAAGAACGGAATATACAATAAATTTAAACATAACAAAATTCTTGACGATAACAGAGTGGAGGATGGCAAATCTGAACCTGAAACGAACGACAGATAAAGGAAATTACAAAATGTTAATATTGGGAAACAGAGTTTAGGCAGAAAATTTACCTTATTCAATAGAGCTGCAATGATATAAACGTACTGTATCTGTACCAAGCCTAAGACAAAATACTTTCTTGAAAGAGATTTACAACATTTTCAAAAATAATGTGTAGGAGTTATCTGCTGAATTATCTGCTTGGAGTATATTAGGGTTATCTTGTACAATAAGTATTTAAATTATCTTTTCGGTTTATGCGACTATTAACCTGTTTTACTCGTTGCTATGTCTACCATAACAACAGTTACGAAATCATCTGGGCGTTGTATTTTAGTAAGGCACTTGTTAACTTTTTATATTCTAATGTTAACTTACGTAATTCTTGTCTAAGAGTCAATCTGCATAGTAACACAGTGTGATGACGGCACTGTATAATCCTACCAATATTAATTGATTATTTATACAACTTATATTTTTACTACTTACTATCAGATAAAGTAGTTTGTTATAGACCTGATTTAGTATTGGCTTGTCTCCATATGCAGAAAAAGGTAGTAATGTTTTAGTTTTTCACTTTCCAATATTTTGTAAAATTGCAATTTAAATCCTGAAACGTTTGAAGTCTCTAATTTTAATAAAAACGTTTATAAAGTAAAGGCTGCGTTGATAAAATATCTACTGACACAATTCCGTTGTCTTAAAACCTGTCGATAAACACGCTTACGTTTGCTGACGAAAAAATTGTAATGCATGATGTACAGAATACACTGTAATTAGCTTTACGTGAGTTACAACAGTTATCGGTTAAATATGTTATTACAGTATTGACAATTAAGAAAAGATTATGGCGTAGGATCAAAATCATTTGATGTAAAATAGAGATTTTGGTAAAACAATACAGCAAGATAGTTATATTAACTATTCTGGTAAACGTTTTGATTATAGTTTGGGAGAGATTCGTCATCAAAGTAGATAAATTTCAGATGAAACAAACCAGATTTAAAAGTAAAGATAAAGTCATAAAGCTAAACTTGCAGGATCATAACCAAATCAATTTTGCTCCAAGAATGGGACAGTGGCAGCAAACGAGAAATTGGAATTGAGACGACGAAAATGATACACTTCCGAAAAATGATATTGAGGTAGTGTGACGATTTAATAGGGTTAAATAGCACAAAATAGCAAAAAAAGAGGTAAAAATCCTAAATGAAACTACATAATTTCTCTCCCTATGAAATAAATATGAAATAAATAGAAAACTAAATAATGTTAAACAAATAAATATGTAAACCACCTCCTGTTTCTTCAGCGAGTAATAAATTATAGAGAGACGTAATAAACCAGCAATTTAAAATAAGTAAAAATAATAATTAATAAATTAAGAACTATTTCTCGCGCAGGTAAATAAGAACACGCGCGGACACGCACATCGCTAAGCCAGCGGTGCCCCCCCAAAATTAGTTGTAAATCAGACTCCGCAGCGAGAACAGTACAGTTGAAAATGTAGGCAGTAACTACAAAATTATAGAGAATGAAAGAATATGTCGTTCACTCTCTTAGTTTCTTTAAGCTAATGCTTAGTAAAGCTGATAGCAATAATTATCAGTAATTTCAATATGTTTAACATCTTTGATACGTTTCAAGTGTGTGTTTATGACATCTCTGCAGTTGATTTAATATCACGTCAACGTGATAGAGATCATAGTATATGTAACAGTTTAACTATAAGGTAAAAGTGCGGGAAAACCGAAGTAAGTGAGTTCAAGTGAAAGTTTCTCACCACCGCCAGCACCAGAATCTGATCAACCTTGCAAAAAGAGAAGAGAACCACACCTTCCATTATTACACCTTTCTTCAGACCTCCAGGATATACCAGAAGCCGCATAGCCACCGTTTACTACAGACAACCCCGATTCGCCGAGGATGCTACATACAGGTGACACAGAAAAGCAGAATACTTCTGTAGTTCAGAAATTACTTAATAAAAATATGAAAGACAATTGACACCAAAATAAAATTAATATAATTATACAAAAGACTGGCCGAATTAAATTACCAATGTAACTTTGCAATAAACAATATGATGTATTTAGCTTTAATGACTATAACATGCTAATATTAATAAGTCCATTCTTCAAATGGCAGCAAAGATAAATTGTTTAACTTTAATATAAAGAAAGGCTATATCTCGGATCCGAGGGTATGAATTATCAAAGTTTTATAAATAATTAACCAAGTTGATTAATGAATACATTATGCAGTTATTATTTTTTTAATAGTTAACTAATCAGTTGAACGAAATACAGTAAACGAAAAGTAGGTTAAGTATATATACAGTATATGTATGTTTTAACAATACAAATCACAAAACTATTTGATTGTTTAATAATAAGACAGTAACTCATTTTCTTTTATGCTAATTACTATGTAAATAAAGAGATGTCATGGACGTAAATATGCGTGAATTAATTTGGCAACACGAATCTAATATTCCTTAATTCACAGGTTCCAATTAAGTGTTTTGTTACGTTGTATTTTAATTAAATATATGACATTTTGTGAATATTCTGGCAGCCTGTTTAATTGACCGACGTCAATTAACCCGGCTCCCGAGGTTATAATGGCGATAGTATACAGAAGTTATAAAAGATAGTATACAGCCGTTATAGTAGTAGATGATAAGAAAAAGATAATAGTATCAGGTTGGATAGTTAAAGAAACTTAGCTATACGAGGCAAGCTTGGAATCGCCAGTACTGTGAATGTAAAGAGAATGGAAATCACATGTGGCAAGAATACCATTGGAACGGTTACCAAATGCGGTTTCTGAGGAAACAAAGCTGGCAAGAAGGACAAGAGCTAAAAAACCAGGAAAAGATCGGATGGTCTGCTTTAAAGTTGGAACAGACATAGTATATATTTAGACTGTTGCGCCTTAGACGCTCTCGATGAATCTTAAGTTGGTCTGAGAACGCTTATTGAGGTGCTGGTGTGAAATGAAATGATGAAGTGGACTGTATATTCATGAGATAATAGTTTATTGAAAAATTGACAAGAAATAATTGCTGGCGCGTGCAGTTTTAGCGCGGCGTAATGCCGAGAATTAATATAGAATTAAATATTGAAAACCCATAACAAAGTGTAGAGGCCGAGATCGCCCAAATAAAATTATCGCATGCTGATGATGTTAAAATTATAAAATATTCAAAGCTTTATGTAGCGCTGCGGCTAGCGAACAAGGCGTGATGCCTGTACGGAGTCTTGCAAAGAACTAACTTAGATTTGGCTGCTGTCGGCCTGTCTCAAACCGGCAGCAGATAACAGATATAAAAATGACGTCACTACACGCACCTGCAATGCAGCATTTTAAAGTACAAAGTTTTCATAGGTACAAAGTTTAACCATACTGCCCGCATAAAATCGGGGCGATTTTGCAACTTAAGTAATTGTGTGAATGGTACATCACAAATTATTATCAAATGTTATATACAAAGACAATACACAATATACTTGAAAGCCTTATACATTAAATTGACCTTTTGTTTAAAGTAAATCATCTCTGACATAAAAATCTGTAAATAACAAAATCCATTAAGCTATCAGGCAAAACTCAAAAGCAAAACAAAACAATATCTGTGCTAGAAAATGTACAAAAATAAAAAACTCATGATAAAAATAAAGGTGCTTATGTAAATAACATGGTCTTTCTTGAAGCAGCAACTTATGTTCAGTAAATACGTACATTTAATTTTTAACAAAAAGTAAGTGACAACCCTTAATTTACCGTATATAAAAGAAAACATCCTCAAAAACTGATTCAATATAGTAATACAATAATAAAGACAGAATAATGTACACGCATAGTATTAGTACAATGATATCAAAATTCAATAGTACATAGCAATGATAGACATATCCAAATGATGTAAAAATGCATAATATGATTGTATGAGTATACATAATACATAAGGATTGACATAGTAGTTAACAGTACATAATAGTATAATAATGATCACAAAAAATTCAATAATAAGTAACAGGTAATAATACAATGACAATAGACATAATAATTGATACAATAATATTAGAATCATAATCCCCAAAAAATTCAAAAACATAATAATAACATGATAATGATACATAGGAATAAAATAATAAAAACTTAATAATAATATAATACAAACAACAAATAGAAAGCATGATAAATGTTAGATACAATGATGCATGTCGCATGAATGCTCATGCAATTAGTCGGAGTCCACTGGAAGTGGACATAATTTATGGATGGGTCGACGTAGGATACCATTAGCGGTGCGAACATTCGCGACGCGCACTATTGAATCCTGACCCGAATAGACGTTCGTGACTACCCCGCGTTTCCAGTGAAGTGAGGGGGAATTGTCATCTAGAATAAGGACGAGTTGTCCGGGAGTCAAATTTTTTGACTGGATGCGCCATTTGTTGCGTTGTTGTAACTGGTGCAAGTAATCTTTAGACCACCTGTTCCATATAGATTGGGTGAATCTTTGGAGCAGCTGCCATCTGCCCAGACGACTAATATTGACTTGGGAATAGTCAGGTTCCGGGAGCGCAGTGAGCGGAGAACCAACCAGGAAGTGAGCTGGAGTTAAAGGTTCGGGGTCCCTAGAGTCATTGGAGATGGCGAACAAAGGGCGTGAGTTGAGGCAGGATTCTATTTGAGTTAGGATAGTGTAATATTCCTCAAACGTAAGAATGGTTCCGCCGACAACGCGCCGCAAATGGAATTTGACGCTCTTGACTCCGCTTTCCCACAGGCCAACGAAATGAGGTGCTGAGGGGGGAATAAAGGACCATTTGATGCCTTGGGCAGTGGTAAAATCCTGGGTGGACTGTTCAAAACCATTAGAATGAAAACTTTTGTACAATTCGTGAAGTGAGCTACTAGCACGACGAAAATTTGTACCATTGTCGGAAAATATCTGATCAGGGATACCTCTACGCTCTATAAACCGTTTTAATACTGCTATGAAGGCGTCTGAGGTAAGGTCTGAGACTAGTTCCAGGTGAATAGCTTTAGTGACCATGCATATAAATGGAGCAATGTAACCCTTGACGTCGATTTTGAACGCTGCCCGCCATGACGTATAAGTACGGGGCCGGCGTAGTCGACTGCAGATTGAGAAAATGGCTTAGCAGGAGTAACCCGGGAAGGGGGTAATTGTCCTAATAATTGGCTTGCGCCCCTAGCACGGAAACGAAAACAAGTGATACATTTGTGTATTACTGATCTTATATGTGATCTATCATTAATTATCCAATATTTTTGCCGTAGAGAATGCTGAGTTAATTGTACCCCAGCATGTAGTAGACGAAGATGCTCGCCCTCTATGATTAATTTACTGAGGTGAGAATGCGGGTGGAGTATGATCTGGTGTTTGCTGTCATAGGTAAGCTGAGAGTGCTGAAGACGTCCGCCCACGCGTAATATCCTCGCATTATCCAGAAAGGGGTTGAGAGAGAGAATTTTACTATTATTAGGGATGCAGCGTTGTGCCTCAAGTTCCTTAATTTCGATGCTAAAGTGCAATCGCTGGGACTGGCGAATAAAAACCAAAAGTGTATCATGCAACTCCTTGGCAGTTAAAAAGGAAATGTCCCTAACAGCTATGGTGAGCCTAGAGTTCCGACTGAATCGACGGCAATAAGAAAATACACGAAGGAGCCTTGAAAGCGATGAGTAGTTTTCAAAATAACTAGACGTAGATGAAGCGACAATCAATGAGGTTTGGACCTGCTTACGTTGTTCCTGCTCAAGATCGGGATGAGTGCAGGGTGAATGGGCATCGAAGGCACAGATGGGCCATGATGATGACTCATGGGACAACCAGGATGGACCATGCCACCATTGTGGGTGACTGTGTAAAACCCGAGGGAGACAACCACGCGATAAGATGTCGGCAGGGTTGTCCAGTGACGAGACATGATGCCAGGTACCCCTTGTAGTGAGACGCTGTATCTCCGCAACACAGTTGGCGACAAATACCTTCCATCTGGAAGATTGCTGGTGGATCCAGTGTAAGGCTATCATCGAGTCCGAGTAAAAATATAACTCGTCGAATTTGTAACTCAAAGCGTCTATAACCTTGGAAGCCAAATGAGCCAATAAGAGACAAGCGCAAAGTTCAAGTCTGGGTAATGTTATCTGCTTCAAGGGAGCGACTCTAAATTTAGAACATAACAAGTTTGATGAGATGACGTAGTTTGAATAGACCGTACGCACATAAATACAACATGCGTAACCTTTTGCTGACGCGTCGGCAAATCCATGGAGCTGGAATGAAATGATCTGCGAATTATTACAAGGTCTTTTTACAGACCTTGGAATTTTAAAGTAAGTGTCTGAAATCAGCTGAGAATAAAGTTCTACCCACTGATTAGATAATGAATCAGATAAGGGTTCGTCCCAACTTGTACCTGTCAACCACAATATCTGCATAAAATCCTTACACCAGAACGTAACCGGGCCAATGAGTCCCAAAGAGTCGTAAATTCCTGCGATGACTGATAATATCCTTCTCTTGTTCAATACCTCTACATTGACATGTCTCTGGACACTATATACGAAACTATCTTCGTCAATGTTCCATTGAATACCTAAAGAACACACAGTTTGATTTTTGCTAAGGTCGAGGGAAGAATGAGCGTGCGAAACTATAATGGTCTGATTATTTGAAAACCATTTGTGCAAGGTAAAACCGTATTGGCTTAATAAATCTGTGATGTCGGATTTCATTTTAGATAGGACGTGCGGGTTATCTGAACCGGTCATGAGATCGTCCACATAAAAATCGGTTGCGATGGCTGAGCAAGCTATAGGGTGTTTAGTTTTATTTTCCTGGGCTATTTGAGCCAGACATCTTGTAGCAAGAAATGACGCACTTGCAGTCCCATATGTGACTGTCCTCAAGGCGTAATGTTGGAGTTCCCTATGGGGGGCGTCGCGCCAGACCATACGCTGCAAATTGGAATCCTTGGGATTGACTAAAATTTGCCGATACATCTTCTCAAATGAGGACATATCGGTGAGTGCGAAACCGAGTCATAATAGAGAACAGATCCTGCTGGACCGTGGGACCAACCATCAATGTGTCGTTCAAGAACAAATTATTTGTCGTTTTGGCGGAGCCGTCGAGAACAACTTATAACATCTTAACTTGTGTTATAACGTAGGGAACCCGCATTAATTGGTTCTGCCAATTATACAGGCTGCCTTCGTTGTGACGAGCTGAAAATTAATCACAACACCTAAACAATTAATATAAAAGGATACTGGGAAGGTGGGAAGGGGAGACTGTTGATTTACGCACTCAGTTTAGTCGGTACTAAAGATGACATCTCTTTATTACATAATGAGATTAATTGCTCTATTTAAAGTTCTCAACATAAATGGTTCAACAGCTTACAGTTTACAAGATGATTATATATTTTATTCTTTCACAAGGGCCCTCAAAATAAGATGTACATCAATTTAATTTATTCCACGGATCCGGGATTGAATATAGTATGTTAATAATGGTCACCTCGCCATATACAATCTTGAAAATTGTGCCATCTGAAGAATGGACTTTATTAATCTTTTTAAAACGATAAAGCTTTCAATTTAAACTTTTACTCTTTTACTACAAACAGTTTTATTAGATTACAGACTACATGTTACATATAATGTCTGTCTTTTAAAGTCTTAAAGTGCTGAGTTAAATTGTCTTTTGTTGGTTATAATTTTAGTATCTCATAACCATGGAAGACAAGCCTCCATGTCACCTGTGTTTTCTGTAGTTGATGCAGATTTGGCTCTTCGGTCCTCGGTGTGTTTCCTGAAGGTCTGTCGTTACCTTAGTATCCGGTGAAGGTGAAGTTCCTGACGTATGTTAAATCATTCTGGGTGTGGTACTCTCTTCTTAGATGACTGTAGTAACTCTAGTTGTTAGAATAAATAAAGCGAAAGTTTGTTTCACTGGTATTCACTTCACATGATCATTTATTAGTTCAATTTCACCTCATGGTTCTAGTACTGTATTAATTACATAGTTTCTTATTTAAAAATTGATAGAGATGTCATCGGCGCACGATTTAGTTATTTAAATATTCTTTACCGAACATTCACATATTTGTATCCGCGTCGCGAACCAACGCTGTGCGCAGCTTACGGCGTGAGCGCTCCATTGCAAGTGCGTAAAAATAGTTAAGGGGTAGGAGTAGTAATCTCGCGACATTTACCGTTCAGCATAAAAGTAGTTCCATGTTCCTTCTTTATTTAAAGGATTAAAGTATGACTATTTAATTAAGCAGAGATATTCTTAGTTACAGACGTTATTAAAGTACATTACAGTGGTCTTGTTTAATTATTTAAATAATGGCAAATTTACAAGTATATTTAGTTTGTTTAGGGGTCGGAATTCAAGTTAATTCTGGATAGTGCATGTCTATGCAGGATTAATTAACAAGCTTTACCCTTTCTGTACAATCGTATTCCTTTTTATTTTATTATTACAACTCTTTATTAAATATTATTATTATTTAATGATAGCTATAGATTTAATTTAAATGTGCGATTTTATTAAAAATTTAAAATTTCTCAGCCTACACATTACCTATTTATTAATTACCATTTTTTATTAATGAAATCGTCACATACTCCGCCGCTTAAAGAACAGACTCCGGCTAATTTGGTCAGTAATGTACCGGGAGTATGCTTGGGGATTACCGTGTGAAATTTCTCTCACCCGTTTTTCTCTGTATGTAATTACGAGCTGCATAAGTCACTCTCGACTTGCTTATTCTTACTATCCATATCTATATATAATACCTTACAGACTAATTCTAATACTACATAAAATTCACACATTATAAAACATATTGTAAACATTCTAAATTTTTCTTAACTCTACTACTTATGACTACTACCGGATTTTTCGTTAGTTGTGAGTTATTCTTGTTATAGAATTACTCCTTAAGTAATTTGTTACTTAATTATTCCTCATATTTGATGTCAGCTGACTTCTCACTTTGCTCTACTTTCGATGAATAGGATTCAAGGTTGATCAGGCCTCGTACCTATTTATACGATTATGTAGCCAAATGTTACTCAAGTATTCTTTTGCAGTTGAGTACACAACATATACCTTTTTTTTTACATTTATTTAGCTTGCACTCTACCATTTCCTTCTTTGTGATAACGTTTTATCTGCGAAATATGTGTTCTTCGTACATATTTTTGAGTAGAGGGTTCGTACAGGGCTACAGTTACTGGAGTTAAGTATTTGTGAATTTGTAAGGACCGCACCATCGGTATGATAGCTTGGAAGTTGTCTTATCGATTGCACTACTCGTAGGGTGTGTTTTATACATTACTAAATCACCGATTTGGTACTTTACTTCATTATTATTATGATTTCGCTCGTGATATTTCCTTGATTTCGCTAAGTTTTGTGCCGGTGTAAATCCGGCCGTTGAAAAAGTTTTAGAAAAGTTTTTGTCTAATTGTAAAATAGAGCGAATGCAAGCGACCTTTGTCCGGCGTGGACGGTTGCGCGCGCAACTCGTAGAAAGGGGAGCATTTTCTCTGCTGCTTACGGCAGACGACTCACTGCCCCGCTGCGCGATACAACGGTCCGTCTCTCTCTTCGAACAATTACGGCGTAGTTTCTGTTTCTACATGGCTGGCTGAAGCATAAACGACTCCCGGTAAGAAGTGCATTATCTTATGTCTTTATAAGTAATTATATATATGGATAATTAATAACAAGGTGTATGCAACCGTATATAAAACACGTAATTATGTGTGTGCGACCCGACAGTTTTCATATTAAGAGAAAACTCATTGTTCAGTAATTTACTTAATGGTCAGTATATAGCCAATGTTCCGTTTATTATTACTACAATAGTGTGAGAGGTATTGCAATTCTCATTGTCATAATAAAAGTGTACTACATTAAAAAAATTAATGGCTAAAAGGCAGTGCGTAGTCAGGTCGTGAACTGTGTCAATTCATGCAGCAGACTGTCGGGGAGCTTGTTAATTAACTTCCCAGTAGAGAATTATTTGTGAGAACTTCCATGGATGAAATTTAATTAATTTTAAAACATTCTTAATGCTGTGAGTGCCTTGCAGTTGAATTTTTTGGTCCAATCATGATTATCGCTCACCACGTGGCTGTTTAACCTGCAAAGTTCTGTCGAGGCATGTAGCCAGTGAGCTGATGACTTTTATATTACGCCACGTTTAATAAAGTCTGTTCATTATTCAAATTTACTTATTCCATGGCTGATTTTCTACCCTTTAAGCTGGTTGCAAAAACTTTATTAATGAAACTTGTGCATTTATTGAGAGTTAGTTGGAGGCCCGTTCTGAGGTTAATTACCTGAACTCGGGTGTATATTTTTGGTGAACATTTCTCTAATTTATATGAATTAACAGGGTTCTTGATTAAGCCGGAGACTTGGCTTTGCTGATTGCCGTACAACTGCATCAGTCATGGACCATTAGAGAAGACCCTGTCCGGAGAGGGAGGCTGGTGACCGGTTCAAGATGTAGCACTTATGCAGCAGTATTAAGGTGATATGCACTCTTTATTTTTCTTTTGGGGCCGGGCCGGCAGTGCACCTGTTTTACAGTAATATTCATTTGAATCCATGTGACCACGTGTCCAGACTGTCTGCTATAAATGAGAGCAGCTGATCATCATGAGTGAATATCAGAAACACTTTTAATGACTGAATTACCTAACACTAAGTGCTTTGCTTGTAATTCTGTGCTGCACTGGGGGAGCGTGCAAGAGATATTTTTACACTTGTACATTTTACCGTTTGTATTGCATTATTACATTACTCTTTACAAAAAGTATAGAATATGTTATGGACTCTGTTCCGGCTGGAACAGAAATGAGTATATATTAAGTTAACCTTGGGTTTAACATTTAAGGGCTGGGGGTTTTCTTTTTTTTTTGGCCGTTTTCTGGAGTTTAAAAAGGGAACTTAGTTTTTGTCTCACACATGTTTGTGCAGCCGGAGGCAGGTTAGATTCCTGTCAAATTTTGTCAACCACATGCTGGCGCGCTTCCACAGCTGCTAGGGCACAACCGTTTTATTGTACTTTCATTTCAATTATATTTATATAGCCAGTCGGGTTTTAATAGAAAATAATTTGCACATTTTCTGGGCATATACTAGTTAATTTTGTACCTCACAAAAGTCTAGACTGATTGTTTTTCTTTTACTTGTAAAACATATAATGATCAACCTTATCCACTTGTAGCATATACTGATTTATTTTTTTTCTAACTGTAAAACATACTGATTAATATTTTTCACTATATAACATATAATGATTAATTTTTTTTACTTGTAAAACATCTACTGTTTGATTCCTTTTTCAAAATTTTGTAAAGCCTCAACTGATTAATTTTCTACTGGTAAAGTATACTGATTTATTGAATCCTTCTGAAATTGTGAAGCAAATTAACCTTTTAGAATTGTATAACAACTGTTTAAAAATCAGGTGAAGTAGTTTCCGTAAATTTTTATTTAATTCTGTGGAAGGAACTTAAGGTTCATACGCTCATGATGGGTCAGTGATCTGTGGAATGCTATACATATGGGTGGTCCTGTCTTACTTATGCGTATGAGTAATTATTATCCTTTTTGGAGTTTTGGCTTTAAGTAATTTTACAGAAACGGGTTGTTGATGGGCGAATATTCTATTACTGCTGGGTTCTGAGTATGGTAGTTACTATGCCGCAAGGCGGGTGCATTCCAGGGGCATTCGTGTTCGAGTTAATGTATAATTGTGAGTCAATGTGCCTTATGTTTCAGTGTGTCTTGTTATGTTTGTCTGTGTCTAGCTAGTCACGAAGTGGGGGAGAATTTTATATTTATACATATTTACTGAATATTATACACACTCGTTATGATATATATATATGCTGCCTTTAATATTGTTAAAGCAGGACTTAATTTATTTGTGATATTTATGATTCATGGGGGGGGATAACTATGTGATAGAGTTGCCTAAATGTATTAATTCTTGGCAAACAATAAAAACGTTATTGTTATATTACAGCTGAGTTTCATTGCAAGTCCCGTCATACTGGACCCGGCACAATTTTTGCTTCTCTAGGCTCCGGCCTAGTCCTAATTGACTTGTGGCTTCTCTTTCAAAAAAAAAAAAGAAAATGTTAAAATAAAAGAAGTTATTTTATACTCTTAAAAATACATAAAAGGAAAGAGGGGTCACAGTTTGCTCGTAAATTAGCGCGCGCTTCATTCCAGATTTTCTTAATATTTTTATCCCTAATTTCAAGGGGTAACAACTCATGTATTTTCCACTTAGTGGATAATGGGTGGTTAGGTTTATATTTGAACAATAATTCGAATGGGGTAGACTTATGTCCTTCATGATATGCTGAATTAAAGGCGAATTGTATCCAGGATAGGTTCTGGTCCCAAGACGTATGATCGTTTGCATGGTAGGCTATTAAAGCAGATTTTAGGTTTCGCAAATACCTTTCAGCTATATTTCCTTGCGGACGATACTCTGTAGTGGTAATGTGGTCTATTCCTAGTTTGAAACACATGTTCCTGAATTCCTTAGACTTAAACTGTGGTCCGTTATCCGACACTAGATGGACTGGAGTACCGAATTCTTTAAATAATCTATGCTGTAAAATACTTACTGTGGTTGAAGCTAATGCTCGCCGCATGGGGTACATCCAGACGAATTTGCTGAAAGAATCTACGCAAATTAGTAACATTGTATTTTCTGATTTAGAACGCGGGTAGGGTCCTGAAAAGTCTAAATAAATTTTGGAGAACGGGGTAGCAGGAATTTCTGAGATTAATTGACTTATTTGACTGTTTCTCGCTGGTTTACTGAGTGCACACAACTTACACCTTTTCACGAAATTAGCGATCTCACTGTTCATATTTTCCCAGTGATATTCTTTACGAATTCGATGTATGGTTTTATTTATTCCCATATGTGCTCCAATGGTGGAAGAGTGATAGTATTCCATCAGCATAGGTTTAATAATATCAGGGGCGATTATTCGTAGATATTTTCCGTTCGCTATTCTACAACATAACACTCTCTTACTTAATATGTATTTTTCTGACTTATTTCCTTTATCGAGTTGTTCAATAATTGGTCTCAAACGTGGGTCTTGTTGTTGATACTGGGCTAAATCCGTAAATGCAAGAGGAAATTCGGTAATTAAAGTATTGATAATCGGCTTTTCTCTACTCTCCTTGTTTTCGTAAGTATTACTACTCGGCTGGAACATACGTGACAGTGTGTCGGCAACTACGTTTTGGGTGCCTCTAATATGTTGTACTTTGAATTTAAAATAATTTAATCTTAATACCCATCTTCCGATACGACCTAACTGTTTTGGGTGATTTAGTAGCCAAGATAATGCTTTATTATCTGTTTCTAACAAAAACTCTTTATGTTCTAAAAAGGGTTTGAACTTCTCAAAAGCGAAAACGATAGCTAAACATTCTAATTCGTATGCGGAGTATTTCTTTTCTTGGTCTGTCAGGGTGCGTGAAGCGTAACTAATAGGTAATCTAGAGTTATCTACTTCCTGATATATTATTGCACCTAGGGCTACACTTGAACTGTCTGTCTGCACTACAAACGGTTTTGTAAAATCGGCTAATTGTAGTACGGGGGGTGATATGATGCTTTCTTTTAATTTCTCGAAGGCGGTTTGGTGTTGCTCATTCCACTCAAATTTAACTCCCTTCTTCCTTAAGGTATTTAGCGGTGCTGCAATTTCGGCTAGATGTGGGATATACTTGTGGAAATAATTTATCATTCCTAAAAATCGGGCAATTCCTTTCGCATCCCGCGGTGGTAAAAATTCTCTGATAGCACGGGTTCGCTCGGGGTCTATGCTTACCTTTCCGTTGGCTTTAGGATGTGACCTAAAAATGAAAATTGTGTGACAGCAAAATTTACTTTACTGGGGTTTACGGTTAATCCAGCTTTCTCCAATCGGGATAGTACTTCACGTAGATGTTTAAGATGTTGCTCAATTGACTCGCTGTAGATAACGATGTCATCTAAGTAGTGGTACACATATTTAAATTTTATATCATGAAATAATTTTTCTAATAATCTGCTACATACAGAACTACCTTGGGAAATACCAAAGGGTACCCTCGTAAATTGGTACAGGTTGAAAGGGACGGCAAATGCGGTTAGACGTTTTGATTCTTCCGAAAGGGGTATTTGATGAAATGCCTGATTTAAATCCATAATGGTAAAAATTTTTGCTTTCGTAAAATAATGAAAAGCACTGTGGATGTCGGGAAGCGGTATAGATTCAAATTCTATCCGTTTATTTAGTTGTCTATAGTCCACAACTAATCTATGTTTGTCGTTACTTTTGGGTACTAAAAACGCGGGTGATGAATAAGATGACGTAGAGGGTTCGATGACTCCTTGTTCTAACAATTTATTAATTTGGTTCCTCATTACTTCCATTTTTGGAGGTGATAATTTGTATGGGGCTAAACGTATTACTTTATTGTCGCTCAAGTTTATTTTGTACTCTATTAGGTCCGTCAGTCCTAACTTTGGGGTGAGGACATTGGAGAATTGTTTTATTAAAGTCTGTATGTTCCGTCTATCTTTACTTTCCAGATGACCTAATTCAGATTCGTGATGTTTTAGATGCGTAGAGGTAGTGCTAGTACTCTCTCTGTTATTTGCATTATCATCCAAGTTATATTTTCGTGAACGATCGAATCCAAAATAAAAATTCTTATCGTGAATATCTAGAATTATTCCTGTTTTACTGATAAAATCAGCTCCCAATATTAACTCGGGTCCTAACTCGTCGCATACCAACATTGGAAAATACCACGTTAGATTTTTAATTTTTACTTTAAACGTGATGATAAGTTTTATCATTAAGTTTTGTTTATTAGCTGTAGCGCATCTAATATTTACTGATTGACTGCGTTTAACTAAATTGTGTTTAAATAATTTATTGGCTAGCTCTTGACTAATTAAACTTCGCGTTGATCCGGAATCAATCAATCCGAGGGTGGATGTAACACCAAGGTCAACTTGTATATACGGTAATTGACACTTACTGAAATCACATTTATTAATAGCGTTACATTTATCTATAAATTTTCTAATATAGGGGTCTAATTTTCTTTTGTTATTATTATTTTGTTTTAATTTGTTGTCTCTCAGGGGTTTACCTGTTTTCACGATGCTGCGGAAGACACAGGGTTTCGGATCTCCCTGCCTTACATGTTTTTTGGGATAATGAGTTTTCTGATTGTACTGTTTCCGTTTACAGTTTCTACTGAGGTGTCCAGGTTTTCCGCAGTTATAGCATACATATTCTTTACGTGGGGTCTCACTGGTTTCCTGTCGAGGTTGAGGCTCCTTGAACTTACCATGGCCATGAACATAGGTTGGTCGCCGAAATGGTCGTCTTTCTCGTAGAGTTCTTGCATCTGAGACTAGGGCTTGCGTTTCCTTTCTATGTGGTGTTGTGGATACCGATGCATGTCTGTGCTGATCTGCGTACCATACATTTGAAGAGTGAATACTACATTGTTCAAGGTCAGCGAAAGTGTGGGGTCTACTTATTAGTGCTAAACGGGAGCGTTCTTCAGGAGATAAGCCTACTAGAATAGTATCGACCAATTGTTTCTCACTCCAATCGACTTGCAGTAGTCGTGAAGATTCTCTGATGTCTGCTATATAGTGTGCCAGTCTTTCATGGGCGCCTTGTACTCGAAGTACGGTATTCCTTTTAATCTCCTCGTAAATTCCCGTGGGGATAAAATATTTGATTATGGTAGTATGAAGTTCTTCTACTGGAAGAGTCGAGTTTAATGATTCTAGTACACGATCTCGTAATGGTGGTTTACATTTGGGTAGGATTACTTGCAGTATTTGCCAATCGTTCAATTGTTGTAGATCTTTTATTTGCAGTAGGTATCTGATAAAATTCAACAGTTTCGTTATACTTAATCCATCGGTGTAAGGAATTTCATTAATTATTTTCTCTACTGGGTGGGTAATCTTTCCGTAGAGGTCTACATTAAAATTTACATTTGGTATACATTTCGAAGGATTTGTGGTTGCATTAGGAGTTGTAATCGCATTTCGACTAGTGCGAGTATGGTGACCATTAGGCTGTAGGGGTTCTGATATAGTTAGGGTATTTAATTCTCTACTAGGTAACTGTTCATGAGTCGGTTGTATCTTAGATACGGTGGGTGATTCGTGGTTCGAGGTGGAGGGAGGGTGTTCTAAAGTAGGGGATTGAACTGGGGAAATATATAATTTTTGTAAAGATTGTTCAATTTCCTCTATTCTAGATGAGTCTGACTTTCGTCGTAAGTCGTTGATAATAATGGGTAGTTGGCGTAATGCCTCATCCGCAAATTTCTGCACATCGGCGGGGATTACGGTGACGTCGGGCCAGCTTAATAAATTGTTCAACCGGCGGGTTAAATGTTCTATTCGTTGCGTGACGCGCAATATTACAGTAGGTGATTTTTCGTCCTGAAGGTTCTGAGATAATAACGTCAGTTCCCTATATTTCGCATAACAGGTTTCTCGTTCGCTGTCATAATCGAGTTCACGCAATCTATCTAACTGCGAGGGTATATCTGATCTGGTTTCGCGTAATGATTTTCGTAATTCAGACACTGTTACATTCACGTGTTTTAAACCGCGTAAAATTGCTTCGTAGCACAGCTCATCTTTTAATAATAGATCAGGGTTAAATACAGCCATTTTCGAAATATGAGTGGCTATAAATAATTATTCTACTATTTGCATTAAATTCTATACAACGCTTTCTTTTTTTTTATACGCAAGAAAAATAAAAATATAAATCAATTGTATTCTTACTCTTTTTTTTTACAAATAAACAATTAAAATGTGAACTTTCATCATTTTACATTGGTAGAGAGAGAGAAATCTCACACAGGCTTGAATATACGTTCGACAAAGGGGGAATCTTCGGTTACTAAACACAGGAAAATACACGCTTCTTATAACAATAGAACTAACAAAGAGGGTGGCGTATTGTCTAACTCAACTTGCGGGAGGGTGACTATGACAGTTTTACACAGGCGGCAACAGGATATTTACCTGTCCGAGTTTGTCGTCAAATCGACAAGTTTATGAATGAAATTTTTTGGACAAGTACCTACATGGTTTTGTTTACATGGGACAATATGTTAATATAAATTTACACATATTATATTTACAATTAACGTTACCTATACTATATTATTATAATAATAATTATGATTTTTATTTTATTTAAAATTTTGACACATATTAAAATACATGAGTGAATAGATCAACAGATAGTGTGTGGAATATTGGGACACAATTACTTCTTAAACAACAAAAGACACAATTTTTTTTTACAAAGGAGCAGCAAAATTTAAACAAAGCATAGCAGAGTGGCGCAATTTATAACATCTTAACTTGTGTTATAACGTAGGGAACCCGCATTAATTGGTTCTGCCAATTATACAGGCTGCCTTCGTTGTGACGAGCTGAAAATTAATCACAACACCTAAACAATTAATATAAAAGGATACTGGGAAGGTGGGAAGGGGAGACTGTTGATTTACGCACTCAGTTTAGTCGGTACTAAAGACGACATCTCTTTATTACATAATGAGATTAATTGCTCTATTTAAAGTTCTCAACATAAATGGTTCAACAGCTTACAGTTTACAAGATGATTATATATTTTATTCTTTCACAAGGGCCCTCAAAATAAGATGTACATCAATTTAATTTATTCCACGGATCCGGGATTGAATATAGTATGTTAATAATGGTCACCTCGCCATATACAATCTTGAAAATTGTGCCATCTGAAGAATGGACTTTATTAATCTTTTTAAAACGATAAAGCTTTCAATTTAAACTTTTACTCTTTTACTACAAACAGTTTTATTAGATTACAGACTACATGTTACATATAATGTCTGTCTTTTAAAGTCTTAAAGTGCTGAGTTAAATTGTCTTTTGTTGGTTATAATTTTAGTATCTCATAACCATGGAAGACAAGCCTCCATGTCACCTGTGTTTTCTGTAGTTGATGCAGATTTGGCTCTTCGGTCCTCGGTGTGTTTCCTGAAGGTCTGTCGTTACCTTAGTATCCGGTGAAGGTGAAGTTCCTGACGTATGTTAAATCATTCTGGGTGTGGTACTCTCTTCTTAGATGACTGTAGTAACTCTAGTTGTTAGAATAAATAAAGCGAAAGTTTGTTTCACTGGTATTCACTTCACATGATCATTTATTAGTTCAATTTCACCTCATGGTTCTAGTACTGTATTAATTACATAGTTTCTTATTTAAAAATTGATAGAGATGTCATCGGCGCACGATTTAGTTATTTAAATATTCTTTACCGAACATTCACATATTTGTATCCGCGTCGCGAACCAACGCTGTGCGCAGCTTACGGCGTGAGCGCTCCATTGCAAGTGAGTAAAAATAGTTAAGGGGTGAGAGTAGTAATCTCGCGACATTTACCGTTCAGCATAAAAGTAGTTCCATGTTCCTTCTTTATTTAAAGGATTAAAGTATGACTATTTAATTAAGCAGAGATATTCTTAGTTACAGACGTTATTAAAGTACATTACAGTGGTCTTGTTTAATTATTTAAATAATGGCAAATTTACAAGTATATTTAGTTTGTTTAGGGGTCGGAATTCAAGTTAATTCTGGATAGTGCATGTCTATGCAGGATTAATTAACAAGCTTTACCTTTTCTGTACAATCGTATTCCTTTTTATTTTATTATTACAACTCTTTATTAAATATTATTATTATTTAATGATAGCTATAGATTTAGTTTAAATGTGCGATTTTATTAAAAATTTAAAATTTCTCAGCCTACACATTACCTGTTTATTAATTACCATTTTTTATTAATGAAATCGTCACAAACTCGCAATTTGGTAGTTATACTAGAGCCTTTGTAAACTGAGTGGTGCGGCAAGTAAAAAGTGTCTGACTGGTTAACTGACAAATCGTATGCATCAAGCAAAGACATGTGACAAAGAGTTAAATATTCATGCATGAATGCGCTATAGTCTTTGTGAAGAGCAGGGTTCTGTTTGAATTTGAGTTCCAGTGCTTGAAACCAGCGGATACCTCCGTGAAGAGAATCGCCCAAATGAGAATTGTATGACCTACGAGGTAGGGATACCACAAATCTGCCATCATTATTACGGAAAGTATTAGATACAAAATGACTTTCGCATTCCGAGTCCTCAGCCGAGGGAGCACGAATAGCAACGTCCTCTAACTTCCAAAAGTCCTTTAGTTGCGAGGAAATAGCATTATTATCCTCACATGCTATGAATGATGAGACAGGTTTTGTCATGTCGACATTAAGTGGCAAGTTACCCGCGAGAATGAATCCAAATTTTGTCTCCTGTATTATGGGAAAATGTGGGCTACGGATGAATTTGACAGGTTCAATTAATTGTAAGTAATACTGAGCACCAAGCAATAGGTCGATTTGCGAAGAGAAGTTCAGTTGTGGGTCGGCTAGGAATATGCCCTTGGGTAGATTTAAGGATGAGATATCAAATGATTCCGAAGGTAGATTATTCGTGATACTGGGAAGCACAGCGCAATGTATGTTTGTGCCGAATCTAGTATTAGATCGGCGATTAAGCAGTATATAACGTCCGGTAAACGTTAAACGCAGTACTAATTTGAAGCGGTTTAATTGATGCTGCACTCTTGCAGCGAAGATAGGCATTAATTCTGCGCTTATCAAGTGCCTGAGACGTGCTGGCATCTAGCGACAGCCCCGGTTCGCGAGGTTGAAGCGGAAATAAGTTTTATGCAAAGTTCGTCTCACACCAAAGTTCGTCGCTGATGGCTGCATTTTTTTTACTCCGGGAGATGAAGAAAATTTCGTCCACCATCCTTCCCACTATGTCAGGCTAGATCTGAATAGAACTGCGGTAAGTCTCGCCAATACTTTCATAGTTATGTATTTAATGTTTCACTAAAGAAAGACTTGTTTAATAGGCCCCAGTGGGTGGATTTCTGATAACCTTTAAAAACCTCATAGCATTGTGCAATACGCAATTTGAAGGTAGAATTTTTAAAACACAGTAAAACTATATTAAATTCACGTGTTCGAACTACGGCACTAAAAGTCAGGGAAATAGAAATACAAAAGTATTAGTTTAAATAGTGCAAACATGGATGTAAGCAGATTCCTATTAAGTACCTATGGTTATTGCACAATGCGTAATTCGGTCTAAGTTGCATACAACTTTACTAGGGATTATTGTAAAACTTTATTCATATCAGGAAGCTTACCGAGGCACCAATTGAGAGTCATATAATCGCCAAATGGTATTAATTAATATAGTAAAGACGATGTAATCAGATTTAACCTCTCGACCACGTGGTACAAAATATGCAGACTATGTATAAAGCTTATTAAAATTGTAACAAGCCATAATTAACTATCAAAAATTCAAACATGGTAACCCGCATGGGTGAAGTTATTATTATAAAGATTTACTGTACTAAATATTTTCAAATAGGGCCTGTTGGCCATATAACCTTGTCAAGTTTTATATCTAGGTAGCTCTAGGGCTATGTTGGGATTATATATGGGTTTTGGGGGTGTGCGAACTTTCTGTGGGCATTGTGTTGTGTACTCTGGCTAATATAATGTTGTGTAATTAGGGTCCCCCGAGCAAGTCGAGGAAAAAGCCCAACAACATGACCTGAACATGTAACACCAAGAACTTCTCTCTCACTTCATCTACCGGAGGAATAGCCATGACGCCACACCAACACCTGTAATGTAGGCCACGAGATTGCCACCTCACCCCCATGGACAAAAATAAGGTGATCTCAAACCATTATATTCTTTTATACGTAGTGATGCACTCAATAAGACCCAGTGAACCAGTTCAATCAATTAACCACAACACTTTCAAGTTTTTAAACATTTTAATTGGATCCCCAATTATTGGGACTGTATAGTGCGTGAACTGGGTGTGAAATCATTTGTAAATTTTATTAATTTGTTGTAAAATTGTCAGCTCAGAGGCTGACATGTATCTTAGGCAGTTCAACATTCAAACGTATAATTCCCTCTTATTTCAGTATATGTGTTTCATTACAGCTTTTAAGTCAGTCATTCAATTTGTAATTTCTCGGTTTCAATTTAGTGTTCATTTTATATATATATTTTCTAAATTTTAAATTCAGTTTGGTTCATATGGTATAGAAATTTCTGGGGTAGTTAGGTGGATTCACAAGTTTAATCCTGAATGGATGCATGTTCATACAGTAGTAAACGTGTTGTTGAGACAGGTTGAATTATGCACCGACTGGCAAACGAACATGTCGGTCTCTGGGCCAAAATTACTTTTTAAAAGGGTTATAAGATTCATGACATATTTCTATTTTGACAACTTAGCAATGTTTCTATATACATATCTATATATATATATATATATATATATATATATATATATTCTATTAATTAATTATAATAACTGGGGGGGTTCATTGTTTTCTAAAATTTTATTTCTCACAGTATAAGAGCCCAGTGGGGCAGAATTTTATAATAGTATTAGGCACTTGGCCAAATTTTAGAATTTATTATGTCCTGGGGACTACTGGAGTTGCACAAGCATAATCTAATACACATGTCATGTGTTATGCACAAATTAAGTATTGTAATCCTAACATGGATGTCCATAAAAGAATTAATAATATACCTCATGGGGGTAAGAAAAGGGCGTGGCAAGAGATCTTTGTATAATTGTACTGTATTGTGGAACATGTGATGTATTGTATATTTGTGTGTGTATTTTGGGGGGTTATATGTATTGTACATGTAGGTGTATTTTTGGGGGAGTTTAGATATAGGGTTTTTAGAAAAGAAAGATGAAACATAGGATTATATATCCCTTTAATTTTGATGACATTAATTTATTCTATCTCAATTAATTTTTGCTGAATATTTCTTCTAAGAAAGTAATTTATTTTAATTAACTTTAATAACAAGTATATGGATTTGTCACTATTTAATTTTAATTAATTTGTTGGAGAATTTGTTATTCTAATTAATATTATCAAGAAGTCTATAAAAATTATCTCCATTAAGTTCAATGGATCATTTTAAAGAGAACATAGAAAATAAATTTTATATTCTTAATATTTTACAGGAAACTTTATTTAAAGAATAGTAATGATTTTAAATTTTAATTCATTTTAAGGAGAGATAGCAAATAAATTTTATATGTGTTAATAATTTTCAGGTGACATTGTTGAAGGTGTATAAATTATTTTAATTAACAATTTAAGGGGATAATAGATTCTGACTGTTGTGTTTGTTGATTTTGTTATTAATATTGTTTTCAAAATGGAGATAGAATAATAAAAGGGATTTTATTAATTGTTTAATTTATGAGTTTTCATTGCAAGTCCCGTCTCACTGGATCCAGCGCATTTTTGGCTTCTCTAGGCTTTGGTCTAGTTCTAATTAAATTGTGGCCCCTCTTTTCAAAAAAAAAAAATTCAAAAAAAGTTTCAAAAAAAAATAATCTTTTTTTTAACAGCCTAAGTTAAAGAGGGGTTACATTTGGTAGCAGAGCGTGGTTGAGAATAGGGTCAACCCGTGGGTCCTGTGGGTGTGACGGGGCTTGCAAACTTAGGAAACATTTTGGGAGTTCTAATGGAACTTAGAAAAATTTTGAAAGGCCCTATATCTAAAGGTGAATATTTTTGTTAGGTTTAAGGTTTTGTGTTATATATGTATATGTACTTGCCCGCCTTGAATAGTTGATAGTGCCACGTGGTGAGAAATTTTAGAAGGGGACATTCCTTTGGAAACGCGACTTATCGCAGATCTGTGCCTGGGTGGAGATGGTTTGAGTAGTACCTTGCCCATATTTGGGGAGGTGTTTTAATTATGCGGTATGGCCCGATCGGCAGTCGGTCTCCTCCGATATACGGTAGCCGAAGAAATATTGAGAATATTTTTGAAAATTTTCGTTGGTCGGTGTTTTTGTCGTTTTGTGTGTTAGTGTGTGTGTCGCGTTCCATTTGTGTAGAGTTGTTGAGAGAGAGCAGTTCAGGTAAGTGGGCTGGGTCCTCCCAACGGTAGGAGGACCCGCAGTCTACTCGAAGGAAGGGTTTAGTACTCGAGTTTTTTCTGATTCCTGTATTAATTGTCTTTAGTTCTAAGGTTGTGTGTTTTGTTTTGTGTGCCGACCGCGAAGCGACGATGAGTGCACTAAACCTCGAGCTGTTTTTGCGGGATGAACTTGAGTTCGAGCTCCGGGCCCGGGGCAAAGACCCTCGAGGGAATGTTCAAATTTTACGACGGCAGCTCCGAGAAGCGCTGGCCGCGGGTGACGCGCTCTCTAAGGTCACCATTACTGACCAAGAGAGCGAGTGGGAAATTTGTAGTGAGAAGTGGGAGGAGCTGCGGGAGTTAGCTCGCTGCGTAGAAAGTTTGGAGACGGGACCGGGGTGCTCTATCGGTGTCCGGCGAATCCGGCAACGGCTGCAGCATGTGATACTTAGGCTGCAGAATCTACAAGCACAAGGCGGCGAACTTGTGCCAGCCCATAACATAAACGAACTAATTCAATAGATCACCTCGACCCTCCAGGGGTCTCAACCTACTAGAGCATCCACGCCGGTTCCAGTTGCTGAGTCCGTGGTCTCAGCCGTAGACTCCTCTTATAGAGAAATAGAACCTGTTCACGCTGGTTTGGGGGCGGCGTCTTACCATAAGCTGCCCAACCCACTGTCTCACATAATTCAACAACTACCAGTCGTAGATGGACTGGAGGCAGAGAAACTTTTACCTTTTTTTAGGACCGTCTTCCAGTTGGTAGACTACCCGGGCATGTCAGAAAGTACGGTGCTCGAACTCATATTCCCTTATTGTCGCGGAACAATGGCTGACAGGGTGGCGGAGGTGATGCGTCGTAAAGGTGGAGTGGCGGAGTTCCACCGGGTGGTGTTGGGGACGTTCGTCCCCGGTAGATTGATGGACCAGTTGCGACATCGACACTTTTATAGAGTGCAGGCGCGGGGCGAACGTTTAGCCCAATACGTACAACGAATCCGGGAAGTATCTCGTATACTGGGACTGGGCATGTCGGAGGAGGAAGTGGTCCAGAACATTCTCGACGACGTCTCCTCCGAAGACCGATTACGTCTAGTTTTTGCAGAGCGGCCGCGGTGGTTTGCGGACCTGGACAGGCTCTGCGTCATGACCAAGGCCATCCAGATGAGCGACCACGCGAGGGGAGACGGTAGAGGAGAAGAACCAAGATCGCAGAGATCGGAAGGACCCAGAGAGCCTTTCTTCCCCCGACAGGCCCAGCCAGCTCGAAATCGCGAGCAACGGAATGCGGTGGTTTGTTATAATTGTAACCGCCCGGGACACGTGGCGAGAAATTGCACTCGAGGGCGCGCGCGCCCAGCACCACCTTTGTCTAGACCAGCACCAAAAAACTAGATAGACAGGGGAAGATATTTCGGAGGATGTCTTCCCCCCGCTCTAATTCTGTTCAACTTCCGAAGACCTCCAGGCAATTGTTAGTATCCAACTCTTCCGACATCAAGGTCCGGTCCACTACCTCGCAACAACTTTCTGTATGCCCCTTCCTGTCGCTCGAGGTAAAAGGGGGTCAGCTCAGAGCCTTAGTTGACTCCGGTTCGGCCCGATCCATCATCTCATCTCGGGTATACGCGGACCTTGAAAAGCAGGGCTTGATTAAGGAGTCGAACTTGTCATCTGCAGTATGCTGGACTGCATCCCGGGAAATCTTGCCTATCTCCCGGGTTATCACCTTTAAATTTAAAATCGATGGGTTTTCTTGGGTGTGGCCTTTTCTGGTTTCTCCTGCTCTGGGAGTGGATTGCATAATTGGTGCCGACTTCATCGCAAAAAGTGGTCTCGTGCTGGACATCCAAGCGCACCAATGTTTCTTTAAATTTAATCGGGAAGTTCTAATTCCGTTCCTTGGGTACCAGGGCGCCAAGCCGGGTATCCAAGAAGTAGCTTGTCCCGATTCTGCACGAGATCATCTCACTCCATCCCAGCAGAAGGCCTTAGACCATTTGTGTGAGGAATTTCCCGAGGTGTTAACTCCTACTTTGGGACTCACACACCTGCTGGAATATAAGATACGTCTAACAGATTCTAAAATAGTAAGGTCACACCCTTACAAATTCGCTCCTCCGAAGATGACCATTCTGCGAGAGAAGATTCAAGAATTGTTGGAACAAGGGGTAATTGAACCTTCTCATTCGAGCTATGCCAGTCCAGCATTTTTAGTACCAAAGCCTGGGGGCAAGCAAAGAATGGTAATTGATTATCGGAAGTTGAATTCCAATATAGAGGTGGATTCTGTTCCCCTCCCAGATTTACATTCGGCCTTTGATTGGTTCAGTGGGGCCAGATATTTCACTATTATCGATCTTAACGCGGCCTATCATCAAATTCCTCTGGCCAAAGAGAGTAGACCATATACGGCCTTTTGTGTACCCTGGAATTTGTACCAGTACACAAGGGTTCCCATGGGTTTGGCTGTGGGGGCCCAGACACTTACTCGCCTTCTCGATACGGTTTTTCACGATGTGAAATTCCGCTTCGTGTTCAACTATCTGGATGATTTACTAGTATATAGCGAGACCTTCGATGATCATCTGGGTCATCTCAGAGAAGTGTTGGGTCGGTTAAGGGATTCTGGTCTCACTGTCAATCCCGAGAAGGTTCGTTTCGCCCAAGAGAGTATTTCTTTCTTGGGCCACTTAGTTTCACACCGGGGCGTTACGGTAGACCCCGAGAGGACAGAGGGCATCCGTGACTTTCCTCCCCCTAGGGATGCGAAGGGCATAGCGAGATTCGTCGGTATGGTAAACTTTTACCGACGTTTCATACCGAACATCGCCGAAATTGCCGCACCCTTGAACGAACTGAGGAAGAAGGGCGCAAAATTTACATGGGGGGAAAATCAACAAAAAGCTTTCGACACATTGAAGGAAGCCATCATCTCCCCACCGGTGTTACGGATGCCCGACTTTTCGAAGCCGTTTATACTGCAGACGGACGCGAGTTCGGTTGCGCTCGGGGCGGTTCTATCCCAAGTTGTAGACGACGCTAGGCAGCCTGTGGCTTTTATTTCCCGGACGTTGACCCAGCAAGAACGAAAATCATCTGTTTATGAGCTAGAGTGTTTAGCTGTAGTGTACGCAATAGACAAGTTCAGGCGTTTCCTGGAACATGCTGAGTTCCTGCTCGAGACCGACAATCAGGCTCTCTCATGGCTTCTGGCTCATCCCCGGCAACTGGGTAAAATTGGTAGATGGGTGGTGAAAATCTCATCATTTAAGTTCACCGTGCAACACATTAGGGGATCTCAAAATGTGGTTGCAGATGCCTTGTCCCGCATGTTTTCCCAACCCAGTGATCCCCAAGCTGAGCAACCCTGTTCCGTTCTTTTAGACTTTCCATTAGCCTTCACTGATGTGTTACCCCATCAGTTAAACGACGAAGTGCTGGGTCCAGTCATCCAAAATATCAAGGAGGGTAACGTACAGGCCCCTTATTTCTTGTCCAAGGGAGTCCTCTGTTGTAGAGAGAGAAAAGGACGTGCACCTAAGATCGTGCTGCCTAGCAAGTTAGTGCCCATGGTCTTCAGTTATTACCATAATTCCCCAGTAGGAGGCCACAAGGGAATTTCTAAGACCATTTCCAGTGTTAGGAAACATTTTATCTGGAAGGGCATGGATAGGGACATCGCGACAAGGGTTAAGAGCTGTCATCTTTGTGGCTTGAGCAAGCCTGCCCAGAACACCAAACTAGGGTTGTTATCATCTGAGGTGGCGAGCAGACCGATGGAGAAGTTGTTCATCGACTACGTGGGGCCGTTCCCCCGTAGCAAGTCAGGTAATGCTTACCTGCTTGTTTGCATGGATGCTTTTTCTAAGTTTGCCTGGCTACTGCCCTTACGGCAGGCAACCGCTCGTTTAACCATTAACGCGCTACAGAACCAAGTGTTTCAGCATTTCGGTCTTCCGACCATCATTGTTTCGGACAATGGCCCGCAGTTTATTTCAAGTGAATTCCGGCGTATGTGTTTCGCCAGTGGGATCAAACACGTAACCACTTCCCCTTATTACCCACAACCGTCCCATGCGGAGAGATTCAATCGGAATCTCCGGTCCGCCCTAATTGCTTATCATGCAGAGCAACAAACCACCTGGGATCAGAATCTGAAGTGGTTACAATTAGCTTTCAACACGGCCCGACACGATAGTCATCAGGCCGTGCCCTTTGAAATTCTGTTTGGATTCTCGCCCGCACTCCCGTTGACCAATCTGTGGGATATCGAAGATCTTCTGCCGCGGGAGCCCAATAATAAAACAGCGGAGAGGTGGAAGGAAGCTCGGAAGAATTTGCTGCGAGCGCACGAGCGGGTCCGTCGGCGTTATAATCAGGGGCGAATTCCAAACCCCTTCCGAATTGGTGACTGGGTGTATTGCCAAAGCCACCCACTCAGCTCAGCCGTAGACAAACGTCCCGCAAAGTTGTGTTACCGCTGGTCAGGGCCATATCGCATCCTGGGATTCACGTCACCGGTGACGGCCCGGCTGGGCGTACCGGGGGACAATACTAAAATAGTGGTAAGCCATATTTCAAAATTGAAACGTTGTCGGGGGCAATCGAGAACTTTTGAAGGGGGTTAGGCCCCGTAGAGAGAGGGCGGATGTCCTTTTAAGGTGGCAGTCGTGTTCTGGCTTTAGTGGACAAGCCTCAGGAGGTCGGAAGTCTGTGACGTCACAACTCTTCTTTGATCTTTTTAGCTGTCTCTCTTTGCTGTGGGCTGACCCTGATCAGGTCAGCGTGCAGCACCCGCACACTTACATACTAAATACCTTCTTTCGTCTCTTTCGTTTTCTTTCTGAGCCTCTGTTCTCCTGAGAGCAAGTGCTGCTGGGCCGACCTAACCACGATGACCACCGGCTTGTTTTGGGGAAGGGGTACACTGCAGGGTACTCTCCCGGCGTGTAACTGTGAGGCAACTATGTTGCCCTTTTGGGGTGAGGGTGTGCCGAATCTAGTATTAGATCGGCGATTAAGCAGTATATAACGTCCGGTAAACGTTAAACGCAGTACTAATTTGAAGCGGTTTAATTGATGCTGCACTCTTGCAGCGAAGATAGGCATTAATTCTGCGCTTATCAAGTGCCTGAGACGTGCTGGCATCTAGCGACAGCCCCGGTTCGCGAGGTTGAAGCGGAAATAAGTTTTATGCAAAGTTCGTCTCACACCAAAGTTCGTCGCTGATGGCTGCATTTTTTTTACTCCGGGAGATGAAGAAAATTTCGTCCACCATCCTTCCCACTATGTCAGGCTAGATCTGAATAGAACTGCGGTAAGTCTCGCCAATACTTTCATAGTTATGTATTTAATGTTTCACTAAAGAAAGACTTGTTTAATAGGCCCCAGTGGGTGGATTTCTGATAACCTTTAAAAACCTCATAGCATTGTGCAATACGCAATTTGAAGGTAGAATTTTTAAAACACAGTAAAACTATATTAAATTCACGTGTTCGAACTACGGCACTAAAAGTCAGGGAAATAGAAATACAAAAGTATTAGTTTAAATAGTGCAAACATGGATGTAAGCAGATTCCTATTAAGTACCTATGGTTATTGCACAATGCGTAATTCGGTCTAAGTTGCATACAACTTTACTAGGGATTATTGTAAAACTTTATTCATATCAGGAAGCTTACCGAGGCACCAATTGAGAGTCATATAATCGCCAAATGGTATTAATTAATATAGTAAAGACGATGTAATCAGATTTAACCTCTCGACCACGTGGTACAAAATATGCAGACTATGTATAAAGCTTATTAAAATTGTAACAAGCCATAATTAACTATCAAAAATTCAAACATGGTAACCCGCATGGGTGAAGTTATTATTATAAAGATTTACTGTACTAAATATTTTCAAATAGGGCCTGTTGGCCATATAACCTTGTCAAGTTTTATATCTAGGTAGCTCTAGGGCTATGTTGGGATTATATATGGGTTTTGGGGGTGTGCGAACTTTCTGTGGGCATTGTGTTGTGTACTCTGGCTAATATAATGTTGTGTAATTAGGGTCCCCCGAGCAAGTCGAGGAAAAAGCCCAACAACATGACCTGAACATGTAACACCAAGAACTTCTCTCTCACTTCATCTACCGGAGGAATAGCCATGACGCCACACCAACACCTGTAATGTAGGCCACGAGATTGCCACCTCACCCCCATGGACAAAAATAAGGTGATCTCAAACCATTATATTCTTTTATACGTAGTGATGCACTCAATAAGACCCAGTGAACCAGTTCAATCAATTAACCACAACACTTTCAAGTTTTTAAACATTTTAATTGGATCCCCAATTATTGGGACTGTATAGTGCGTGAACTGGGTGTGAAATCATTTGTAAATTTTATTAATTTGTTGTAAAATTGTCAGCTCAGAGGCTGACATGTATCTTAGGCAGTTCAACATTCAAACGTATAATTCCCTCTTATTTCAGTATATGTGTTTCATTACAGCTTTTAAGTCAGTCATTCAATTTGTAATTTCTCGGTTTCAATTTAGTGTTCATTTTATATATATATTTTCTAAATTTTAAATTCAGTTTGGTTCATATGGTATAGAAATTTCTGGGGTAGTTAGGTGGATTCACAAGTTTAATCCTGAATGGATGCATGTTCATACAGTAGTAAACGTGTTGTTGAGACAGGTTGAATTATGCACCGACTGGCAAACGAACATGTCGGTCTCTGGGCCAAAATTACTTTTTAAAAGGGAAGATTCATGACATATTTCTATTTTCACAACTTAGCAATGTTTCTATATATATATATATATATATATATATATATATATTTTCTATTAATTAATTATAATAACTGGGGGGTTCATTGTTTTCTAAAATTTTATTTCTCACAGTATAAGAGCCCAGTGGGGCAGAATTTTATAATAGTATTAGGCACTTGGCCAAATTTTAGAATTTATTATGTCCTGGGGACTACTGGAGTTGCACAAGCATAATCTAATACACATGTCATGTGTTATGCACAAATTAAGTATTGTAATCCTAACATGGATGTCCATAAAAGAATTAATAATATACCTCATGGGGGTAAGAAAAGGGCGTGGCAAGAGATCTTTGTATAATTGTACTGTATTGTGGAACATGTGATGTATTGTATATTTGTGTGTGTATTTTGGGGGGTTATATGTATTGTACATGTAGGTGTATTTTTGGGGGAGTTTAGATATAGGGTTTTTAGAAAAGAAAGATGAAACATAGGATTATATATCCTTTTAATTTTGATGACATTAATTTATTCTATCAGTTAATTTTTGCTGAATATTTCTTCTAAGAAAGTAATTTATTTTAATTAGCTTTAATAACAAGTATATGGATTTGCCACTATTTAATTTTAATTAATTTGTTGGAGAATTTGTTATTCTAATTAATATTATCAAGAAGTCTATAAAAATTATCTCCATTAAGTTCAATGGATCATTTTAAAGAGAACATAGAAAATAAATTTTATATTCTTAATATTTTACAGGAAACTTTATTTAAAGAATAGTAATGATTTTAAATTTTAATTCATTTTAAGGAGAGATAGCAAATAAATTTTATATGTGTTAATAATTTTCAGGTGACATTGTTGAAGGTGTATAAATTATTTTAATTAACAATTTAAGGGGATAATAGATTCTGACTGTTGTGTTTGTTGATTTTGTTATTAATATTGTTTTCAAAATGGAGATAGAATAATAAAAGGGATTTTATTAATTGTTTAATTTATGAGTTTTCATTGCAAGTCCCGTCTCACTGGATCCAGCGCATTTTTGGCTTCTCTAGGCTTTGGTCTAGTTCTAATTAACTTGTGGCCCCTCTTTCAAAAAAAAAAAAAATTAAAAAAATAATCTTTTTTTTTAACAGCCTAAGTTAAAGAGGGGTTACATGTTTAAACTAAAATTCTTATAACGTGAATGCAACCTTACCCTAGTACTGAAGTCAGCTTGAGATAATGAATTATTTATACCGGTGATGGGTAATTGAGATTTAATTATTTTTAGACCCATGCGATGTGCGAAATTCATGGTGCAGAAGTTAGCTTGCGATCCTGAGTCCAAAAAAATCCTAACTGGTTGCTTCCTACCTGCATGGTCAGTTGTCATGCAGACAGCGGTGGATAATAATATAGATTTGTTAGTTTGCAGTTTTAGTGCACACTGATTGTTGCTGCACGAAGCGTTATTGCCTGACACGTGGATCATTGTGTGGTGGCGTTTAGCGCATGTCCTGCAAGCAAATTTGGAAGGACAGTGTGCGAGATCATGGCCTGGACATATGCAATTTAAGCAGTTTATTTTTAATTAAAATGTTTTTTCGTTCCATGGGAGACATAGCCACGAATTTTGGACAGTCAGAAAGGCGATGTTTACCACGACACAGCTGACAGATGTTATTACCGATATGAGAATGGAATGTCGACCTTGTTATCTCAACCGGTTTAATAGCCTTGCGATAGTGATTCTTATCGCTAACGTATGTTCTGCTTACTGCACCGTTGACGTTTTGCAATAACTGCCTTCTATTATTTAAAAATTTAATAAAATTATCGAAATTAGGAAATCGTTCATCTGAAAGACTTTCTTTCCAGAGCCGACACGTCTGGTTGTCGAGTTTTTGCGTTAAGTATTGAACGAAAATGATTTCAAATGTATTTACCGTTAAATTCAGTGCATTTAAAGCATTTATATTCGCGGTGATCTCGTCAATGAACTTGGAAATGCTAACCATGGACTCTTGTTGAATGGACTTGACGCCCAAGACATTCCCTATGTGATAGGCTGAGACAATTAATTTGCTGTCGTACCTGGCTCTTAATAGATCAATAGCTACCGCATAATTTTCATGTGTGATTGGAAGAGATTTTATTACATTTAACGCCTCGTCCCTTAATGAAGAGTGCAAATAGTGTAACTTCTGAATGTCCGTCAGGTCAGTTCTGACGTGCACTAATTCCACAAATATACTATAATAATGTTGCCAATCAATAATGCTGCCTGAGAATCAGGGCAGTTTAATCGGTTCTAACTGTATGGGGGGGGGGTTAATTGGTGTAACTTGAGCTTGAACCAACGGTTTCTTGTTCACCTCCTCTACTTGCTCTAATAAATGGTGTAACTTGCGCTTAATATTACAGAGATTATCCTCTGTTTGAACTCTGTCACTGACTGATGCGAAATCGGAATCGTCAGCCTCAATCTGAGTCTGATTTCGTCATACTTCGCGGACAATTCCATCAAATGGCGGAGTTTAATTTTCAATGCATGATGATCGCTTACGTCCGGGTCAAAATTGTCAGCGAAAGTATTCACACGGGATATAGACGCCTTAATTGTGCCCCGTTTCTTAATTAACGCCTTCACATCAGCCATGACCGTAATGTAAAATATGATTTGAAAACGATAGTTAAATGTAGAGCAGGTGAACAATTGTTGTAATTTGTGAATAATTTGGTGAAATCTGATATGATGCGGGAACCAGTGATCTGTGTACACCTTAATATATGACTTACTATAATAGGTACTTCATTTGCTTAAAAAATAGTTATGAAAGTTATTGAAAACATGAATTATTCAAATGACAATATACCTATAGCCCCATCACATCACTTAAATTTCTTAATACATTATAGTACAGCTACGTAAATGAAATTTTATGTACGTATGTACATATGAAAATCTAGATAAAAATACAAGTTTATGACCACTTGACAATAATATCTGTTCATGTAGAAATTATTAAATGCTATTAAATCTGTGCAAAAATATTACTTAGTTTGCTGTACCCAAGTACATGAAAAAATTATAAAAAATTAAAGTTTATAGTCACGTGGATGTTGAATCCCGGCGTGCTCAAGCTGGCTTCGATCCCGTTGTTCGATCCTGTTCGGCAATCCTTAGGAGTTGGCACACCGCCTGTTTCTGCTGGTCGGGTGACGCAGAAGTTGTAGCTCTCCGTAATTTTAAAGTTGTGGAATTTCGTTGCTGTAGAACAAATGATGCTGTCTTGCCGTGTCTTGTCGTCTCAGAGTTGCTGCTCTGCAGAATCTTGCAGTGTTGAGTACGAAGTACTTTTTAGAAGGCATGCAACGGCCAGCAATCTGAAGTTTGAAAATGTTGGGGCTTGTACCAAACGTCGTTAGGGCCCATTAAATAAAATATTTCTGAAATCGTAGTGGACCAAGATCCGGTCGCGGTGGACCAAAAATGCGGTCGCCTTAGACGCTCTCGATGAATCTTAAGTTGGTCTTAGAACGCTTATTAAAGTGCTGGTGTGAAATGAAATGATGAAGTGGACTGTATATTCATGAGATAATAGTTTATTGAAAAATTGACAAGAAATAATTGCTGGCGCGTGCAGTTTTAGCGCGGCGTAATGCCGAGAATTAATATAGAATTAAATATTGAAAACCCATAACAAAGTGTAGAGGCCGAGATCGCCCAAGTAAAATTATCGCATGCTGGTGATGTTAAAATTATAAAATATTCAAAGCTTTATGTAGCGCTGCGGCTAGCGAACAAGGCGTGATGCCTGTACGGAGTCTTGCAAAGAACTAACTTAGATTTGGCTGCTGTCGGCCTGTCTCAAACCGACAGCAGATAACAGATATAAAAATGACGTCACTACACGCACCTGCAATGCAGCATTTTAAAGTACAAAGTTTTCATAGGTACAAAGTTTAACCATAGACACTGTGCCTAAATCCTCAAAGGTTTAGAGTGACAGGTCAAGAATTTTGTAAAATATAAATGTTATTACACACAACTGTAACATAATGGACATTCAGACTTATAATATTGTAACCGAAATTATATAACGGGTCATAACACTATAATATGCCTTATACAGCATTCGTGTTCTTCTTCGAAATCGCTACAGCGTTGTAAGGGGCTTGACTTCGCTACTCGCCTTTATTTTCTTCTTCCCCCAAACGTCTTGAGCTCCTGACTCATTCTTCCCATTCCAACTCATTGCCGCTTTGATATTATAAACTGCCTCATTCCTCCTACGTCTGTAACAAAGATTCTTTTGATTCCGTCAGGGTCAGGCTTTACCTTTCTCGTCTGAATTCACTTTTTTCGTATGCCTACCTTACTACATTATTTTAATAAAAAACTGATCCTGGCATAAATAATAAAAATGATCCAAAAATAAATATATATTGTTACGACATCACAGAACAATCTACGTGTTTATCGAATGTTCCAAAGTGATCCGGAATGTAACGTGTGTGGCGTACATGCTTGTTGACGCATTTTCTATACTGTGCCAGACTTCGCGCGGGCGCACGGACTGTGTCAAGGCCGCAAGTAATTACGTTGTAACTATACTGGCGCTATCGCGCATTATGGAATAATCTAGTAATTTGGGGTGGTATAAATACCAGTACTCAACGACGTTCAGTTCAGTATTAGTGCGATATATTGACAGTGCGGTTCGAGAGTTATAGTCGCGATATTACTCCAAGAGGTTATTAGTTAAGAGTGGTATTTTGTAATCAAACTGTATAATTGTAATACAATTGTGTTTAATTTTAGTGGACATTTATTGCGTGTGAACAATTTTCATTTGATTTGTTGTAGAGACTGTGTTGTTAATTACGAACTGTTTAACTGTAAAAATTAAAGGTGTGATTAGTGACTTAATTGGTGTCTTGTACTTATTTTGTTTTCCACTGTACCTACGACGATCAAGTAGACCGTCGTAACAGTGGTGTCAGAACTGGGATAGAACGGTTAACAGTGGAAACAGTGGACACTTTGTACAAGACGAGTGTAATTCGTAATTAATCGGAAAACAATGGATGCAAGTCAGATGATGGAAGCTTTCCAAACGTTGCTGCGGCAGACACAGGAAAAAGCAGAAAGGCGACAAAAAGAAGAAAGAAGACAAGAAAGAGAAGAAGCAGAAAAACGACAGGATGAGAAACGCAGACAGGAGGCGGAAGAAGCAGAAAAACGACAGGATGAAAAACACAGGCAGAAAGAGAAGAGGCTGAGGAATGTCAGAAAGCACTAATGCTGGAAACAGAAGAAAGACAAAAAGAAGAACGGAAGCGTGAAACAGAAGACATCAAGGAGTTAATACAGGAGCAAAAGCAGACACAAGAACAAACCGCTGCAGAATTGGGTCTCCTACGAGGTGAGCTTAATAAGCAAGTTACTAAAATATCGGAGGTACAAGAATCAATGATATTATAAATAGCTGAATTAAAAAAATCTGTCTCGATTGTTAAATAATCGATGTCAACAAAAATATCTGTCATAGAAGAATCAATGTCTACAAAAATGTCTGTCATAGAAGAATCCGTGTCAAAAAAATATCTGCAGTAGAAAACTCAATGGCAAACATAAGAGAACAAATTAAAAGTAAAGTTGTGCAGTGCCTGAAGATGTGAACAGACTGTACCAATGATAAAGACAGAAAAAGACACAGAAAATAAGCTAACAGAGAAAGTTGCCTGCAGTAGGGACAGTTCATGTCAAAGCTCCAATCTTTGACGGAAGCAGTCACTGGGCAACATACCTCCGCCAATTTAAAGCTGCTGCATGCGCAAATAGTTGGACAGAGAAAGACAAGGCTGTTTCACTCGTTCTTGCATTAAAAGGACCTGCGGCAGAATTACTACAGAAAGTGTCACCTGACGGCCAAAACACCTAGCCGAATTGATAAAAGCTCTAGAATTATGGTATGGTGATAAACATTTGCGAGATATGTACTGCACCCAGTTGAGAGCAAGGCGACAACATTCCGGGGAGAGCCTTCAAGAGTTTGAAGCAAGTATCGACAGACTAGTTAGGTTGGCCGATCCAACCTAATCAGTGTCTATCCTGAAGCGCCAGAAGGTTTTCGAACGAGTTTTGCTATGCAGACATTTACTGCCGGTGTCCGAGATAATGAATTACAGCAAGTGTTACGAATGGCAAGACACCAGAACAGTGCGGACGCCCTGGTACATTACGTGCTTTGCAATTTGAAGCCGCCAAATCAGCGGCTGGTTGGACAAGTCATAAAGTGCGCGCGCGCTAAAAAATCGCGACGGCACAGACGATGAAGAAGAACAACAAGGAACAGAGACTCAACGGTCGGCGCCGCAGAATAAAATAAGAAAGGATGGAAGACCGAAGTGTTATAGATGTGGGAAACCTGGACATCTACAACGAGATTGTCGGGTTAGAATTCAGCATCAGGGAAACGAGCAATAATCGGTACAACGGGGCGTGTGCTGACTAACTGGAGGAACGAAGCCCCTACACAATACGCAATTTCTAAACTTCAGAAAAACAGCGGGAGCTTGGTAGTTACCGGATTTGTTCAAGAAAGGCCAACCTCGATTACAGTTGACACAGGCGCAGCAGTTTCTATTGTGCGCCCCGACGTGGCGAAAGATCTCAAGCCAATCTGGTGCTCTTGCAGCTTGCGAACAGCTACTGGACAGCCTGTAAAAGTGTTTGGCAAAGTGGAGAGACGCCTACGCCTCGGTCGACTTGAGTTTAATCATCAAGTACTTGTTGCAGACATTGTGGATGAAGCAATTCTTGGTGTGGACGTTATGAACGCATACGGATTTATAGTCGACTTCAAAAACAATGTCTTGAGAATCGGAGGCGAAAAGGTAATGCTATCAACAATGACGACAGCAGAAAAATCGATGGACGTCATAAACCAAGTGGGCGTAACTGTTCCGCCAAACTCCGAAAAGAACATGGTTAGAACCGAGGTAGATACTAGGGGCAACCAGTGCTCTATATTCGAACCCCAGGTAGTCAGCACATCGGGCATACCAATTGCCAGAAATTTAGTAAAACCTGACGAAACCAGAAATGTACCTATTAGAGTGGCGAATATTTTGGATCAAGCTATCACTTTACAAAGCAATACGCTCCTAGGCAAATTGACTCCTGTGGCCTGGGTAGCCGGAATGACGCAACGAAGATCCAGTGCTTCGGATAATTCCAAATTACCAGAGGAACTGCAAGAATTATTGAACAGATCTTCTAACGACCTCTCAAGTGGTGAGGTAAAAGAACTCAGACAGTTTTTACATGAATTCAAAGATTGTTTTGCAGTTCGGGGACAGTCACTGGGAAGAACCTCTCTTGAGCAACATCGCATCAATACCGGGGACACAACATCGATACGCCAACCTCCTCGAAGGGTTCCATTATCTAAACAAGAGGAAATGTCTCGGTTAGTACAGGACATGTTGACAGAGGGAGTAATCGAATCTTCGTCAAGTGCTTGGTCTTCTCCTGTAGTGCTGGTAGCGAAGAAGGATGGTGGATTTCGTTTCTGCGTAGACTGCCGGATGTTAAATGACGTTACAAAGAAAGACTGCTATCCATTACCTCGCGTTGACGATACACTCGACACGTAATGAGCACAGTGGTTTTCCACATTGGACCTGAAGAGTGAATATTGGCAAGTGGGTCTTCATCAAGAAGACAATGTAAAGACCGCTTTCTCGAACCCAAGTGCCTTATTCCAATTTAACGTCATGCCATTTGGACTCTGTAATGCACCGGCAACATTTGAAAGATTGATGGACCTGGTACTCCGAGGCCTGACATGGAAAACTTGCCTTGTTTATTTAGACGATGTCATAGTCATCGGGAAGACTTTCAAAACCATTTGGAAAACCTTAAGGAGGTTCTAACTAGAATTCACGGTGTCCAACTGAAGCTGAGCCCGAAGAAGTGTTTTCTAGTCCAGAAGGAAGTACAGTATCTGGGTCATCTGGTTTCGGCAGCATTGATCCTAATAAAGTAGACACCGTAAGAGACTGACCAGTGCCGAAGAGTAAACACGAAGTTCGGAGTTTCCTGGGTTTATGCTCATATTACAGACGTTTTGTGAAAGGCTTCACTACTATTGCTGAGCCACTACATGAGCTAACAGAAAATAAACGAAACTTTCAGTGGTCGAGGGAGTGTGATCAAGCATTTAGGACTTTGAAGATTGCATTATGTTCGCAGCCAATTCTCGCTTTCCCAGATTCCGAATGGAAGTACATTGTGGACACAGACGCAAGCAATACTGGTCTAGGAGCAGTTTTGTCTCAAGTTCAAAATGGTGAAAAACGAGTAATAGCGTATTACAGCAAGACACTTCCTAAACCGGAGAGAAATTATTGCGTTACAAGGAGAGAGTTGCTGGCAATCGTCCGAGTGTTGGAGCACTTCCATAAATACCTCTATGGAAGAGAGTTTTCACTACGTACCGACCATGCCGCGCTTGCATTGCTTTTAAGATTTAAAAATCCGGAAGGACAGTTGGCAAGGTGGCTTGAACATCTGCAAGAGTACAACTTCAAGATACAACATCGACGGGGGCGCCTGCAGGGTAATGCAGATGGCTTATCACGAAGACCGTGCCCGGAAGACTGCCGACATTGCCACAGAAAGGAAGAACAAAACTCAAGCGAACATGTTCAAGCCATCATTGTAGATTTCCTGGCTGACGGCTGGAAACACAAGACTGTCGACAAGAACAAATGACTGATGAAGGCATTAGACCGATCTTGACAGCAAAAGAGGAAGGTCGCCGCCCGGATTGGCACGATATCTGACATGGTTCCGAAGTGCTGAAGGGCTACTGGCACAATGGGAATCTCTCACCTTAGAAAACGGATTGCTGAAAAGAGCTTGGGAAAGTGCAGATGGACGAGATGTGGTCATGCAGTTGATAGTTCCCCGAAGTGAAGTGCAGTCTGTTTTGAAGGAGATGGATGATGGAACATCTGGAGGCCATCTTGGCGTTAACAAAACCCTTGACAAAATACGGAAGCGATTCTATTGGCTTCATCTTCGCCACGACATAGAGGAATGGGTTCGGACGTGTGAAATATGTGCTGCAAGCAAGGGCCCACAAACCAGAAGCAGGGAAAAAATGAGACAATATAACGTTGGACTGCCTTTCGAGAGAATTGCCATAGACATTGCTGGACCATTCCCAGTTACTGACGATGGAAACCGGTACATCATGGTTGTAGGTGACTACTTTACTAAGTGGGTGGAAGCCTACGCAATTCCAAATCAGGAGGTTACCACTGTGGCAAAGCAGTTATTTCACTTCTGTTGCCGTTATGGAGCCCCTATGGAAATCCATATGGATCAAGGGAGAAATTTCGAATCAGGAGTGTTTAAAGAATATGCCGTCTACTCGGAATTCGAAAGACCAGGACAACGCCTCTGCATCCTCAGTCGGACGGGATGGTTTAGAGATTCAATAGGACACTTGAGCAGTATCTTTGGAAGGTTGTTGACGAGAACCAAACAGACTGGGACCAACGTATACCACTATTCCTCATGGCGTATAGATCATCAGTACACGACACAACCGGCATGATTCCAGCAAAATTGGTGTTTGGGCGGGAGATTCGTCTTCCTGGGGACTTAATGTTAGGATCACCTGAGACTCAGTCCCAAGAGCCACAGAACTATTCCTCGCAATTAAAAAACCAACTGCGAGATATGAATCGCTTGGTAAGAGGACGGCTGAAGATTGCCAGTGATAAAATGAAAACTCGGTATGACATTCACAGCAATAGTGTGGGTTTCCAAGAAGGAGATCAGGTCTGGTTGTTCAACCCAAAGCGCTGTCGTGGTCGCTCACCTAAGCTTCAGTCTAACTGGGAAGGACCCTACATTGTGAAAAAAAGAATCATCGATCGGATTCAACAGGAAGGGCAGCGAAAGTTCAAGGTCGTCCACCTAGATCGCCTGGCTAAGTACTACTTCAGAGACAGTTTGCCAGTTCGGGACGAACAGCCTTAAGGGGGGCAGTGTTACGACATCACAAAACAATCTACGTGTTTATCGAATGATCCAGAGTGATCCGGAATATAACGTGTGTGGCGTACGTGCTTGTTGACGCATTTTCTATACTGTGCCAGACTTCGCGCGGGCGCACGGACTGTGTCAAGGCCGCAAGTAATTACGTCGTAACTATACTGGCGCTATCGCGCATTATGGAATAATCTAGTAATTTGGGGTGGTATAAATACCAGTACTCAACGACGTTCAGTTCAGTATTAGTGCGATATATTGACAGTGCGGTTCGAGAGTTATGGTCGCGATATTACTGTGTGCGTTCAAGTGGTTATTAGTTAAGAGTAGTACTTTTTAATCAGACGGTATAATTGTAATACAATTGTGTTTAATTTTAGTGGACATTTTATTACGTGTGAACAATTTTCATTTGATTTTTTGTAGAGACTGTGTTGTTAATTACGAACTGTTTAACTGTAAAAATTAAAGGTGTAATTAGTGACTTAATTGGTGTCTTGTACTTATTTTGTTTTCCACTGTACCTACGAGACGATCAAGTAGACCGTCGTAACAATACGTTTTTCAAAAAGACGTTAGTTGGATATTCACAGTACATAGGTGGGAAGATGTGCTTATAGACAAACTGTATGTAAAGCAAAACGTCTCAGAATTACACTCCCAGAGCAAGAGCAAGACTCTTCTTGGAAACATCTTGAGAATAACCAGCAAATTTCTGTTTCTAAATGTGCTTCCTTCCAGCTGGCGTTTTCAATTAAACTTCAATACTAGCATGCTTCCTGATATTCAGAAATCGCTCACTATTTTGAACGAAGTGCATTCATTATTAAATCAGTTTTAATGTTAAATCATTTTTAATTATGGTAAAAATTACAAAAATCCCAATTTTCTCTTATTTCTTTAGTAACATAACAATTGTAGAGCACACAGTCATTGAACACTAAAAATTTGAAACATTTGGATTTAGGTTACAATTTCTTTTATTCTGACGTTTTGCGAAATTTTTGCAATTGTTTAAGATCTAAGTTTAATTGTGTAATTGTTAATTGTTTAAGATGTTTAATCTATATTTTTGGAATCTCAGGTCCCAACAACACTCAGACGTTAGGTAAAAATTCTCTTTAATTTGATGCTCTACATGAATTTTTGCGATTTTATCAATATTTTCACATACTTTTTGGACCCTGACACCCACAAATTTTGGATTTGAAGTTTTCAAAAATGATCAGTATACTTAGATTGTGACTAAGCTTTCCTTTAATTTGTACACCACGTGGCCGTTTGCTATGTTTCTATAACTTTTACCCATCACATGTTTGCCTCTCGTCACCTACTTTTGGGGGGTGTAAATCTCAAAAACGATAGGGTTCTGTAGGATAAAAGTTTTACTACAATCGGTTGGTGCGTTCAAACGTTATCGTGAGACACACCGCCAAACAGACAGATAGAAAGATGGATAGACAGACAAATAAATGTCAAATGGTCGAGTTGAAACTGAGAACTCGCTACGCTCATTCAATTACCCCTGAAACCAAACATGTTAGCTGACACCAATCATTAATAATAATTTCTTATCGTACATCATATTTGTGAAACTTAAAGAGATCACAACTATAAGTCAAGATATCAATATGAACAACTGGAGGCTTTAATGGAAATCAAAACGAAAGCTAGTTACGACATATTGTATCCATACTATAGTAGTCTCACTAAAAACGTTTGTGTTGGTTCAAAGCAATTCTTGTCACCCGTAATTAGTCGTGATTATCAGTCGTAGCTGCACCCATATAGTCGCGTTGTTGGCACGTTCCTGTATCACTTAAAGCCTACAATGACAGCAGAATGAAGACGACACGACGAGTTGACAGCTGAATGCTGAATGTGGCACTCGGAGACCATGTGTCAACGTACTAACGGCACAATCTGGCTGGCGTTTATCATAGCAAAGTGCTTTGCATGTAAACGTTCTAAGCGCGCACGCTATAACAAAACATCTATTAACAACAACTCGATAAGCATTACGCCATATATCTAGAGTTAACCGGTATTAATTTCTATTAGTTAACTTTATAACATCTGGTGATATGAATTTGGCATGGACAGGCTTTGGCCGTTCACATCCCGTACACATTTCGCGTATACAATAGCATCGGCTTTCCTGATTCATATACTCTCAAACGGTTTCCTAGATTTCATAAATCTTGTTTCATCTAATCTTTTGATCGTAGTACCTATATGTCAGTTATTCGACAAATTACTGTTTTCTTCTTCATTTAGAGACCAAATATGTTCCTTCTTATTTTCCATGCAAATGCATAGACAATGGAAATATCTGTTCGTTATACTATCAGACTTCAACAAACCTTCATTTTAATCACTTGTTAGATCATTTCAGATTTTAAAAGATTCATATTTACCTCGTACGCTTGATCTTAAATAACGTACTTTCGGTTTTTATATTTTCTGGAGAAAAGGCATATTTTGTGAATCTGCATAGTGCGTGTTTCGATACCAAAAATCTAATAATTTCATCATCAACATCAACCTCAAGGAGTAGTGTCATCCTGAACCTGTTCCGGAACCCACTTCACTCTCGGCTGTCCTACATCTCTCTTTGCCTGCGGTCTATATTCCATTGCTAGCACTAGAATCCTGTCACCCGCCATTCTTCCCAAATGTTCTCACCATCTTCTTTTCTTGCTCCTTAGCTGTTCCAACAATGGGTTGATCCCCAGTTCCGTTCTTATATCCACATTCTTCTTTCTATCGAAAATGGTACAGCCCAGAGTACTCCTCATAAACTTCATCTCTGCTGCCTGAATCTTTGCTTTGTCTCTTTCTTTTATTACTCTACCCTCATCTCCATACATCAATACTGGTACCGCTATAGTGTTAAAAAACCTTATCCTTGTTTCCTTTTTTGTCTTATTTTTAAGGTGTCTGTGAATTGTTCCACATATATTCCTAAATTGTCTAATACTGGGGCCGTTCTTGAATAAAGGGTAGGCAATTTCTTTTCATATGTCCTGGTGCAACCTGTGTTTCGTACAAGATTCCAGGATTCATAGTTTACGCTGGCTTCGAAGACCCAGCATACGGTATTCCTGGCTGCTAATACTACTAGCAAAGTTATTACTAGGCAGGAATACCACACTCTTGTCGTCATCGCATCGAATATATAAAACAAACGTTTCATGGTAATCGAATTACCGCCGCGTAGCATAACAACCATTACACTACCCCACAAAGAAAGCTCGATTGTTCCAGTGTGGAACTATGGATAATGCGGTTACTCAAAAAATAATTATTCTATTTAAAATTCTGGTACAAATAAAATCACATTTATTGAATCAGAACTAGCTGAAAGCATCACAGTTTTAGCGACAACGCATTTCTCCGTCTCAACAAACTATCGACCAGCACGTGCATCGACGTTATTTCTTCTTCTTATACTTCTGTTCTCTTCCAGCGTCCATCAACCGACAAAAGTAAAAAAAAAGAAAACACGTTCGAAACACGGTGACACATTGCTTAGTTCAATTACACATCGATCGATCGATCGCCTGACTGATAGAACCAATGAGCTGTGCAGAGTCGATAATTCAGATGCCAAGGACGAGAGTCACATTAACTGGGACCGCGGCCAGAGACAAAGTAGTGTAACCGATAAGGCGACGTTAAACGGCGGATTTCACGGTAGAACGCGTGTCGTAGTCTGTGGTGAAACAAAGAGAGGAAAAACGGATGAAAAACAAAAGGGAAAGTAGAAGAGAGGGAGCGAGAGAAGGAGGGAGAGACACGGGAGGACAGAGACAATAGTTTGGTTAGCTTGACTTTGAACTAACCCTTGCTGAGACCCGGAAAAAATACAAACGAAATAAATATTTATAATAAAACAAAAAGGTACAATAGTTAAATAAGAAGTCATAGAATTTGTTGTTCTTTTTCATAATTTTCATAGCATTTAATCTAACATACTCAGCAGTATTCTGTCAATGTCATCAGATGGAGAATTAGAAATTAGTAAACAAATACTCAAGGTGTTTCAGGAAGTTTCTGCGTATTGCATTGGCGTATTTTCTCCACCAAAATAATTTTAAAAGTTTATATAAACTTAGCTCTGGAGAGGTTTTGTTTTCTACTTATAGCCAATAGAAGCTTTATGTTTTTTTACCTTACTCAGTAAAACAACACGATACTGAAACTGTGTGGATAAAACAAATGACACGCAGTTGACTATTTCAGATGTAACCTTGCGTAAAGAATTTTTAAAATACTGCTTTCAAGCCTGCAAATTGTACGCTTTTAATTAATGTAATCTGAAAATTGCATGTTTACATTTTTTCATAAATCTACTTTTAAAGTGCTTTAAAATAAATCAGTTTTCTGTATATCTCATGAAGACTTGAATTCGGTGATGAATGATTCGATGTAAATACCATTGAAGAAAAATATTTATAAAAATGAAAAATTAAAAACTTTTATTCACAATAATACCGCAAAAAATTTTTAAAATTTTGAGCGAAGAGGATAATAAAGATAGACCTATTTTCTTTAAAAACATTTACAAGGACAAAATCGTTTAAATCAAAAGTTAAGAAGCTGAGTCATTTTGAAGCACATTAATTATGTTTCTTCTACACAAATATAAAAGTGTAATTTTCAAATCATTTTTTCGAATTTTCATACAACTTAAAGCCTTAGAACTACTTTATTTGTAATTCTTTAGGCAGAATTATATATATGAAACCATCAGTTTAATATTATTACTTTTATTCACATAGATGAAGTATACAATTGTTTTACTTCAAGGCAAATAACTAGAAAAGAAAGCGTTTCCTCACTGTTTATATGAGGTGATCAAAAAGTCACGTAAGCCAAAAACACAGAATATAACAAATAAATTTAAATAAACACATTAATTAAAACGTTTCGTTGCCCATTTACTTGCGTATTTGTCTGTAAAATAACTCTAAGACAATTTAGGTGTCAAAAAACTCATTTTACGTTTCTCTCTCTAAACAGTAGACATTTACAAAACAATTATAAGCTCAACAAAACTCAGTAATTAATGCCACCTATTCTTGAAACGCGTGGTTCATTAAGAAAAGACTCAGTGTTACCAACAGCGTATCTCCGATTTCCCTACATATCCCTACTGTAGAGAAACTTGTTTTCAAATTCTAGTTGCGAGACTTTTCGACCATACGACATAACAAATTTTTTATTATCTTGGTGAGTTAAATACACCTATGAAATACAGCAAAAAGTTCCTGAAACACCCTGTATACTCTGAGATTACTGATATTCAACAACGGTGATAATTGAAAATCAGCTATAGCCAGAATAGCAAAGACAAAATTAACAAAAACATGCGAAGACCAAGCCATTTTAAAGTGAGTAAAAGTAATGCTGCTGATACGTATGAGACCTTTGCGTCTGAAACTTTGACCCGTTTAATTACAAAAGAATGGAAATCTTCGAATTGTGTTCACTAAGACACTATGCTCAACGCTAAACATTTCACTTACTGGTATCAAACATCTGCACTATTTAGAAATTATCGTGCTGGTGAAGTGTTTCTTTATGTCTCTTGCCAAACTTCACGATTTCCCCTTTGGTCACTTTACGATGGAAATAAAAGGGAAAGTAGAGAAGAGAAAAAGAGTGCAAGAGAGAGTTTGGTTAGCGTGACTTTGAAGCGTTTAGCCTGGGATCGCAACGTAACAAAACAAAGACACGTTAAAACAAGACAAACAAAAACAAACACCGACCACGTACATGTACCACAGCCGATATTTCTCACAGCGACTAATTAGTAAATAACATTGCTAAATACAACAATGACAACAAAAATAAAAGAAGAAAAAATTTACCGAATGTGTGCTCTGTTGATGTTGTTGTTCTTGTTTAATAACTAGGTTTTACTTCCTTTTGGCGAGAAGCAAATGTAAAACTTTCTTCTTTCTGAAGACGTACGTAATTTTAGTGGACCAACCGCTATGAACAAATTAAAAACGGCTGAACTACAGAACTTGAAAAAATTGATTTTTTCCATCTTGTTGACGTCTCTTAAAAACTTCATAATTTTATGAAAACTGTTTTATACTCCTTGTAAAAAATACTAATACTAAACAATACCCTGTGTGTGGGGGGGGGGTGTCCATCATCGTCATCATTAGCATTTTCTGCCTACTGCTAACCGAATGTCTCTCCTGTGCCTTCGTTCCTCATCGACTCCAGTCCAGATATCACAACACTTCTCCTACTGTACCACTGTACTCCCAATCTCGAAAAAATCCGTCTTCGTTGTTCGTGCATCATTCTTTGGGTGTTCTGGCGTCTAATTTAGCAACATTCTGTTGTCTCGAGACCACAGCCAAATTTACCGTCTATCCCCACTTAATCTGCAAATAGTATCATGTACTGTATCGCTATGCAACTATTTAATAGTTTTCCTGCCTCACATTCTTATGTCTAGTGGAATACTTTCATGGTTCCTTTCTGTGATGTGCAGTCGGTAGTTTTGTATTCTGAATCGGTCGTTATCCCTCCTCCTAGTAACTTTAACATACACCATTAACTCAATATCGTTTTACTTACAGACGATTAGGATTTTATGCTTCCTGAGCTGCACAAAACGAAGTAGATAAATTATATTATTAGATTATATTAGTTTACTTTTTATATAATTAAATAAGTTTTGATAAATTTAAATTATTAGAAGAATTGCGGAAATCCCGATTACACTACTAATTTTTTTAGTAAATTAACAATTTTAGAGAAATCGAACAATAAACACTAAAAATTCCAAATTTTTGGATTTGTGATAAAATTACATTTAGCCTGACAGTCGGATGGATTTTTACAATTTTTTCAATCTTCTAACCTCTTTTTTAGTCCCTGGGTACCAAGAATTTTGAAATTTCTAAAACTGTACCCTATAGGCCTATTCAGATTTTGGTTAAAAGTTAAATTCTCTTTAATTTGATACCCCATATAAACATTTTATATTTTATACTTAAATTTTACACCCCACCCCATATTTATGACTTAAATTTTGACCAACGTATTGGAGGAGGCTTCCCAAATTTTTAAATTTCCAAAACTTAACACTAAATTCGGATTTTAGTTATAATTTCTTTTCAGTTGATACCTACATGAATTTTTGTAATTTACCAAAATTTTCACCCACTTTATAGATCCCTAGCGACTCAAAGTTTTGAAATTCTGAAACATGAACACTAAATTCACACTGTGGCCATAAGGCCATGTGGTTATAATTTGATATCCCACATGGCCTTTTGCGATTTTTTCCTCCCACCCGCTATTTTTTGGGGACTCAATCTCGAAAACATTAGGATTCTGTAGGGTAAAAGTATAGACACGGATGGCAGATTTTACGAAAATCGGTTGATGCGTTCAAGAGTTATCGTGAGTTATACCCCAAACCGATAAACAGAAAAATTCCAACGGTCGAGTTAAAACTGACAAGTCGCTTCGCTCGTTCAATAAATGTTAAATAACCGTAAACTGATAATTGTAGAGAAACGTCATTAGGAGAAAAAAGTTTAAAAGTGTAATTGGATAAACAAGAAAATTAACAAGTGAAATAATTTTTCTACTTAGGCGTAGGATTACAGAAGACCAGAAGGTATGTATCATTTTCTGAGAAAATATTTTCAGATTAAGAGGAATCTTCTCACAAATAATCATATGGATTTAGACATAAGGGGAACTTTAAAAACTTTTGTTTGAAGTACTTGGCATAAGGAAAACTTAGACCTTAGGGAAGAAGGATCAGACGTTTTTAGAGACAGTAGCCATATGGAAATATAAAAGGATAGTAAAGACCTAACTGTATTAGACAGAGAAACAAATTCTGACGTTGTGAAAAAAGTAAAGGTTGTGTTACCTATCATCGTACTTTTTTATGTCTTTTCTTACACAAAATGTGACAAGAACAATTCGTGTATACCGTAGATTTTTAAATTGCCTATCATAATTCCCTATCATAATTTATAAATTTAACAGAACCTTGAGTTCGCTAATAAATAATCTTTATATTTACCATAGCCAAACATTTAAAGCCAATTTAAAGTCTTATTTATAATATTTAAGGGTATGATCGTTGTAATTTAACATTCTCCTCTGTAGAACTTTCTATGTGCTCATATAATTTAATAATTATGGGCCAAGAAATATTTACCTAACCACGTTACGAAAAAGTACTGTAAGTTACATGCAGTGATGTAGATTAGTGTAGTACTCTAGGTAAAATACTGTAGTATTGAAAGCATTATAGATTATTGTACTGTACGCGTACTGTAGATTGCACAGCTGCCCTAAAATGTGTAAACTTGGCAGTACATTAATGCTTTCAATGAAATAATTCAACTATTTGACACATCCTTAATGATGAACGAGCGCGTAGCATTAACCTCGACAGTGTAATGAACACCGCAGATAACGTCCGCAGACAGTTGCGTATACATAACTCAGTGTCGCGGTGTAGGTGGTGACGCGTACCAGCCACATGTAGGCGGTTGCACACGTGTTCTCGCTTCGATATCAATTACTGCCATGTTTTACACCGTTTAGTGGATTTATTAAATACTACTCCAAACTTGCGTCTTCGTTTTTCCCAACAATCACGCTTCCTTCCTCACTCCTCTCCCGCCCCCACCCTAAACTTGTTTCATACTAGTCGTTTTGCGCTTTGCGTTTATTTCTCAACACGTTTTCTAGTATTATATATATATATATATATATATATATATCCTTTTTATCCTTTAGAACAGTACAGGATTAAATAACTTTATAACAATTTAACTGTCATTTTATCCTTCCTCTTACCATCTTTTCTTATTATTACTCGTTCTAAAGATTTTCTTCTTATTCTTATTCTTCTTTTTCTTCTTCTACTTATACGTCTTCTCCACTTTCTTTTTCCTGTTTGTCATTGTAATAATTTCTTACAATTATTATTTTTCTTCTTGTTTTTGTTGTTTTTCTTCTTCTTCTTCTTCTTCTCCTTCTTCTTCATATTTCATTCTTATTATTTTTCTTCTTTTGTGGTTATTCTTCTTTTTCTATTTCTTCTTCTTCTTTCTTTCTTCTTCTCATTCTTATTTATTTTTTACTTATTCCTAACACTGGGAAGATGAAGAAGAAATATTTGTTGACAACAGTTGTAGAAACAGAAATGTTTGTACTGTGTATAACTTCCTGCAGGAAGTATTACCTTCTTGGTGGCGTACAACGTGTATTATAACTTCCTGAAATTATAATTAAATAGCAAAATACAAAATGTTAAGATTCTATTCTATTCGTACAGTTACCAATAAAGTCAACAAACACATAGGACTACAAAATTTTCCGTTTAAACGAAAAATTAAATACAATAGAATCAACAAAAATTTGTAAAATTAAAACATAACCTACAATATAACTAATCTGACTACAGAATCAAAACAGCATTAACACGTAACTTTTACCCTAACTTCATACATTTATTGGACACTGTAGCCCACAAGTTTATGGGATTCCAAGTTAAGAAATAAATAGAAAACAAACCCAGTAAAAATAAACACTGAGACTTTATTAAATTGACCAGAAACAATTCTCAAACATGTACTACAAGAAAATCAAACTAACTCTATAAATAAAGTCATAAAAAAATTAACAGATTAACCTCATAAAGAAGACGCGTGATCATCGAAAAACTATGAGAACGAATTAAATTCTTTCTTGACAAGTGGTTTTTATCAAGTTAGTGTTATAACCTTATAATTGTATATTATAATTGTATAATATATTGTAATTGTACAATATACGTAACATAATAATATAAACCTGTGACTCACAAAACTCAGAACTGCTAACTCGACATGGTACCCACTTTATTGTGTTCTTCCCCTGTATCACTGGTGCTCATCATGTTCTTCCCCCGTTTAGAAAATGTTCTTATCCAAATATACTTGGAATTATCAGAGTTTCCCCTTTCATAATTTGCCTGTTTCTAGTATCAGGAAGCCCAATATAATTGTACAAAATTCCAAAAATTTGAAAAATTAAGTTTTAAAGTTATACCCTTAGCCCAGCGTTTCCCAAACTGTGCACCGCGAAGCCCGGCTGGGCGTGTCCCGATATTTTGGAAAAATAATAAAAATATTAAATAAAATAAAATACAGAACAAACTTTAATCTTGTAATATCTTGTGGTTTTCATTATTTTTGTAAATTAAGAAAGTCCAAATAAAAGTAATGTGAGAAATATATTTCACTAGCTTTTTGTAAGTTTATAAATCACAAAAATCTAACTTTGTTGATACATTTGCATTACAGTTGTAAAAGTCTACTGACATAACTGTGAAACTAAAAGTAGTACTGAGGTAAGTAATATTCATTATTGTGCTATATTACGATGCAGTCTGATTTAAAATACATTGCGGGAAGGTACTGATGGTGAGGGGGCGGTAGGTAGAGGTAGATGGTGTGTCGCGGCTTCTGACTATTTATTTGTAGTGTGCTGTGAGCTAAAAAAGTTTGGGAAACGCAGCCTTAGACCCTTCATTATATATAATATTTTTTATATTATACTTATGTAGTGTTACAGATTAATTGTAATTTAATACCACTAAAGATAGGTACTGGATATTAACGATTGGGGCATGCATTTACCCCAATAGTCTAGGTAAACTCGCATCAGCTCTCTGGAAACACTACTCTTTAGACAAGTCTGTGACATCGAATACAGGCAGAAAAGTAGTTTAAAATTTAGTACTGTAAAATACTACTGCGGACATATCTTATCGGAACGACCGTACTGATTACTGGTTGCAGGTGTAACGATACTGTTGGTTAATGCTGTTAATAGGTGGAGAATGGCACGTGATTCAGAAACCAGCGCTATTAATCCAGTAATACACCAGACACCTAACACTTTTACTTGGAACAACAACGTACAAAGATCCTATCGGCTGGCATTCAAACAGCGCACTCTGGTGGCGATAGCATCAAACCGCCGTTGGTTGGATTTATTATTAATAGCCCATACGGCAAAACAGAATAAAAGATTTGCGACAACCGCAGACCGTTCTGTTTCTTTTTTCTTCCTTTTCTAAATCGAAAAAGGAAAATAAACTATCACATAAATCGTGAATAAATAGGCACAATGCCGAAGGCGAAGAAGTTCCATAACGTGGTGAGAACATAATATTACGATGCATCGATTCTATCGCTGAAACATCTTAATCATTATGACGCAACCGCAAATGCATAAGTCGCGACTAGATTGTGCGATCGATAGATCAACTTTTTTTGGCCTTTTTCTTTTTTTTCTGCAACATATTTTAACAAATGTAGTATCTCACAAACGACTGCAAACGGCAAACAACCGATGAGCTTATTTATTTTCTTACCTATTTTCCAACATCAAGAAGATGAAGAAGAAAAATTATCGACTACAGTTGAAGAAAGTAGAAAATCTTAATTATGAAACAGGTGTTTTTATAAATTGCTGAAATCGTAATACGGAAGTAAAATATATTAAGATTTTATTCTGCTCGTTTCTTTAGCCATCATCAAATGCAACCCCAAACCCAATTTAAATCAATCTGATGGCGAATATCTTTTTTTCTACCACATTTATATCAGCTTTTCACACATTTTCAAAATTATTTTCTTTATTTTTTTATCATTAGTTTAAGTTTTCAGCAAGTGTTTTAACACAAAACTTCATCATATTCTTCTTTTTTGTTTTCTTCTTCTTCTTCTTCTTCTTCTTCTTCTTCTTCTTCTTCTTCTTCTTCTTCCTTCTTCTCTTTTTTCTCGCCTCCTCTTCTCCTTCTTTTTTTTCTACGTCGAAACTCCTTCCATTAGGCGGTAGGCCTACTACATTTTATTACGGTACACTGCACCACCTTAAATCGAGTTTGCTATACCTGTGTATTTAACCTCACAGTCATGAAGAGTATACAAAGAGCCTGGTTGGTGCTGGCCCCCTGTCTTTTGAGTTCCTGAAATGGAAATGGAAGATGTGATTGACTTAACTTACAGTACCGGTAGTGGGTCCGTATTGAGCGTGTGTGTGCATCCGTGCGCGCACGCGTGTGTGTAGTGGTAGTAGTAGTAGTAGTAGTAGTAGTAGTAGTAGTAGTAGTAGTAGTAGTAGTAGTAGAATACCAATAAAAAGAGTAACGGGCAAAGAAAACCGAACTGTTCTCTACACTTTTGGGGGAAAGTGTTCGGGAATTAGAATAACAGCAAAAAAACTGAAACAGCTTTCTTCAATCTGAGATCTGTAAACGATGCAGTAATTTTATTTTGTTTTTATATAGTATCCAAGTCACTTTTTCACAATAATTTAATTACCTTTTATCCGTCAGTGACTTCGTTCTAGCGTTTTTTATATAGACGCGTTTCGTGACATGTGTCACATCTTCAGTAATCCTCGTCAAAAGTTAAAATTCACATAAAACACATAAAAACACATTTGCACATATTTACAAAATTACAATAACGACACACACATAACACGATGTAACTTCGGCTTCGTTGGACCGGTCCGACTGCGCGTGTAGTTGCCGAGCCACTCGACGCGTGTAGTTGCCACCCGACATTAGTAGTAGTAGTAGTAGTAGTAGTAGTAGAATACCAATAAAAAGAGTAACGGGCAAAGAAAACCGAACTGTTCTCTACACTTTTGGGGGAAAGTGTTCGGGAATTAGAATAACAGCAAAAAAACTGAAACAGCTTTCTTCAATCTGAGATCTGTAAACGATGCAGTAATTTTATTTTGTTTTTATATAGTATCCAAGTCACTTTTTCACAATAATTTAATTACCTTTTATCCGTCAGTGACTTCGTTCTAGCGTTTTTTATATAGACGCGTTTCGTGACATGTGTCACATCTTCAGTAATCCTCGTCAAAAGTTAAAATTCACATAAAACACATAAAAACACATTTGCACATATTTACAAAATTACAATAACGACACACACATAACACGATGTAACTTCGGCTTCGTTGGACCGGTCCGACTGCGCGTGTAGTTGCCGAGCCACTCGACGCGTGTAGTTGCCACCCGACATTGGCTCGGCAACTACACGCGCAGTCGGACCGGTCCAACGAAGCCGAAGTTACATCGTGTTATGTGTGTCGTTATTGTAATTTTGTAAATATGTGCAAATGTGTTTTTATGTGTTTTATGTGAATTTTAACTTTTGACGAGGATTACTGAAGATGTGACACATGTCACGAAACGCGCTATATAAAAAACGCTAGAACAAAGTCACTGACGGATAAAAGGTAATTAAATTATTGATGCAGTAATGTTTAGGGGAAATTCAATTGTACTGAAAATTAGATGAATATAAATTTTGAAAGGTAAACATAGTACTAAATAAGACTGAACTTGCTGAAAATTGGTGGTAAGAGTCGGTGGTGATATATTTGGGCACAATAGTTACAAATTTTTTTTTTTACCGTGTAACGCGTTCCTGTGCAGGTTCGTGGCGGCCGCGTGTGTTATGTTTCATTCGTTTTTAATAAGTGTTAAATTGTTTAATATTTTTGTACTATGTATGTGTTGTTTTTATTATTTGACGAGATGTGTAAACATCGGCAAATGTAGTTTTAACTATATTCATGAGGATCTGATGATGACACACTAGTTGTCGAAACTCGAGTTATCTTGTATTTGGATTTTAAGAAGCGCGACAGAAGGTATTAACCTGTTTTATAGATATTATCAGTCCAGTAAGATCAGGATGGATATCAAATAAACCGCTCTAATTATCAAAATTTTTCGGCCTGCGTGGTCTAGATTGTCTATGGTGACTTCCAGACGTTTCGTCCGTTCCCCTGATGGACACCTTCAATGACGCGGAAACAAAGTTCACAACAGCCGCGAACGAATACAAACAAGGACTGTCCTGTTCCGTTGAACTGTTACGTTCCTGCGCCACTGTTCGTATTCATTCGCGGCTGTTGTGATCTATGTTCCCGCGCCATTGAAGATGTCCGTCAGGGGTAAGGACCAAACGTCTATCAACGGACTGTGATAATGTAGACCCCGGCCGCTAAAGCTTGCGTTACGTTTAATTTGCTTTAATGCTTTTAATTAATGTCTTTTCCTACCAGAAACACACAAAGCTGTTTACAGAATAAAATAAACTGTGGAATGGAAAAACAAAATAAAACAGAGAGACTGGCGGGTCATCTGGCTGACCTAAACGGTTGTAGAAGTTGATACGTAGAGACTGAAAAACATAAGGGGACCCGACGACTGGCCTTATGAGACGGTGTTGAGCGCTGCAATACGAGATGTGCGATTGCAAACGGTAGATAGCAACAAACTGACCTTATGCTTTAAAATAAAAATCTTTTCAACTATTCTGGCGAAGCGTACCATTTAAACGTACATTAGTCAAAGTGCTAATGAAGAATTAATTAACTAAAACTTTTTATTTTTGCCTTGGGAAGACACGTAATTACCTAGAAATTCAAAACAAACGCTTTACAATCACTTCTGATTGATTACTTCGGTCATGTTGTGTTATCCGAAAATGTATCGTGTCATTGGAAACGTAATAAGCAAGCTACATGATGCCTTTCTCCTGCGCTCTAATCACGTACAATTGTATCACTAATAAAAGGTTTGGTCCTGTTTATGTAAGTGTAGGCGATTTAAAAACGCGCGCGCGCACTGGCGCATATACGGTATTAACCTGTATCTCAACTTATTAGCCTGACTTCTGTGATTTAGTGTTTAGATTTTGGGGGAGACAAGATTTCTGTTGTCTGCCTGTTTAACGGCAAATCTCGCCATCACTTCTTCAGTCTTATTCCTCCTCTTGGTCTTCCTCTCTTCCTTTCTTCTTTACGGTTCCAATGTAAAACACTTTTGGTTATCCATCACTTGTCATCTAATTTAACTGAACACAGGCCCTCGCGCAGAGTACAGTACTCAAGGGGGGTAAAGAAACTTGAAAAAACTTGGCGACGATTTGTGCACCTTCTGTGTTCCGCAATGAAATGATGGGGGCCTTAGATTACATGTCCAAACCAAACGACTGCCTTCATTCTGTTGACATCTGTGTCGATAACAGTTTCCTTGTACTGATCTTACAGCCCTACTTCAATCCCATATACTGTCATGCCTCCCGTTATTGATTTATAAACGCACTATGTTTTATGCCGTCTTTCTAATATCTTACTAACGCAGAATCGAATGCAGAATTTGTACCACCTTCCTACGTTTATCGATACCGTTTAAATTTGCCGTTTATGCGTATTTTAATTTTTTAATTGAATAATACCCCTAAATATTGATATTTTTACCCCTTTCATTGTTGTTGTTCGTTTTTGTTTTTATGAAAAAATGTATTATATCAATATTAACTGCTTGTTTATGTTATCTAGATGTTCTAATAAGGTATAAGTTATATACTGACCATAAAAGAGACATTTGTATACTTAAATCATTTAAACATTGTTTATACCATACTTTAAACTCAGAATCTTGAGAACGTCATTTAAAAAACATTCTCTGCAGTACGTAAAAGCATGCTCGATCTAAATAATGGAGATTGTTATTTATTTTAAAAAATTTTTATGACTTAAGGTATAAGAGAACAGTAATATCTAACATTTCACAAACAAATTAGTATAATTTCTTTTTTTTTTCTTTTGCCGCGCAAATTCATATTATGGAGCTTCGACCAAGTTCAGTCGAATTGCTAGTATCTTTCTTTGCTAGTATTGCTTCACCATTCAAATGGGCATCGATTCGCCAGTATCTACACGGACCAACAATATTAGACAATTTAAAACTAGTACTTGACTGGAATATGTCCCCAGTATTATTATTAACTCATCATTATTCCTGCATCTCCTAAGTGGAGCATAGGGCATCAATGAACTTCCGCCACCGGACTCTGTTCCGCGCCATCGTCTTGATCTCGGGCCAGGTCTCCATTTTATCCATCCGGCTTCTATTCATTGATGTTTCTGTAATGAGTTAATCTCGGGTGTATAGCTTATTGGCCTTCAGCACCCAAAGCCTGGTGAAGGGGCTGCCTTCTAAGTAGCCAGGCCTACTGATTTTCTGTCGGGGTTTCTTCCCTTAGCCTTTGAAGTTCCCACTTCTAACTACAAGGCAGCAGTTCCTGTTCTATTTACCCCGAACAGGAGGGTTGCCTCTTCCGTCAGTTCCGCTGTTCCGAAGTCCCTCTTCTCCGCCTTCACTGTCGTTGAGGTCTTCACCGTAACCCTGGCAAGGGACCCTTACAAGGGACTACCAGCCGGGTCAGCTGGCCCTAGGTTTTTTAAAGAGGTGTTACTCCTCTATCACTCACCCTTTGTCCTGACTTGTGACAGGCAGAGCCTGGCTTCCCAAACATTGGGCCCAGGTTGGTGGGGTTATTATTATTAACTAATTATTATTATTAAACGAGCGAAAGGCGTTGTCAATTTTGACTTGACTTTTTGGCATTTGTCTGTTTATTTTATCTGTTCGGAGTATGTATCACGATAACTTTTGAATGTTATAACGTCTCCTACGTTATAATATCGGGAACCTGAATTGACTCAGGTCAATTACACAGGCTGCCATAGTCTTAACCAACTTCTAATTAAACAAAAGATAAGCATTTAGGAGTATATATATATATAATATCGGGTCCCTGAAATTGAGGAACATTGACAGGGGTTTCTGCAGATTTATTCACTCAGTTTTGTTGTTTTGTACCAAGACATCTCTTTATTACATAATAACATTACTTGATCTACTTAAAGTTCTCAACATATATGGTTCAACAGTTTACAGTTTACAAAATGATTATATATTTTATTCTTTTAGAAGGGCCCTCAAAATAAAGATGTACATCGGTTTAACTTTTCCACGGATCCGGGATTGAATATTGTATGTTAATAATGGTCACCTACCCATATACTATCTTGAAATTGTGCCATTAGAAGAATGGACTTTATTTACCTTTTAAAAGAATAATGCTTTACAGTTTCAACTTTTACTCTTTTACTACAAATAGTTTTCTCAGATTACAGACTACATCTTACATATAATGTCTGTTCTTAAAAGTCTTAAAGTGTTAGTTAAATTGTCTTTTGTTGGTTATAATTTTAGTATCAAATAACCACGGAAGACAAGTCTCCGTGTCACCTGTGGTATCCTGTAGTTGATGCAGATTCGGCTCCTCGGTCCTCGGTGTGTTTCATGAAGGTCTGTCGTTATCTTAGTATCCGGTGACGGTGAAGTTCCTTGAAGTGTGTTAGATCATTCTGGGTCTGGTACTCTCCTCTTAGGTGACTGGTAGTAATATCTCGTTGTTAGAATAATTAATGCAAAAGTTTGTTTCACTGGTATTCACTTTACATGATTATTTATTAGTTGAATTTCACCTTAGGGTCCTAGTACGGTATTAATTACATAATTTTCTTATTTAAGATTATAAGGTAGAGATGTCATCGGCGCACAATTTAGTTATTCTTTTACTAGCTTTCAACATATTTATCTCTGCGTCGCGATCCAACTATTTAACGATACATTTCGGTTAAGAGTGTACAGAGTGCATATATATATATATATATGTTAACTGAGATTATTCACTTGGAAAAACCAAAATATTGTCATCGGTGCACATTACCGCTGTGCGCAGCTTACGGCGTGAGCGCTCCATACAAGTGGGGTTTGTTTATTGGGGCAGGTAAAGTAACTTCGCGTCGTTTACGCTTCACCATAAAAGTAGTTCCACATTCCGATTAATATCTACCGGTTTAATCTTTGACATATTTAATTATACTACGGTATCCTTTACTTCGTAATTAATTATTGTATACCTCTATGTTTTTTATATCGAGTTGTAATTTCTTACTTTTATTAGTTTTATTTACGGGTTATTCTGCGTGTTGATGCCAGTTTCCGCATGTCAAAGCATGGTTAATTATCAAAGGGTGTTTCGTTACCTTTATACTCGCATTCCTCTCGGTTTTAAGCTCTTTACTTATTATTATTTCTGTTTTACCTTAGGGATTTAAACTTTGTTTAAATGTGCGATTTTAATTTAAAAATAAATCTCTCTCCTTCTTATTTATTTTATTTATTTATTTTTTTTTTAAATAAAATCGTCACATACTCCTCCACTTAAAGCAGACTCAGGGTGGGGAAGGATGTGTTTTCTACGGGGAAATTGGTCAGAATTGAACTGGGAGTATGCTTGGCATTTCTGTGTGAAATTCCTCTTACTTTTTAACAATCTCCTCAAGAGGTACATTAATCACTCTCAACTTACATTTTACTATTATCAAGATATACAACGCCTTACAAACTAATGCTTAAAATACGTAAAATTCAAACTTCATCTAATATATAAAACACACAAAATTCTTCTTAATACTACTACTTACGACTACTACCGGTTTTTTCTTTAGTTTTGTTTTACTCTTGTTATAGAGTTACTCTTCAAGAGCGTGTTTCGCATCATAGTATGGATGTGTTTCCTTTTTTATTCGAGGGTTCTGATGAATCATATTTGACGAATCATTTTAGTAAACTACTTGTTAAGTAATCATTATTTAATTGTTACTTATATTCGGTGTCAGCTGACTTCTTACTTTTCTCATTCTCGATGAACAGGATCTAAGGTTGATTAGGCCTCATTCCTATTTATACGTTAGGTAATTAAATAGTGACTCAATTACTATGTAGAAAATATACTTTTAATACCTTTTTTTTGTTTTCTTGCTCACTAGCATTTCTTCTTTCGTGATAACACTTTATCTGAGAAATATGACTTATACGTACATATTTTTGCGTAGTGGGTTCATACAGTGCTACTGTTACAGGAGTTAAGTATATGTCAATTTTTTAAGGGCCACACCATCGGTATGATAGTTTGGAGGTGGTCTTATCAATTGCACTACTCGTCGGGTGTGTTCTGTACATCACTAAGTCTCCGACTTGATACTTTACCACTTTATTATTCCGCTCGTGATATTTTCGAGATTTTCTTAAGTTAGCTCTTAAATTAGCGCGAGCTTCGTTCCAGATTTTCTTTATATTTTTACCACTAATTTCGTGGGGTAGTAACTCATGTATTTTCCACTTAGTGGACAATGGGTGGTTAGGTTTATATTTATACAGTAATTCAAAGGGTGTCGATTTATGTCCTTCATGATAGGCTGAATTGAAGGCAAATTGTATCCAGGATAGGTTCTGGTCCCAAGAGGTATGGTCGTTTGCATGGTAGGCTATTAAAGCAGATTTTAGGTTTCGCAAATACCTTTCAGCTATATTACCTTGTGGACGATACTCTGTAATGGTAATGTGGTCTATACCTAGTTTGAAACACATGTCCTTGAATTCTTTTGACTTAAACTGTGGTCCGTTATCTGACACTAGATGTACTGGTGTACCGAAATCTTTAAATAATCTATCTTGCAAAATCTCCACGGTGGTCGATGCTAACGCTCGCCTCATGGGATACATCCAGACAAATTTGGTTAATGAGTCTACACAAATGAGTAGCATGGTATTTCCTGATTTAGAACGTGGGTAGGGGCCCGAAAAGTCTAAGTAAATTTTAGAAAAGGGGGTAGTGGGAGTTTCCGAGATTAATTGACCTATTTGGCTGTTTCTCGATGGCTTGCTTAGTGCACACAACTTACACTTTTTTACGAATCTAGCTATCTCGCTGTTCATATTTTCCCAATGATATTCTTTTCGAATGCGATGTACCGTTTTATTTATTCCCATATGTGCTCCAATGGTAGAGGAGTGGTAGTATTCCATCAGCATAGGTTTAATAATATCAGTGGCAATTATTCTCAAGGATTTTCCATTAGCTATTCTATAACATAATACTCTCTTACTCAATATATATTTTTTCTGACTTATTTCCTTTATCTAGCTGTTCTATTATTGTCTTTAGATGCGGGTCTTGTTATTGATACTGAGCTATATTAGTAAATGCAAGGGGGAATTCAGTAATTAACGTATTAATAATTGGTGTTTCTCTACTCTCCTTACTTTCGGATGTTTTATTAGGCGGCTGGAACATACGGGACAGTGTATTGGCTACTACATTTTGCGTACCCCGAATATGTTGTACCTTAAGTTTGTAACAATTTAACCTCAACACCCATCTTCCAATACGACCTAACTGTTTCGGGTGATTTAATAACCAAGATAAGGCTTGATTATCCGTTTCTAACAGGAATTCTTTATGTTCTAAAAAGAGTTTGAATTTCTCAAATGCGAATACTATTGCCAAACATTCTAATTCGTATGTGGAGTATTTATTTTCCTGGTCGGTCAGAGTTCGTAAAACATAACTTATCGGTAATCTAGAATTATCTAGTTCCTGATACCTGATATTACTGCACCTAGAGCTACACTTGAACTGTCTGTCTGCACTACGAACGGTTTAGTAAAATCAGCTAATTGTAATACTGGGGGTGATATTATGCTTTCTTTCAGTTTGTTGAATGCAGCTTGGTGTTGTTGGGTCCATTCAAATTTCGCTCCCTTTTTTCTTAAAGCATTCAGCGGTGCTGCTATATCGGCTAGATGAGGGATATACTTGTGAAAGTAATTTATCATTCCCAAAAATCGGGCTATTCCTTTCGCATCTCGCGGTGGCAAAAATTCTCTGATCGCTCGGGTTCGTTCGGGGTCTATGCTTACCTTTCCGTCAGCCTTTACTATGTGACCTAAAAATGAAAATTGGGTAACAGCAAAATTTACTTTACTGGGGTTTACTGTTAATCCGGCTTTCTTTAATCGGGATAGTACTTCACGTAGATGGTTAAGATGTTGGTCCATTGATTCGCTGTAGATAACTATATCACCTAGGTAGTGATACACGTATTTAAATTTTATATCGTGGAATATTTTCTCTAACAATCGGCTACATACAAAACTTCCTTGGGATATTCCGAAGAGTACTCTTGTAAATTGGTACAGGTTGAATGGGACGGCGAATGCGGTTAGACGTTTGGATTCTTCCGATAGTGGTATTTGATGAAATGCCTGATTCAGATCCATTATGGTGAAAACTTTTGCTTTTGTAAAGTAATGGAAAGCACTGTGGATGTCGGGAAGTGGTATGGACTCGAATTCTATCTTTTTATTTAATTGCCTATAATCCACAACTAGTCTATGTTTATCGTGGCCTTTAGGTACTAAAAACGCAGGTGATGAATAAGGTGACGTGGAAGGTTCTATGACTTCTTGTTCTAATAATTTATTGATTTGATTTCTCATTATTTCCATTTTTGGCGGCGATAATTTGTATGGGTGTAGACGTATCACTTTATTGTCACTCAAGTTGATCTTGTACTCTATCAGGTTAGTTAATCCTAACTTCGGTGTGAGGTCGGTGGAAAATTCTTTTATTAGTTTCTGTATTTTCAGTTTATCTTTACTTTCTAGATGAGTTAATTCGGACTCGTGGTGTTCTAAGTGTGTTGCAGCTGTTTCAGTATTTTTACTGTCATTTGTTTCATAATCAAAATTATATTTTTCAGTACGATCGAATCCAGAATAATACTTCTTATCGTGAATGTCAAGAATTATACCTGTTTTACTGATAAAGTCAGCTCCTAATATTAAGTCGGGTCCTAATTCGTCGCATACCAACATTGGAAAATACCACGTTAAATTTTTAATTTTTAGTTTGATCGTGATGCTGAGTTTAATAATTAAGTTTTGTTTGTTAGCTGTAGCGCATTTGATGTTCACAGTTTGACTGCGTTTAACTAGGTTGTGTTCAGCTAAAGTATCGGCTAGCTGTTGACTGATTGAGCTCCGAGTTGATCCGGAATCAATTAATCCAAGTGTGGATGTAACACCAAGTTCTACTTGTATATATGGTAACTGACACTTACTGAACTTGCATTTTGTAATTGCATTACATTTATCGATAAACTTCTTAACATAGGGGTCTAATTTTCTTTTGTTATTTTTCTTGTTTAATTCGTTGTATTTTCGGGTTTTACCTGTTTTCACGATGCTGCGGAAGACACAGGATTTCGGATCTGCCTGCCTTACATGTTTTTTTTAATAAGAGGGTGGTTGGTAACGCTGTTTCTGTTTACAGTACCTACTGATGTGTCCAAATTTCCCGCAATTATAACATCTTCTTTCTCTACTAGCGGTATCACTGGTATTCTGTTGAGGTCGTGGGTTATTCGATTTACCTTGGTTGTGAAAGGTTGCAGGAATTCGAAATGGTCGTCTTTCACGCTGTGTTCTCGCATCTGTTACCAGGGGTTATGTTTCATTCCTATGTTGTACCTGGGGGAGTAACGTACGTCTGTTCTGATCCGAATACCATACGTTGGACGAGTAAATACTGCTTTGTTCTAATTCTGCGAACGTGTTTGACCTGTTTATTAGTGCTAAACGAGATCTCTCTTCCGGGGATAATCCTACTAAGATTGTATCTACTAATTGTTTTTTGCTCCAGTTTACTTGCAGTAATCGGGAAGATTCTCTTACGTCAGCAGTATAGTGGGCGAGTCTCTCATGTGCTCCTTGTACTCGAAGTACGGTGTTTCGTTTGAGCTCCTCATAAATTCCAGTTGGAATGAAATGTTTTATTAGGGTAGTATGAAGTTCTTCTACTGGAAGTTGTGAGCTTAATGACTCCAGTATATGATCCTTTAATGGTGGTTTACATTTGGGTAGAAGGACTTGTAATATTTGCCAATCGTTTAGTTGCTGTAACTCTTTTATTTGCAGCATGTATTTTATGAAGTTTAATAGTTTGGTTATACTCAATCCATCGGTGTATGGAATTTCTATTACAATTTTTTCTACGGGGTGAGTGATCTTTCCGTAGAGGTCCGCACTAAAGTTTACGTAAGGTATTGTTCTAGGAGGTCCCGATTCTGGATTTGTCATTTTAGAGGGTTCTAACGCATACTTATTGGTGAGATTATGGTGGGCACTGGGAAGTGGGGCTTCCGATATCGTTAGGGTATTCACGTCTCTATTTGGTAGCTGACCCTGACTCAGTTCTAATCTTGATACAGGGGGTGATTCGAGATTCGCGGTAGTGGGCGGGTGTTCTAAGGTAGGAAATTGAACTGGAGAGATATATAATTTCTTTAGAGATTGTTCGATTTCCTCCATGTGGGTAATTGCTGTAATGCTTCATCAGCAAATTTCTGCACATCGGGGGGGATTACAGTAACGTTGGGCCAGTTTAATAAATTCTTCATCCGACGGGTCAGATGCTCTATTCTCTGTGTGGTACGCAAGATTACAGCAGGTAATTTTTCGTCGTGGAGTGTTTGAGATATTAACGTCAATTCCCTATACTTCGCATAACATGTTTCTCTTTCGCTATCATAATCTAGTTCGCTTAATCTACCTAACTGCGCGGGTGTATCTGACCTACTTTCGCGTAACGTTTTGCGTAATTCTGCGACCGTTACATTCGCGTGAGGTAAACCGCGTAAAAGGGCTTCGTAGCACAGTTCGTCTTTTAATAACAAATCAGGGTTAAATTGAGCCATGTTCACTTGATGTTAAGTCTTATAAGTACTTACTCTACTAATACTAAACTCTATACTACTCTCTTTTGGTTTAGTAACATAAACAATTTTAAATAGCTGAGAAATATTTACATAAGTTATACGAGAATTGAATCTCGTCACAGAGAGACAAAGAGGGATTTCACACAGACATAACTTAATTTTAAACATATGGTTGAAATACGTTGTTACTGGGCAAGGGATGTCGAACACTTTGTATAACAATAGAGGGAGGCAGTCTATTGTCTAACTCAACGTGGCAGAGGGTGACAAAGGACAGTTTTATACAGGCGTGAACAAGATATTTACCGGTCTGGGTTTGCTGTCAAATCGACACGTTGATGACTGACTTTTTGGACAGGCACGGACATAGGCTTATTACATTTAAAATCTATAAATATCCTTACATATCTTATATTATGATTCTCTTATATAATTACGCGATCTAATGATTCTAAAGCACTCTATACTAATTAATGAGGTTACTTCTCGTCATACTATTTCTTATCTTAATTAATTAAGAATTGTATTATTTATTTCTTTGCGTGCGCGTTACACCTTTTTTTTTTACTCTTTCTCGGCGTATTTTACTTGAACCAAATTAAAGTAAATTGGTTTAGCTAGTTTAGCTACCGTGCTAAAGTAACACAGGAATAAATCTACAAACAGAGCAAAAACATTATTTTAACAAAGCAGTGGAGCATTTTATTTGTGCCACTACGTACACAATTTATCTTACAACAAAGCAGAGTGGTGCATTTTATAACGTCTCCTACGTTATAATATCGGGAACCTGTGGCTAATTGACTCAGTTCAATTACACAGGCTGCCATAGTCTTAACCAACTTCTAGTTAAACAAAAGATAAGCATTTAGGAGTATATATATAATATCGGGTCCCTGAAATTGAGGAACATTTACAGGGGTTTCTGCAGATTTATTCACTCAGTTTTGTTGTTTTGTACCAAGACATCTCTTTATTACATAATAACATTACTTGATCTACTTAAAGTTCTCAACATATATGGTTCAACAGTTTACAGTTTACAAAATGATTATATATTTTATTCTTTTAGAAGGGCCCTCAAAATAAAGATGTACATCGGTTTAACTTTTCCACGGATCCGGGATTGAATATTGTATGTTAATAATGGTCACCTACCCATATACTATCTTGAAATTGTGCCATTAGAAGAATGGACTTTATTTACCTTTTAAAAGAATAATGCTTTACAGTTTAAACTTTTACTCTTTTACTACAAATAGTTTTCTCAGATTACAGACTACATCTTACATATAATGTCTGTTCTTAAAAGTCTTAAAGTGTTAGTTAAATTGTCTTTTGTTGGTTATAATTTTAGTATCAAATAACCACGGAAGACAAGTCTCCGTGTCACCTGTGGTATCCTGTAGTTGATGCAGATTCGGCTCCTCGGTCCTCGGTGTGTTTCATGAAGGTCTGTCGTTATCTTAGTATCCGGTGACGGTGAAGTTCCTGAAGTGTGTTAGATCATTCTGGGTCTGGTACTCTCCTCTTAGATGACTGGTAGTAATATCTCGTTGTTAGAATAATTAATGCAAAAGTTTGTTTCACTGGTATTCACTTTACATGATTATTTATTAGTTGAATTTCACCTTAGGGTCCTAGTACGGTATTAATTACATAATTTTCTTATTTAAGATTTGGTAGAGATGTCATCGGCGCACAATTTAGTTATTCTTTTACTAGCTTTCAACATATTTATCTCTGCGTCGCGATCCAACTATTTAACGATACATTTCGGTTAAGAGTGTACAGAGTGCATATATATATATATGTTAACTGAGATTATTCACTTGGAAAAACCAAAATATTGTCATCGGTGCACATTACCGCTGTGCGCAGCTTACGGCGTGAGCGCTCCATACAAGTGGGGTTTGTTTATTGGGGCAGGTAAAGTAACTTCGCGTCGTTTACGCTTCACCATAAAAGTAGTTCCACATTCCGATTAATATCTACCGGTTTAATCTTTGACATATTTAATTATACTACGGTATCCTTTACTTCGTAATTAATTATTGTATACCTCTATGTTTTTTATATCGAGTTGTAATTTCTTACTTTTATTAGTTTTATTTACGGGTTATTCTGCGTGTTGATGCCAGTTTCCGCATGTCAAAGCATGGTTAATTATCAAAGGGTGTTTCCTTACCTTTATACTCGCATTCCTCTCGGTTTTAAGCTCTTTATTTATTATTATTTCTGTTTTACCTTAGGGATTTAAACTTTGTTTAAATGTGCGATTTTAATTTAAAAATAAATCTTTCTCCTTCTTAATTATTTTATTTATTTTTTTTTTAATAAAATCGTCACATACTCCTCCACTTAAAGCAGACTCAGGGTGGGGAAGGATGTGTTTTCTACGGGGAAATTGGTCAGAATTGAACTGGGAGTATGCTTGGCATTTCTGTGTGAAATTCCTCTAACTTTTTAACAATCTCCTCAAGAGGTACATTAATCACTCTCAACTTACTTTTTACTATTATCAAGATATACAACGCCTTACAAACTAATGCTTAAAATACGTAAAATTCAAACTTCATCTAATATATAAAACACACAAAATTCTTCTTAATACTACTACTTACGACTACTACCGGTTTTTTCTTTAGTTTTGTTTTACTCTTGTTATAGAGTTACTCTTCAAGAGCGTGTTTCGCATCATAGTATGGATGTGTTTCCTTTTTTATTCGAGGGTTCTGATGAATCGTAGTTGACGAATCATTTTAGTAAACTACTTGTTAAGTAATCATTATTTAATTGTTACTTATATTCGGTGTCAGCTGACTTCTTACTTTTCTCATTCTCGATGAATTTCTCATATCGAGTTGTAATTTCTTACTTTTATTAGCTTTATTTACGGGTTATTCTGCATGTTGATGCCGGTTTCCGCATGTCAAAGCATGGTTAATTATCAAAGGGTGTTTCCTTACCTTTATGCTTGTATTCCTCTCGGTTTTAAGCTCTTTATTTATTATTATTTCTGTGTTACCTTAGGGATTTAAACTTTGTTTAAATGTGCGATTTTAATTTTAAAATAAATCTCTTTCCTTCTTATTTATTTTATTTATTTATTTTTTTTTATAAAATCGTCACAATGTATCTACCAATTTTTATAAAACTTGCCTTGCGTGTCCATACTTTTATCCTTCAGATTCCCTGTTGTTCTTGAGATGATCTTCCCCCAAAAAATGGAAGCTGAATGCAAAAATGTGACGAATCAAAATTGTGAGAAAATCGCAAAAGCCCTTGTGGGGTATCAAATTCAAGGGAATTTTAATCACAATCTGAGTATCTGAAAATTTCATAATTTTTTAACATCAGGGCCAAACAGTGGGTGAAAATTTTTATACCATTGCAAAAATTTATGTGGGGTATCAAACTAAAGAGAATTACTAAGATCTGAGTGTAGTGTCAGGCTTTAAAATTTTTTAATTTTGGGAACCCGGGTCTTTGAAAAAATAGAAAAAATTGTAAAAGGTCTCAGACTAAAAGAAATTGTAACCGAAATCCACATGTTTCAAATGTTTAGTCTTTATTATATGATTGTGTGCTCTAGAATTGTTATATTACTAACAAAAATAGTAGAGTAATAGAGATTTTTGTAATTTTTCCATAATTTAAAAATTATTTAATTTTGAAATTTATGTAATAATAAATATAGGCCTACTTTCGTTCAAATATTGACCGAGTTTTGCAGCTCAGAGACCATCTAATTAATTTGACTATGACTTTATTATTATTAATTTAATTGAACGAGCGAAGCGAGTTCTCAGTTTTAACTCTACCGTTTGACATTTTCCTGTCTAATTGGGGTACGTTTCACTATTATTTTTAATAAATTTGGCATAAAATGTCCATATTTTTACCCTATAGTACTCTACTGCTTTTGAGATTGATTCCGCTAAAAACAGGGAAGCGGGAGGCAAAAATGGGACGGGGGTAAAAATTACAAAAAAAAGCACAAATCCATGTGGCGTATCAAATTAAAGTTTATTTTAGTCAAAAGCTGAACATAGTGCTCAAATTTGAAAACTTCAACATTTCTGGATGTCAAAGCTCAAAAGTGAGTCAAAATTTTTATAAAACCTCAAAAATCCACGGAGAATGTCAAATTGAAGAGAATTTTAATCAAAATTTGAACATGATGCTGGTTTTTTTAGTATTTAAATTTTAGGCTTAACAAAGAGAACAAAGATTTGTAAAAATTCTAAACATCCAACCAAGTGTCAGAATAAAGGGTATTTTAACCCAAATTCAAATGTAGCGTTTGCTATAAATTTTATTCATTTTAGAGGCACTACGGCCATAAAAAAGAAACTTAAAATTTTAAGGAAATTGTAAAAATCTTTATGGGTAATCTAGTTGTGAGGAATTTTATTCAAACTATAATCCTGGTATCTTTAATAATTTGACAGAATTGATATCTCTCAACACTCAACACTCAACACTTACCTAATATTGAAAGTCACCTAATAATAAATGTATCTCATTCAAAATAGTGAGCAAGTTCTACAGCTCAGCGAGTTTACTAGTAATACGAATGATAAAACAAGGATGATTCATTTAATTAATCCTTTTTAAAGGCTATTTCCCTTTTAACTTTTTTACATTTTTAGGCTTGCTTCCCGTCTTTTCAGAAAAGTTCAGCCCACGGGGCTTTAGTGATATAAGGTAAATTCACATTTTTATATTCTTTTGTGTCGTATACTATAACGCTTAACTTAACGCTTTAGAGTCCTAGCTTCCACAACTTGGTATCAGTACGGAATAGAGAGAGTTTATCAACAGTTACTGTAACCTCTGTTGGTGTATATTTTAACCACTATTAAGTTAGTATTTGCTGAAAGTAAATTTTGAGCAGGTGTTGGTGACATGAGCCATCCTTGCCTCAACATTTTACTAACTTTAACATTTATGGTACATTCACAGTTGCCCGTTTTAACTGTTGTTAACTTTATGTGATATTATTAGGTTAGACAAAGTTCAACCTATTAATTTTTTGTAGTACTAAAAACCGAAACCAATATTATTTTTAACATCAAATTTTTATTCTCGGATCCACTAGTAGTACATAAATAAATAGAACATACGCGAATACAGCGATGTTTGCAGACGATCAAGTAATCGTCCAAAACAATAAATCCGAGCTCCAGAGATCGATGTTCCAGTTACGGCAAGTCTATTCAAATTACGAGAATTAAAAGTTATGTGCAGAAGACAAAAACTATGGTATTTACGGGCAAATACTCCTTGCGAACTAAGATTGTGTTGGATAATAAGAGTGTAGAGCAGGTGTCACATTTCCGCTATCTCGGCTGTAACATCACTTATGACGTGGACTATGATGTTGATCACAAGTTGGCTAAATTTCGTCGAGTGTTATCGAAGAAAACAAGGCAAGAGACTCGACTGAAATTTTATAAGGTAATGGCTGTGCCTGTGTTATTGTGTGATTCTGATTCTTGGCTTCTGGCGAAAAAACATCTAAGTGGGATACAGGCATCGAAGATGATATTCTTGCAGTCTGTTAAAGGCTTCACACAAAGAGACAGACTCTACATGAACAAATTCGCAAATGGTAATATCCAAGATCGTATTGCAGAAAACAAAGAGAGATGGATTTCTCATCTGAATAAGATGCCAGATGGCAGGTTGCCTAAGAAAGTTTGGCAATACAAGCCTGTTGGACAAAGAAGTGTAGGAAGTTCTATGAATTGTTGGTGAAGTGGATGTATTCCTTTGGGACTCGTCTAGTCACTGACAGAAGAAGAACAGAAGAAATGAAAATCCTGTGTAGAAAATTAGGATCGATGAACTATAATGGACGATCGGTATCATTAATTTATACCACGAGTATAAGACAGGTAATTAATTACCTGTATCAAAATTCGTTAAACTACAAAGGCTGAAATTGTCCGAGCATGGGCTGCCATGTTGTTAGTTACGTAATCCATGTACTCTATGGCTTAACTAACACATAGGACGCGCAATAACGTAAAACGATGTACGGTTAAATAGCTAATTTTAATAATTTACAAATTTATTTCACTCGTTCTTGTCTTCTGCCAATCTCTTTGTGTCCCCGTAAGTTTTACTTTCTAGATTTTTTGCAACTACTTTATTCGAGACATGTACTCTTAGTATATTTTTTCTTAGTTATTGCTTCCCATGTTTGTTATGATGGCTACGACTCTTTATTATAATGTTTTGTCTCCTTCCACATTTGTTCTTCCCGTCCTGTTATTCCCGTATTTTTCTTGCCGTCTTGCCATTAACCACCTGATCTTCCCATCATATTTTCGGTCTACCTTTTGGGCTGTCTTTAAATAGTTTCCACTTAGCGATTCTAATTAACTCTAACGTTTTTCCTTCCCTTCTTCCCTTTTCTTATGCCCCCACTACCACTAATCTACTACTACTGCCTTTTCTTAAAAACACGTGTCCATCTTATTCTTGCTACCATAAGGACACTTTTTTTATTTTCTTTTGGCTTTGTTTATTTATTTAAAAAAAATCGTCGTTTGTTTATTTTTAATAGTTTCGGCATTAACTATAAGTTAACTAGTTAATGTTAACTTATATTGTTATATCGATACTTCTATTTCGATATATCTACGTTCTTTGTTTTACAGTTGTATTATATCAAATGTAATTTTACTGCGCCAGTGATTGTACGTTGAAAGTCAATAAGACATTTGAAAACCTGCCTGCAAGAAGGGAGTTGTCTTAAAGTAAAAAAAAAGAAAGTCGATTGTTTTGCATCGGAAGGCAGTACACGGAATATTGTTATCTTTGTTAATATCGTTGTTGCCAAACTATGCGCCTGCTAGTCTGACAGTAGGGCCAACCCGAACAATAACGTTGGTATACGACATTAGGGAAGGAATGCAACAGTTTAGGAGACACACGTGCGAGCGACAATGAATCCTACACCGCGAATCATGGTGACCCCGACGTGGGCGTCAAAGCCGTGACCATAACGTCCACACACAGACTACTACAGCACACTATATCACGGAATATGACAGGAAACCTCGCTCGCAAGATTACTAACGTTTATTTTATTTCACTTTTTTTAATGAGCTGGTTAAAACTTTTTTCCAAAACGTATAACCTGCTTCTTTTTCTTTATCTTCTTAGTCTACCAGCTAACCAGTCTTCTAGACTTATTATTACTCCCAAAAAGGAAAAGTAATGATAATAATCATAAATAAAAATAAATGTAAACTTTAATATTTATTTAGTTATTTATGTCGAGTTTCGAGTTCTGCAGCGTACGTACGAGACCCCGGGAAGTTGTAATAATTATTGTTTTAACTGCCAAAGTCTACGCGACTACACCACGTGGCTACAAATGTTATGACAGGACACCAAAGACTGCCTAGAGTCAGATGTGGGCGATTTTGTTGTAAATCTTATTCAGTGGTAATTTCCTGATAGAAGTTAAAGCAATGATCAGTAAAAAAGTTTAAAATTATAAAGAAAAAATTACCGAGTCATTATTCTGTCCTCTTCTTAGGTATATCCTATCGACCAGATAATGAAGAAAGTTAGAACAACATTAAATCGTTCCTACAGCTTTTAACAATTAAGAAATTTTAAATTTATTTACATTTTAAAATGTATTTACGTTTTTGAATTTATTTAACTGTTAAAATTTGATACTTTTATCAAAATTGCGTACACTACAAATATTTTGTCTTATCGAATATCTGAGTTGTATGCTCATAATTATGTTAACATAATGAGAGATGTAAAAAGTGGCAGTTATCCTGCATTCATGAAAACTTTCAACCCCCTCTCCTGGATACCACCAACTGTCACTGATTACGGATCAGCTAAAGGCATTAATAGTTGAAAATTTCCAGTACTTTCAGCCAGTGAGATCAACGTCTCCCATTGATTGGAAGTGGGCTATCGCGTGATATCGTTGGCGACTCAAACTGCAACGACTGCACTGCGATCGTGAGATCGAGTCAAGGTCACGACATGGTCTGCCAGCCCCCTCCTATCGCTAGGGACAACGCCTCCCCCCCCCACACACATACACACTTAAGTAACAGGGATCGTCCGAGTAGTGCGCTTTACGAATTATCTCCACTATCTGTCCCTTTGTAAAAAGACGAATGTGTGAAAATGCATGTGGCTGAGCAATGGAATAACAAACACGTCTCTTTGTGTGTGGCTCCTCAAGGGCATTTCTTTGAAAGGTATAAAATTGTTTTGCAGTTAATTTATCAATAATTAAGTTTATATAGTCAGATTCATTACTTTTTAGACAAGCCGTTTAAATGAGTGATGTCTTTTTAGACTCTACGATGAAAAAATAAAATAAAACTGAAAGGCCGTTAAAGAGGAAGGGCAAAACGGTGACAACCATGTTTTACGACAGGAAGATCATGCGGAGGCCATATGTCAACTACACGCAAAAAGAATTTCTTTTACTATGAAGTACCAACTGGTACATAACCGTGTGCGTGCGGTGTGATGACAGTGTATTATTTAGTAACTGCAGCTTATCACCGTCAGTGAAGCCGACTAGTGTTGTGCCATAGGCATTTTGTCATCAGTTTAAGCCTTTGTTTAAGTGATACAAGAATGTGTCAACAACACAGCTACAGGGTAGTCGCGCACAGAATTCTCACGCCGGAAGATAGCTTTACATGCGTTCTGCGCAGGCGCCAGTCGTCACTCTAAACACGAAAACATTTAGTGTTGACAAGACCACGTGGTGACAGGGAAAATTTTTTATTATTTGCAAAACAATTTTATACTTATTTTATGACTAATTTTATACTTCAAAACAAATACGCTCGCTTCACATTTATTGTGACGACGACAAAACAGCAGCCGTCAGTGTAGCCTAATATTACAGAACAAAGTTGGGCAAACTAATGTTTGCAGGTTAGAAAGTAGTTTGTTTACGTCACGCCACTTCCGCTTCCCCCGCGTGAGAATTATTTGTGTCACCATATAGCACATAGGAGGAGATAAAAGTCACTGAAGTTGACAAGATTGCTTTCATAGCTTACGTCAACTGTTTCAGCGATTTAAAAATAAACAGATGTCTGTTTCATTGCTAAATGATCACACACGCGCGCGCTTTTAACTTACTAACCACCGATCACACACTTACTGCACCACTGCTCATTGCTTCGTGTGGGTGTATTAACGCATTGCTGCGTGAAGTGCATCTAATGTGCGCGTGTGTGTGGAGAGGGAGGTGATGAGTGAGAAAGAAAGGAGCAGTGTGTATGAGGCGCGCGCAGTTTTCGACCACAATACAATAATGGCGTTACGTTTGTCAACACTGTAGTCCATAAACTCAGTGTTTTTTTCTAAGGTTTGCACAGAACCACAGAACACAGAAGGAGTAAAATATTATTATACACAGGAAAAAGGTAAAATTAATCGAAAAACATGTTAACACTTAGATAATTAAAGCGATTGCGAAATCATCAATATGAAGCACATTCTTTTATTTAAGTAAGTGCTGTATTTTACCTCGAAGTTGCGGAAATGTGAATCCTGAAGAAAACGGCAAGAACAATGAAAGGAAAAAAAATCTAGAGACTTAAGACGGGATCAGAGTAGCGAAAAGGAAGTAATTACGAGTCACGGAATATATAATGAATAAGAATATAGGATGTACCACGCACCATGCAACTCAATGAGTTCGACATAACTATTCTGAGGGGCAAGCGCTTAGGAAGGACAGGATTCGGAAGATCTACGAAAACATACTCGTAGAGCAAGAGTGGGATGTAAAAGCGTCAGCAGAAATGAGAAGAGAGTGGTTGTGAGTTGTGTAGACTGTAAGTCATGATGATGCTGAAGAATTTTTACAGTAGCCGCAGATTAACTCATCATACCATCACTTCGTGCCGCAGTGCTCAGAACGAAGCGGTAATAAAATTACGGATTAAGAAGATATATTAACTAAGTAGTAAGTACTATTTATATTTATTACCTGAGCGCGGTGAAGGATTGTTTATTACGGTAAAAATGTTTTATATAAGGAACCGGGTGGCATAGTGGTCAACGCACTCGCTTCCAAATCATGACACTATGAGTTCGAATCCGCTCAGGCGAATAGTTTTTTATGACGTTTAGGCGGACTCTGACTCATCGGTTAGAGAGATTAAATATGATCTAGATAGTGCCAATCTTCATCCTGTCAGCCGTACCTAATATCATCATCCTGGCATCTATTCTGTTAAAGATAAAAAATAGGTTAACTTTAAGGTAAATTTGTATCATGGTTTACAGTGACTATAAAATATATTACAATGTATACGATTAAATTAACTCGTACGTTCAACTGATTAAAATATTTAGCCACATCCCGATATTTTGAAGGGCTCTAAACAGCTTCGCAGTGATCGACCGAACTCGATTGTAGTTTGGTGGATTTTTCTATATTTAAACCAATTTCTATAATTATCGTAAAGTAAGAGTTTAAAAACTATAACCCAATCGCGCAGACATTTTTTCCACTCTTTTCTTTCTAAATCTTCTAAGAATTTCGCCTCAGCAGCGTATGTTTTATTTTTCTGTTTACTAGTCAATCACGGGACTCGCAAACAAATGCCACAAAAAGTTTGTAAAATTCACTAAATACATTCACCTCTGTTTTCTGAGTTACTTCCTTTTTATACATAAAGTAATGCCTGTATAAGAACTGTTTTCAGGATTACTTCCTTTATAGAAATGAAAATAATCTGCAATTTTTCAGGGACTGAATTGTATCAATAGGTGGGGAGTAACCTCATTCTTTCATATTTTCCTTTCAGAGTTTTAAAATATGTTGTAAGAAGATTTAAAATAACGTCTATGATATCAAGAAACCTTGAGTGTGATTTTTGTTGTTCCTAGAGGTCGCGCCGATCTTCTTCCATAAATTTTACATTTGTTTTTGTTCATCTTCCTCACGACTTTTATTACGCTTTTGGTTTGGTTGGCTTTTGGCCTAGTTTTTTATAGTGGGTTTCCATTTTTTCTCCCTGAGATACGAATCATACGCTACAAATCAGACTGCTCTGTATTTTGAAAATTCTTTTTCTTCATAGTAAAAGAAATTCTTTTTGCGTGTAGTTGACATATGGCCTCCGCATGATCTTCCTGTCGTAAAACATGGTTGTCACCGTTTTGCCCTTCCTCTTTAACGGCCTTTCAGTTTTATTTTATTTTTTCATCGTAGAGTCTAAAAAGACATCACTCATTTACACGGCTTGTCTAAAAAGTAATGAATCTGACTATATAAACTTAATTATTGATAAATTAACTGCAAAACAATTTTATACCTTTCAAAGAAATGCCCTTGAGGAGCCACACACAAAGAGACGTGTTTGTTATTCCATTGCTCAGCCACATGCATTTTCACACATTCGTCTTTTTACGAAGGGACAGATAGTGGAGATAATTCGTAAAGCGCACTACTCGGACGATCCCTGTTACTTAAGTGTGTATGTGTGTGGGGGGGGGAGGCGTTGTCCCTAGCGATAGGAGGGGGCTGGCAGACCATGTCGTGACCTTGACTCGATCTCACGATCGCAGTGCAGTCGTTGCAGTTCGAGTCGCCAACGATATCACGCGATAGCCCACTTCCAATCAATGGGAGACGTTGATCTCACTGGCTGAAAGTACTGGAAATTTTCAACTATTAATGCCTTTAGCTGATTTAGGGATCCCTGTTACTTAAGTGTGTATGTTAAAACATAAAATGTTGCAGGTAAACTACCCCTTTCCCTTAACCGATCTTCACCAAAAACAACAGGTCTTGAGTACTCTACAATTCAGTGCTGTATGCAAAAAATTATTCGATTCTGTATGAATTTGCGGCTGTTATCGTTCGTCATAAAAAAAATTACTGTTGTTAAAACATAAAGTGTTGCGGGTAAACTACCCCTTTCCCTTAACCAATCTTAACCAAATCAACAGACCTTGAGTACTTAACAAGTCAGGAACGTATGCAAACAATTATTTGATTCTCTTTGAATGTGCGGCAGGTATCATTCGTCATAAGAAAAATTACCCTTGTTAAAACATAAAACGTTGCAGGTAAACTACCCCTTTCTCTCAACCGATCTTTACCAAAATCAAAAGCCTTGAGTTCTCTATAATTCAGGGAGGTATGAAAAAATTACTTGATTCTGTTTGAATTTACGGCTGTTATCGTTCGTCATAGAAAAAATTACCCTTGTTAAAACATAAAATGTTGCAGGTAAACTACCCCTTTCCCTTAACAGATCTTCACCAAAAACAACAGGTCTTGAGAACTCTACAATTCAGAGCTGTATGCAAACAATTATTTGATTCTGTTTGAATTTGCGGATGTTATCGTTTGCCATAGAAAACAAATCTACACACAGACAGACACACACAGACACTTTTCGAAAAATGACTTTTCTTCATATTTTGAGGGTAGTACAATCAGAATCAGCCGTTATCTCGAACACGATTTTTTTCGCCATCACCATACTTCCATTTCCTTATGGAACATGGAAGTAAAAATAAAATAATTTTGTTGCCAGGGAATAAAATTATGATTTTACTTCCATGTTCCTTAAGGAAATGGAAGTATGGTGATGGCAAAAAAAAATCGTGTTGGAGATTATTGCAGATTCTGATTGTACTACACTCAAAACATGAAAAAAAGTCGTTTTTCGAAAAGTGTCTGTGTGTGTGTTTGTGTGTCTGTGTCTATAGATTTTTTTTCTATGGAAAACGATAACAGCCGCAAATTCAAACAGAATCAAACAATGTTTCGCATACAGCCCTGAATTGTAGAGTTCTCAAGATCTGTTGATTTTGGTAAAGATCGGTTAAGGGAAAGGGGTAGTTTACCAGCAACGTTTTATGTTTTAACAAGGGTATTTTCTATGGCAAGCGATAAGAGCCGCAAATTCAAACAGAATCAAATACGTTTTTGCACACAGGCCTGACTTGTTGAGTAGTAAAGACCTATTGTTTTAGGTGAAAATCGGCTAAGGGAAAGGGGTAGTTTACCCGCCACGTTTTTTGTTTTATCAAGGGTATTTTGTATGGCAAACGATAACAGCCGCAAATTCAAACAGAATCATATAATATTTTGCATACAGCCCTGAATTGTAGAGTACTCAAGACTTATTGTTTTGGTGAAGATCGGTTAATGGAATAGGGTAGTTTACCGCAACGTTTTATGTTTTATCAAGGGTGTTTTCTATGGCAAACGATAAGAGCCGCAAATTCAAACAGAATCAAATAATTGTTTGCATACCGGCCTGAATTGTAGAGTACTCAAGACATGTCGTTTTTGGTGAAGATCGGTTAAGGGAATGGGGTAGTTTACCTGAAACATTTTATGTTTTAAGAAGGGTATTTTCTATGGCAAACGATAACAGCCGCAAATTCAAACAGAATCAAATTATTATTTGCATACAGCCCTAAATTCTAGAGTTCTCAAGACCTGTTGGTTTTGGTGAAGATCAGTTATGGAAAGGAGTAGTTTACCTGCAACATTTTATGTTTTAAAAAGGATAATTTTTTATATGACGAACGATAACTGCCGCAAATTCAAACAGAATCGACTACGTTTTTGCATACCTTTTTGAATTAAAGAGAACTCAAGGTCTGTTGATTTTGTTGAAGATCGGTTAAGGATAAGGGGTAGTTTACCAGCAACATTTTATGTTTTAAGAAGGGTAATTTTTTTACGAAAGATAACTGCCGTAAATTCAAACAGAATCAAATAAAGTTCTGCATACCCTCCTGAATTGTTGAGTTCGCAAGATCTGTTGTTTGTGGTGAAGATCGGTTAAGGGTTAGTTTACCTGCTACGTTTTATGTTTTAACAAGGGTAATTGTTTATATGACGAACGATAACTGTCGCACATTCAAACAGAATCAAATATTTTTTTGCATGCATCCCTGAATTGTAGAGGACTGAAGGTCTATTGATTTTGGTGAAGATTGGTTAAGAGAAAGGGGTAGTTTACCTGCAACGTTTTATGTTTTAACAAGAGTAAAGTACTTAATTTTGATAAATAATGTATCCTAATAAGAAGCTCATAATAATCCACTGTAGAAACGTAGATGAAATATCTATAAATGAAGAGGTTAGGTGAACGGGGTGGGGGTAATTTTCTATTAATGAAAATTATAGTTGATTGGGGAGGGGAGAATTTTTTATATGTGTACTATGTTATCGGCACCAAAGAAGTAGTTCTTTGTTAAAATTCCTTCCCGGGCTGTTTAGCCGTAGTCCAATGTTTTCTGCAAAACCAGACTTTTCGGCAGTCCATCGACTGACTGCCATCATCAGTGAAAATCGAGTGCGAATACGTTAGGTGGTATACGTTAGTGACCACAGTACCGTGGTTAAGGCTGAATCAATAAGTAGAAAGAAGTAGTTTCTATGGTAATATTTCATTTCGAATATGATTTTAAATATAAATCTTAGAACATGGAAGTCATGTATGGTTCTCCATACCGATATTTTTCTATGGCAAACGATAACAGCCGCAAATTCAAACAGAATCAAATAATTTTTTCCATACAGCCCTGATTTGTAGAGTACTCAAGACCTATTGTTTTGGTGAAGATCGGTTAAGGGAAAGGGCTAATTTACCAGCAACGTTTTTTTTTTAATCATGGGTAATTTTTAGTTCCATGTTCCTTAAGGAAATGGAAGTATGGTGATGGCAAAAAAAAATCGTGTTCGAGATTATTGCAGATTCTGATTGTACTACACTCGAAACATGAAAAATAGTCATTTTTCGAAAAGTGTGTGTGTATGTGTCTGTCTGTCTATCTATCTATCTGTCTATAGACTTTTTTTCTATGGCAAACGATAACAGCCGCAAATTCAAACAGAATCAACAAATTTTTTGTATACAGCCCTTATTTGTAGAGTACTCAAGACCTATTGTTTTTGGTGAAGATCGGTTAAGGGAAAGGGGTAGTTTACCAGCAACGTTTTTTAATCAAGGGTAATTTTTATTTATGGCAAACGATAACAGCCGCAAATTCAAACTGAATCAAATAGTGTTTTGCATACAGCCCTGAATTGTAGAGTTCTCAAGACCTACTGTTTTTTGTGAAAATCGGTTAAGGGAAAGGGGTAGTTTACCAGCAACGTTTTATGTTTTAACAAGGGTATTTTCTATGACAAACGATAACAGCCGCAAATTCAAACAGAATCAAATGATTATTTGCATACAGCCCTAAATTATAGAGTTCTCAAGACCTATTGTTTTTGGTGAAGATCGGTTAAGGGAAAGGGATAGTTTACCTGCAACGTTTTATGTTTTTAAAGGGTATTTTCTATGGGAAACGATAACAGCCGCAAATTCAAACAGAATCAAATAATTTTTTGCATACAGCCCTGATTTGTAGAGTACTCAAGACTTATTGTTTTTGGTGAAGATCGGTTAAGGGAAAGGGGTAGTTTACCTGTAACCCTTTTTTATCAAGGGTAATTTTTTTTATGGCAAGCGATAACAGCCGCAAATTCAAACAGAATCAAATAATGTTTTGCATACAGACCTGATAGATGGATGGACGATGCGCGGGAGTCTGCGCCCTAATTTGTGTGCGTTGTCCAGGCCTAGGCCATGAACGCCAGTTGCCAACAGGTCAGCTCGGTCGTTTGCTCTGCACAAGGAAGTTATGGTGCAGTCCGCGGGTCCATGATAAATACATGGCCACCACGGAGGCAAGCTTGAGCTTTTGCTTCAGCCAATTGTCCCGCCGAGGCGCGACACCATGGTCCCCTCAGGCTAGCCTTTGGGAACGTAGTGACGCACTGGCGAGGACAAGAGGCTCGAGCGCCCTAAGGCGTCGGCCGAAACGGTGAGGAATGACTCCGAGATAGCCAGCTTCCGCAAAGAAGGCACTTGCACAACCTCGCGGGAACCCGTGTCTCAGGTCATTACCCTGCCGAATTAGCAAAGCAGGTGCTGACGGGGATCTCAAGTGTCATGGCTGCAGCCAATTTCCACGCCTGGGCGCGGCTCCGTGGTCCCCGAGGGCATAGCCCACGAAAACTTAGAGGCGCGCTGGCGAGGACAAGAGGCTCGACCGCCCGAAGGTGGCGGCCGAGTCGAAGGGACTCTTCACCGGGGCAGTCGGCTCTCGCAAGGAAGGCATTTGCACAACCTCACGGAAGCCCGTGTCCTGGATCACAGCCCTGCCGAATCGGCAAAGCCGATGCTGGCAATAAATCAAACCAATCCAATCTGCCGCAGCATGATTGACTACAGTTTCGGCAGGCGCAGGTAGTGAATGATGGTGATCGTTTCAGTGTCCAGAAGGTTGGGGGGTTCGTTTCTGGGGGGTTCAATGATGAACTTAGGGGGGGTCGTCTAACAGCGCCCTAGGGCGCCTGACGCGGCGAGGGGGCGGTGTATTCTCCATGCTGTTCAGCCTTTGGAGGTGCGGATAAGGGGACTCGCCTGCCTTGGCGAACAAATTCGTTGCCAAGGACCAGACGAAGGCCTCTAAGGTGGGAACACGGAGACCCCGGTGGATGGCGGAATTTCGCACAAACCACGGGGACCCCGTGAGGGAGCGTAGGGTCCAGGTTCTGGAATGTCGTCAGCCTATGCCTGTTGGTGGCCGACAGGAGAGGCCACCAAGCGGGCGCCGCATAAGTGAGTACTGTCCGGAGGAACAGTTAGATACAATGTAAGTTTTGTACGGACAGCCAGGCGGCTGTTCCACGAAAGGATAGGTGATAGTTTGGCTCTGACGCCACGAGCCTTGTTGAGGGTTGCGGTCACGTGGGCGTTGAAGTTTAGGTGCCGATCAAGCCGAACACCTAGGTACTTCACCGTCGCAGTCCAGTTGATGGGTCTCCCCTCTAAGGAGAGGGATTGGCATCAGGAAATGGACTTATGAGTAAAGCAGATCGCCTCGGATTTCTCCGTATTGATCGCTACCCGCCATTTCCTTAGCCAGTCCGGAAGCATAGCCAACTGGCGTTGTAACATTACGCTCGTCCGCCAAGGCGAAAGCGAGCTAAAATGAAACATCGCGTCGTCGGCAAATAGAGATAACGTGACCCCGGGATAAACAGGCAGATCGTTCGTGTACAGTACGTACAGAACGGGGCCGAGGACTGATCCTTGTGGGACGCCGGCGGCTACAGGGCGAACCCGAGAGAACGCCCCATCTACGCTGATCCTGAAGGTGCGATCCGTCAGATAGGATCGGAGCAAGTGGACGATAGATGCCGGGAGTGGCGAATGCGCCAGTTTGTAGAGCAGGCCTTCGTGCCAGACTTTATCGAAGGCGTTGTTCACATCCAACAGGACGGCGCCTGTTGCCTGATGATTGTTGGCGGCGTCTGCTAGACAGGTGACAACCCGTACTAGCTGAAGAGTAGTCGAGTGCCTCGACCTAAACCCAAACTGCTCCTCGCGGATGAAACCATCCACCAGGGGCCCAATACGGGCCAGGAGAAGGCGCTCGAATACCTTCGAAATTACTGGCAATAGTGATATCGGGCGGTAGCTTCCAGGTAGCGTGGGCGGCTTTTTGGATTTCTAGATCATGATGACATTAGCGGTTTTCCACAGGCGGGGGAAATACCTCAGCCGGAGACAGGAATTGAACAGCTCAAGAAGAACGTCAACTGCCGAAGGCGGGAGATTCTGCAAAGCAGTGGCGCCGATGCGATCGGGGCCAGGGGCCTTTCTCTTCTTCAGTCGGCTAAGGACAGACGCAAGGTCTTCCTCGTCGACCGAATTAGGAGGGTCATTGGGGGGAGCAGAAAAGTATCCAGAAAGGAAATCCTTGACGACGGCCGTATGAGCCGGGTCAGAGATGCCTCTATGGACGGTGAACTGTTCCTCAATACAGTCGGCGAAGACTTCCGCCTTGCCTTCTGCAGAGTATACAGTGCCGTCCGGGGTATTCAAGGGATGGCGAGTCCTCTTTTCGCATTTTAGTCTACCAGCGGCTCTCCATACGGTGGCGTGGTCGACTTCCAAGGACTCCAAATAGGAGTCCCATCGATCCGCGTTTACGTCAAGCAGAAGCTGCGAGACGTGTTCCGACTGGGCTCGAAAACGCCAACTAGTGGCAGGGTCACGGGTATGCTGCCATCTGCGGCGGAGCTGGCGCCGTAATCGGATGGCCTGGAGAACTTCCGCAGGAAGGTCGGAGCGTTTATTACTCACCGGAACAGTATAGGTGTGCTTGTCCATTGCAGACTGAACGAGGTCTTGAAGCTGATGTACCCGGAGATCCACGTCGTCCATACAGACCTGAATTGTAGCGTTCTCAAGACGTGTTGGTTTTGGTAAAGATCGGATAAGGGAATAGGGTAGTTTACCAGCTACATTTTATGTTTTAACAAGAGTAATTTTTTATATGACGAACGATAACTGCCGTAAATTCAAACAGAATCAACTACTTTTTTGCATACCTTTTTGAATTAAAGAGAACTCAAGGTCTGTTGATTTTGTTGAAGATCGGTTAAGGGAAAGGGGTAGTTTATCAGCAACATTTTATGTTTTAAGAAGGGTAATTTTTTACGAAAGATAACTGCCGTAAATTCAAAGAGAATCAAATAATGTTTTGCATACGTTCCGGAATTGTAGAGATCTCAAGGCCTGTTGATCTTAGTGAAGATCGGTTGAGGGAAAGGGGTAGTTTACCTGCAACGTTTTATGTTTTAACATTGGTAATTTTCTCCATGACGAATGATAACTGCCGTAAATTCAATCAGAATCATATTTTTGTTTTACGTGCATCCCTTAATTGTAGAGGACTGAAGGCCTGTTGATTTTGGTGAAGATCGGTTAAGGGAAAGGGGTAGTTTACCGGCAACGTTTTATGTTTTAACAACGGTATTTTTTTCTATGACTAACGATAACTGCCGCACATTCAAACAGAATCAAATATTTTTTTGCATGCATTCATCAATTGTAAAAGACTGAAGGCTTATTGATTTTGGTGAAGATCGGTTAAGGTAAAGGGGTAGTTTACCAGCAACGTTTTTTGTTTTAACAAGGGTAATTTTCTCCATGACGAATGATAACTGCCGCAAATTCAAACAGAAACAAATATTGTTTTGCATACAGCCCTGAATTGTAGAGTTCTCAAGATCTATTGTTTTTGTTGAAGATCGGTTTAGGGAAACGGGTAGTTTACCTGCAACGTTTTATGTTTTAACAACGGTATTTTTTTCTATGACGAACGATAACTGCCGCACATTCAAACAGAATCAAATATTTTTTTGCATACATTCATCAATTGTAAAAGACTGAAGGCTTATTGATTTTGGTGAAGATCGGTTAAGGGTAAGGGGTAGTTTACCAGCAACATTTTATGTTTTAACAAGAGTAATTGTTTCTATGACGAATGATAACTGTCGCAAATTTAAACAGAATCAAATAATTTTGTGCATACCTTCATTAATTGTAGGGAACTCAAGAGCTATTGATTTTGGTGAAGATCAGTTAAGAGAAAGGTATAGTTTACCTGCAACGTTGTATGTGATAACAAGGTTAATTTATCCTATGACGAACGACAACTGCCATAAATTCAAACATAATCAAAGAAATTCTTGCATACATCCCTAATTTGTAGGGTACTCAAGGTCTGCTGATTTTGGTGAAGATCAGTTAAGGGAAAGGGGTAGTTTACCTGCAACATTTTATGTTCTAACAGGAGTAAAGTACTTAATTTTGATAAATAAAGTATCCTGATAAGAAGATCTTAATAATCCACTGTAGAAACGTAGATGAAATATCTATAAATGAAGAGGCTAGTTGAACAGGCTGGGGGTAATTTTCTATATATGAAAATTATAGTTGAAGGGGAGGGGATAATTTTTATATGTGACTAAATATCACTATAATATTGACGACTCGGAACACAAAGTTTTTTATAAGTAAAAACGTAAAGTTTTACCTTACAGCCTAAACCGGCTTTCACCTATAGAAGGCTTCATCAGAGGCTGTCGTTAGTAGCGCTGCTCGTCATGTTGTTGGCGACGAGAAAGTGTTTCGAAAGATTGAAGCTGTGTGTGTGTGGTGAGATGTGTTCGAATAATGCGTGCGATTTGAATTGTGTCTGTTCGTTTAGGATGTCGTTTTTATTTGTTTTTGTGTGTTTGTATATTTCTAATTGTTCTAGAGTGTCTAGTTTTCGGCCTTTTGTGTGTACGTGTAGTATGTTCATGTTATTGTCGATGTTTTTATATGTGTGGTTTGCTTCAATGAGGTGGTTTGCGAAGGTAGATTCTGTAGTGGTGTGGAGTGCTTTTGTGTGTTCAATGTATCTCTGTTTGAAGCTACGTCCTGTCTGGCCTATGTAGAATTTACTGCAATTTGAACAATTTAGTTTATATACACCGGGTAGATCGAATTTGTTTTGTGCTTTGGGCATGCGTTTTGATAGTGTGTGTTCTGTTTTGTTAGTAGTTTTGTAAGCGATTCTGTATCCTGCTTTTTTGAATTTGTGGGCAATTTTTTCTGTTTGTTTGTTGATGTATGTTAGTGTTATGAATTTGTTGTTTTCTGTCTTTGTCTGTTGTTTGTTTTGTGTTTTGTGTAGGAGTTTACTGACTATTGTTCTGTCATAACCGTTAGATTCTGCTAGATATTTTATCGTGTTTAGTTCGTCTTTGTAGTCTATTTCATCTAAGGGGATGTTGTTAAGTCTATGTATCATGGTCCTAAAAGCAGCTAGTTTGTGTTGTATTGGGTGATTGGAGGTGTTGTGTATTAGTGTGTCAGTTGTAGTTGGTTTTCTGTATATACTGAATTTGTGCCTGTGTTCTAGTTTTGTGATGGAGAGGTCTAAGAAGTTTATGGTATTGTTGTGTTCGTATTCGGCAGTGAAGGTTTTATATGTGTACTACGTGATCGGCAACAAAGTAGTAGTTTGTTGTTAAAATTCCTTCCCGGGCTGTTTGGCCGTAGTCCAATGTTTTCTGCAAAACTAGATGTTTCGGCAGTGCCGTCGACTGCCATCATCAGTGAAAATCGACTGCGATGACGTGTGGTGGTATACGTTAGTGACCACAGTACTGTGGTTAAGGCTGAAGCAATAAGTGGGAAGAAGTAGTTTCTATGGAAACATTTCATTTCGTAAATGATTTTAAATATAAATCTTAGAACATGGAAGTCATGTATGGTTCTCCATACCAATTTTTGTAATGTGTGATAACTGTAATGTCATCTGCAAAGCCAGTACAGCTGTATAAGTTACACCAATGTATGACACGATACTAACAGTCCCAGCAGAATGAATATGTAGTCAATTTGTTAACAACGTGTGCTGCTAGGTATTGCTTTTGTATCTTCACCTGCTACATGTTTACATATACATGTTTTTTTTTTATTTTCCAAGTAAGATCCGAGGTCCATTGTCTGTGCAATCTCTCTTATCAGATGCCTGCACTTCAGCTATAGCCTACCTGCAGTAGTAGTCCTTTTCACTGACTATATCTGTTGACCTTTTCAGCAATAATGATGGTTCACTGCCTTACTTAAGTAGCCTCCTGCAGCAATCATTTACAGCACTGGTTGTAAAGACATACTTGAGGCATATTTTGGTTAACTTGTAAACAAGCACCACCTTAATGATATACAAACATCTCTAATGTCATCAGGTATTATGCAGACAGCTGTAGTTGTTGACAGTAAAGAATAGTCTCTTACAGGTCACAATACTTAAACATGCTGAGAGCCAACATAATATGGAGACTTGAATAAGAAGAGTAATAGAGAGTAATAGTAACAAACTGTCTTTGTCACATTCCACTGTTCTCACAATTTAGAAAAGGGACAAATTTAAGGTTTTTGGATCACATATTTATTAGCTCAATTTGAAAAACCAACTATGAAGAACTTGATAAAGTACTAAAATAAAAAAGATAAACTGAAAACCTTTTGTATTAAAAAAAATACAAATGTCTTCACAACTATACCAATTACACACAAGAAACTGAAGCATTTACTTTTAATATGCAGCATTTTCGAATACATTCACTTTTGTGTTGTGTTAACTCGTTGCGTTGATTTTCTTCATTCTTGTATGCAGGCAGAATAGAAAAGTACTGTCTGTTATTGAAAGAAATATTGGACTTCTGTACACAAAAAAATGCATGGCAAAAACACTCTTGTTTTAGTTTATAGACTTGGACTAAGACTAACACCAGTAAAGACTTGGCTTCAAAGTCTTCAAACCATTTTACTGACAGAAGAAACATAATGCTTCAGCTACTTCAGTCAATAGCATACACTTATAGGAGAAATAATATAACCTACAATGAACTAGTCAAATAAAATAGACATGAACTAAGCATCATTATTAACTGTGTAGTGTATTATCACTTATGTAGTGTTGTTTGGTTCTAGAGGAATTTTAGAGGCATAATAAATTTCAGTTTAAAGATACAGTAATACAGTATGTTTGGTATTGGATCACTCTTATCAAGAGACAGGGAATCTACCAAAACTCTATTGAGATGCCAGAAGACAAATGGAATAATTCAATGTCCTGCCATTAGAAAACAACAACAGATACAGTAATGGTTCCTTTTTTTTGTAATACTGAAGTATTTTGTTATGTGACCCATTTATCACATAAGGAAGGTAGTGTGACCAGCACTATGCTTCAGCCACATTACTATCCCTTAGTGTTAACTCTTTATACTCACTTCCAAGCCTAAGTTGACCCAGGTGTTAAAAAACACACCTTGATTTTGTGGCGTGCCTGTGAATCAAACCTAGGTGAATCAAATCTATCCCCAGGCACCACACCACTTACAGCAGCACAACAACCCATTACTATTTCGATCGTTTCACCAACAGAGTTAACTTGGCATATTAATTAAACAAAGTTGTTGACTTTTCTGACGGAACAGATGCCAATTTGGACGTGCTCTCCTTCTCTAACTTCCTGTCCTGTGACCATGTATTTTGTCTTGCTTTTGTTTATTATGAGACCCAACCTCCTTGCGGGACCTTCAAGACAACCAAGGAAGGCTTCAGTGATTGCTCAAAGGGACCTCTCAATTATATCTAGATCATTGGGATATCCTAGGACCTGCACCAACCTGTTGAATACAGTCCTGGAGGAATCTGTTCCAGCACCTCTCATAGCTTTTTCTAAGGCAAGAATGAAGAGAAGGCAAGCAAGAGCATCGCCTTGGAGGACTCCCTTTCCATAGTCAAACTCTCCTGATAAGTCATTCTTATCCTCACCATGCCCTTCACTGTCAGCATTGTCATCCTACACAACCTTATTAGTTTCTCTTGTATGCCTAGTTCTTCAAGAGCTGTGTAAAGTTCTTGTCTATCAATGCTATCATATGGATTTCTGAAATCTATAAACAGGTGATCGGTTTGTAGCTTATGTTCCCTACCTTTCTCCAGAATTTGTCGGAGTGTGAAAACTTGGCCTACTGTCGATTTCCCTCTTCTAAATCAGAGCTGATATTGACTAATCACCTGATCAGCATGTGGAAGTAGTTTTTGATACAATATATGAAACATTATTTTATACGCCACAGGGAGAAGAGAAATGCCTATATAATTGTTATAATCTAGTTGATCCTCCTTTTTATAAACCGGACATATAACTGTCTTCTGCCAGGCTGTTGGCAGTTTCTCCTCTATCCATATATCAATGATAAGGTCTTGAAGGGTTTTAACCAGCTCTGGGCCACTGTTTTTGAATAGTTCTCCACGCAGATGATCAGAACCAGGAGCTTTGTTGTTTTTAACTCTTTCTATAGCTCCTATCACATCATCTTCATCAGGAAGCTCAATGTGTTCATGTTCCCCTAACTAAGATGGTACATAGTTGTCCTCAACATTCTGAGAAAGAAGGGCTTCAAAGTGCTTGTGCCACTTTTCAAGGATCTTCCCCTGTTCCATATTGATGCAGCCTATCATCACAGCTGTAGTAGACAGTATGGCTTGCTTCTCAAGAATTCTCTGGCCTGTCCACCGGATTTCCTGTATCACAGCTATGTCCATTGCAAAAGCGTCAAGTTGGTCCAAGAGCACCGAGTCGGTATAACCTGTTTTCTACAGTCCAATGTTAAAATTAGCCTGGTGATTTCTGCGTGTTCTTTGTTTTGCAGTAACATGAAGTTGTGAAGACTAGTGTAATATTTCCATGTTGTGTTCAATACTTAACATTTGAACTTAATAATATTACACTACTTACCTAAAAGTAGAAAACTAAACACAGCTGAACAATTTGAAATATACAGATATCACGCACTACAACCAAACAACATATTAAATGAACAATTACATTATAGATCACATACACTATTTGATACACTGATCCAAACACACAATTTGAACCTCAGCGCCAATTCCCTCCCACCATCAACCCCCACCACACACACCTTAAGTCCATAACCGTTATTCTGTAAAATGACATCCAGTATTTACTCCCACTGAGGAAGAGGCACATCACCTCGAAACGTTTGGGGAAGTGATAAAGAAAGTAAGTTCATATGTGAAAGTTTATATATATATATATATATAAAATAATATTTTATAAAGTGAACGAAGAGGATGAATCAACAAGATAAATGTTATTATATAATATAAAACTGTAAAGTGGCAGTCAATTATAAACAATAACAGGTACAAAAATACAGCACTATCATATACAGTACAAAATAATACCTATTGAAAAAGAAAGAAAACAATCAAATTATCAGAGAAAACAATTTTCAAACTGGAGACAGCAGAGGCCACAGATGATGGTTCACTGGCAGTAACACTGCAGTCATCATCTTCATTGTCCACATATAAGAAAGTCTTTGTTTTTAATACCATGGACGCTGGTAACTGTTGTTTGGTAACTGAAATCACCAACATAAGGGTGCGTAAGATATGTGGTAATAGTTTAGCATGTACAGTCAAATAACTGAAGTACAGTTTTACAGTAAAGTACAGTTTTAATTACTGAAGTGGTTAAAACTCTATACATAACGGTATACAAGAGAACCTTTTTTAGTAATGACTCATTACCTAAAGCTCTTATTGCCTGTCATTAACAGTGTACAAGTGCACAGTTACATGTTTCTGCAGTTATGTGATTCTTAAGTAAATTGTCACATTGTAATATTCTACAAATTTCTATAAAACACACACACAAAGTATAACAAACTATACTCAGACTGTAAAATCATTGGTAAAGCTCCTCCACTTAAACCTTAAACTGTTACCCATCAGCATCAAAACAACTGTTATCAGTCATAATTAATTTTATATATCAACCCATATAGTTACGTTGTTGACATGTTTTTGCACATCACAAAACAATGGTTATACGGACTGCAGAATGACAATGACACAACGGATTGGCTCCATTGAAGGTGATAAGCTGTGTTTGATAAATTATTAATTGTGGCAACACAATGCCAATGTGGACTCAAAATGGTAATCTCACAGTCAACCTCTTAATGGTTTGTGACGAGGTAATACACTAGTCAACATGTTCAAAAAAAAAGTGTCCCTAACATTGCTATGACTTCATAATTATGTTTATTCACTGGCATAGCAGTCTGCCTACCCACTTGAACAAAAGAAGCAAAGCATGCTCTAAAAAGAATTTCTCCACCTCATAAATGCTCACACCATTCGTGTAAAATGTAGTGGAAAAATAAATTCAAAGAGGCTTTTATTGAAAAGATCATAGCAGAACACTACACTAAAGAGCAACAGGTGAAAAGAGTTGAAACTGGTCCACTATGACTTCATCAATACCACTTTCCAGAACATGTACCAACAACATAGAAGAAAGCATGCCACACTAGAAGGTGTGTTGTGGGCTCAAAACATAAAATGAGAAGAGTTACAATACCGGAGTACAGAATGTGATGTGAGACTTCGTACAGTGCCTTGTTTCAAAAATGTTAACACACATAAATTATTAGACAAGTTAAATTTACAAAATTGTTATTTTCAATTTAAATGAATAATTGTTCAAAGTTATGTTTGTAAAGCAGTTATAGAGAGAAATCCAGCTGTGAAATTTTTTACTTTCACATTGACTGAAAACCACAATATAAAAATTCAACATCTAAAAATTCTTGAAAAATTACATTATTTTTACTTCCATGTTCCTTAAGGAAATGGAAGTATGGTGATGGCAAAAAAAATCGTGTTTGGGATTATTGCAGATTCTGATTGTACTACACTCAAAACATGAAAAAAAGTCATTTTTCAAAATGTGTGTGTGTGTGTGTGTGTGTGTGTGTGTGTGTGTGTGTATGTGTGTGTGTGTGTGTGTGTGTGTGTGTGTGTGTGTGTGTGTGTGTGTGTGTGTGTGTGTGTGTGTGTGTGTGTGTGTGTGTGTGTGTGTGTGTGTGTGTGTGTGTGTGTGTGTGTGTGTGTGTGTGTGTGTGTGTGTGTGTGTGTGTGTGTGTGTGTGTGTGTGTGTGTGTGGATTTTTTTTTCTATGGCAAACGATAACAGCCGCAAATTCAAACAGAATCAAACATTTTTTTGCAAACAGCCCTTATTTGTAGAGTACTCAAGACCTATTGTTTTTGGTGAAGATCGGTTAAGGGAAAGGGGTAGTTTACCTGCAACATTTTTTTTTTAATCAAGGGTAAGTTTTTCTATGGCAAACGATAACAGCCGCAAATTCAAACAATCAAATAATGTTTTGCATACAGCCCTAAATTGTAGAGTTCTCAAGACCTATTGTTTTTGGTGAAGATCGGTTAAGTGAAAGGGGTAGTTTACCTGCAACGTTTTATGTTTTAAAAGGGTATTTTCTATGGCAAACGATAACAGCCACAAATTCAAACAGAATCAAATAATGTTTTGCATACCGTCCTGTATTGTAGACTTCTCAAGACCTTTTGATTTTGGTGAAGATCAGTTAAGAGAAATGGGTAGTTTACCTTCAACGTTTTATGTTATAACAAGGTTAATTTTTTCTATGATGAACGATAACTACCGTAAATTCAAACAGAATCAAATAATTTTTTTACATATGTAACGGGCCTATTTTGGGGTAATAAAGCAATTTGTATATTTTTTTTTTATAAAACAAATAACATTTTTCGATGATAGGGACAAAATTTATAAAGAAAGGTAAATTTAGTGGTAGGCGACGGTAGCGAAGGTGGTACGACTGATTGACAATATTGTATGTAAACTATTGAAACGAGTTTTATAAACTTAACAACCGACAAACTGTGCCAAGGGCAGCTTCAAGGACACAAAAAACATCGTAAACAAATTATGTAACCACATCAGACCATCTGACGTCAGTATATACGTCAGAGCCTATCCTCGCTGTGGAATTCGGGTGTGTAACAAATGACAGTCTGCTGGCGGAGTGATATAAACTTTAAAAACAATAAGAATTGATCATACCATCACGGCCGCTTCACAAAATAGCGCTGGTGGCTCTTCACCAGTCTAACTCCACCACCACTCGCGAGTGGTACATAAAAGTTTCGAAACGTAAATCACGGGCGCCCGTACCGAAAATGAAAGTAATGCATTTTAATTATTAAAAAGAGTGTAATAACAGTTTTAAAATATGTAGGAATTCAGATATAAAATGTATAGACAGTTTCGGTTTTAATCATCAGTGTCAAAAATAGCAAATGTGCGGTTAAATTAAGGCGACGTCTTCTGGACAAAATTGAACAGCTAAGTACCAAATAATTAAAATGAATTTTAACAAGGGCTAATAAAAATGAGAACACAACAAAATTTTAAACAAAAAATGAGATCTCATGGGATATAAATTAATTGTGTGCGTGAGTATGTGAGAATATATTTAAATTAAGAAGGCTGGTTTGTGTATATAAAAAATTATTTCTATTTAATGTCTTGATTATTTTTTTTTTTGGTAATTCAAAAGTGTATACCATGTTTCAATTTTACTTTATGTGAGTTTTTTAATAATGAGAATTGAATAATAGATGCGGGAGGTAAAGACGTAGTGTGTCAATGATCTTGTAAAAGTTACATAATGTGAATGTCCAATTGTTAATAAAACGTAATTATGGGAAACAATATAAAGTGTTCTTTGAACAACCTATTCTGATCTCCTGTTCGCCGAAAAGAACCCCGAAATGATAGGTACATTTTTTTTTGTGTGTTTTGTTTGCTTGTAAATCATAAAACAAGATGGCGCCCGATAATTATACAATGTATGTTAGTAAATTAGTTCGTTTTATGTGACTCAAATTTTAGTAGCATCACACATATGTGCCTGAGTTGTAGAAGACTCAAGGCCTTTTGAGTTATATGACGAACGATAACTGCCGTAAATTCAAACAGAATCAACTACGTTTTTGCATACCTTTTTGAATTATAGAGAACTCAAGGTCTGTTGATTTTGTTGAAGATCGGTTAAGGAAAAGGGGTAGCTTACCAGCAACATTTATGTTTTAACAAGGGTAATTTTTATATGACGAAATATAACTGCTGTAAATTCAAATATAATCAAATTATTTTTTGCATATGTTCCTGATTTGTAGAGAACTAAAGGCCTGTTGTTTCTGGTGAAGATCGGTTAAGGGAAAGGAGTAGTTTACCTGCAACATTTTATGTTGTAACAAGAGAAATGTTTACATGACGAACAATAACTGTCGTAAATTCAAACATAATCAAATAAATTTTTGCATACATCCCTAAATTGTAGAGTACTCAAGGCCTGTTGATTTTGGTGAAGATCGGTTAAGGGAAAGGGGTAGTTTACCTGCAACATTTTATGTTGTAACAAGAGAAATTTTTTCATGACGAACGATAACTCCCGTAAATTCAAACAGAATCAAATAATTTTTTACATATTATAAGTAAACTGTTTACAGGGTGTTAAAGACCGTTTTATTTTGTTTTAAATTTCAATAACTTTTAGTTTAGTTTATTATTTTTATTGATTTATTTAATTCAATTCAATCTAACATTGAAACCGATGTAAATAAATCCGATGAATGTATTGGAAGTTAGTTAGCGAAGTGTTTTCAACTTCGGTTAATTTATTTTAAGTTGTTATTCTTCCGTCGACTAGGCAAAGTGGTGACGTCAATTCCTCACTGAAAGCATAAATATTTGGCAAGAATGATCACTTACTTGTGTTGAGCCTTGTCGATCTTGCAGGGTCGATGTAGCAGTTTAATCTGTAGATTGACTTACCGTATTCAAATTCGCCGCGGCGTTTCGGGCTATCCGATAAGAGTCATTCCCCTATCCTGTAAGCCTAGTCTATTGAAATGAACTAACTGACTCCGTTTGCTCGTATAAAATGATAATTTATTCTGTTAACACTCCTTTATAATGATCTGAAGTATCATTAACTATTTTAATTCAAATTGAAATAACATTAGTTGTTTGTTTTATAAAATTTGTCTCAGGGTGGTAAAACTGATTTACAATATCAGTGTATGGTTAGAATGCTTTTTGGTTAAAATAAGTTAATTCATATGTGGGTTCTTTTAGCTTGCAGAATACCAAATTATTTACTAGAACTCTTATTCTACCGTTATTAGGCAGTTTGAAGATGATTACAATTCAATCATCTCTTAATAATTAACATTCAAAATTATAACCATGCCTGCTTTGGACATTTTAGGTTAACAAAATTATTAGTCAATCGACAACAAATGATTTAAAGAACGTTTGTTAACGTTAAAATAACTCTTGATAAAACATTTAAAATGTAAACAATAAAATAATATTTTGAAACAGTGTTGTTGAATGGAACATCTGAATCATCATTTGACTCTACAAAAAGGTAACTGTATAGTTGTAAGTATTTATATAGCTTGACAACCATAGTTTCTTATTCATAATAGACATAAACATTTAAATAGTAATAGTAGTAGACTCTTCCTAAATTACAAAACATAAATAGCATTGGAATTTTTCATTAACTTTCATTAATTGTTTCATACAGTTGACAATTCTCAATCGCTTATGAATGCTTGTTGGTTTGATCTATGTTTAATAAACAACAACTTTAATCAGGTGTGGTTATCTCACACTCAGTACTTATACATAATAAATGATTGATCGTTTGCAAAATTCTTAATAATAGAATATTCAAATTAAGGTGAGGATTGTCATTAGTCCTGTTGATTGAATAATATTAATAATGCACCTTAATCTACATACTTTATTTACACACATTATTGGAATGTGGTTCGATTATATCGTCTTTCAAATTCTTAATTAATATTGAAAAAATCACTGTACTCCCTTTTTTTTTAAATTAAATCCCAGAATTGCTATGGATTATACACTTAGCAATCCTTATTACGCACTGTTACACTTAAAACACCTTCAATACTAGTGTAGTTATGTTGGCACAAATTGAGGTTATGTTGCTTTGTTTACAATGGTGACGTGCACAAATTATGTGAACAGCTGTTTCTTAGCAGTGACGAGTAGCCGTCTGCCTTACTCTGAAGTGATTATAAAGTGTCTGGAAATGGTATCTCTCTCTGCCGTTCCGTCTTGTGATCATTGTAAATTTGGCTAATTTCTTGGATCTGATTGGTTGACGATCTTTAATTTGATGCATATACCCCCTCCACACAATATTTTAATTGTTGTTATTAGCGTGGGGTGGCTGGGTTGGAGATTATAAACATTTGCTCGATTTGGCACAAATATCTTATAATTGTAATAACTTTCTTATTATGGCATAGATTTAAAATCTTATCACTGTATTGGTAACACTTGGCTCTTTATTTTGAGTCCACTCGTGGTGTGCTTCGGTTCATTATTAAGGGAGTTAATGTTTGAGATTATCACATTACACTATTCACTATTAATTGAATTTATTCTTAGATTTAAAACTATTTAATGGCAATCATACCTCCTTGTGGGCATGCCTTCTAAGTCCTCTGTTACTTATATCTAATGACAAAATATAGTGCTTATGCTATCATTGACTTAGCCTATGAGACTATCAGTTGTATTTACAAATTATTTATAATAAAAGGTATCTGGGTAACTTCTGTATTACCCCAGTTGTAAGCATTAAGTTGTTACAACTACTGTTAGTCTTTGTTTGTCTGGAATGTATTGTTATTCCTTGGTACTTTTGTCATTAATATGACCTCTATATGCCACTATGAGGTGTACGTTTATTTTAACTCTTATTTGGGATTCTATTGTCTTTTCAGACTATTATTTAGTTTGAATAGTTTACTAGTAGTAGTATATTGATAGTTAGTCTTGTGTTTTTAACACACTAGTCTGTTCCTTAGCGTATAGCATTGGATAATAGTAATTACATCTGGTGTCATGTGACAGGTGTGCTTAATTATTCTTATTATACATTATGTCCTTGCTTATAATTCTCTTATGCTATTATAATAGTGATTTTACATCTTACTTATTACATAGGTATTCTTCTGTTATTCCTATTTAGCATTACAATGTGGTTTTGTCTATGTTTCACATAGTGAATCTCATTTTGGCTGGTTTTGTTCACCTTCTTTACTTAAATTCTTATATAAAGATTACTCTTGGTATCTTATATTGGTATTGGTAGAAAGCTTATTACTTCTACTTCATTTGGGGTACAAAATATTTTAGTTTAGATATGTTTTACCTACTACTAAGTATGAAGTTAGGTGGAAAATACCTGTATTTAGGTTATCTGGTTTTATTATTTGTAGCAACAATGGGTGTATTAAGTTGATACAAATTTACATTTGTTAACCTTGTTTATTCAAGTCTAATGTTATTAATGACAACTGGTAATTCATTATTTATTTCCTTTTCCTATCTTACATGATTTTTTGATTACTTGACTAACAATTATTATAATTATGAGACAATTCGAATTCTTCCTTTACATTACAGTGATGCCGTGCATAACATGTCATTATGCTTCTATTTACAGCTTCTTTTATATTAACATTATTGTTACTTTCACTCTTTGTCTAATATAGGATGTCCTACTCATTTACAATATTATTAGTTGTATATGGGTCATCTCATTTAGTCAGTTATTGTCTATCTTTCAATCTGTAAGTTCTTCAGTTATTATTTATACGGGTAAGATGTTAATCTATAGTTGACTGGCTCTTGGAATCTATATTTTATGCCATGGTTGTTATGTGTCTTTCTCGTAGTATGTTTCTTCCTTGTTTTCATTGGTTCCTTACTGACCGAAACTATTGGGTTGTTGGTTCCTGTGGTACAATCATTGTTTGCTGTATCTTCTTTCTTCTTATAATGTTATTATATTTGTTATTTACCATTACTTTTCATCAACTCTTGTGTTGTGAGTTTATTCTTCTTGATGAGTTGCTCATGTAGTTTCATTCTTGGCATTTTGGATTAAACACTTGGTGTGTCTTGTTGACTCAATTATTATGACATGTGTTAATATTTTGGTTACTGAAATATTGGGCTCATATGTCTTGTTACAATATGTGCCTGAGTTGTAGAATACTCAAGGCCTGTTGATTTTGGTGAAGGTCGGTTACAGGGCAGTTTACCTGAAACATTTTTGTTGTAACAAGAGTAAAGTACTTAATTTTGATAAATAAAGTATCCTGATAAGAAGATCTTAATAATCCACTGTACAAACGTAGATGAAATATCTATAAATGAAGAGGCTTGTTGAACGGGGTGGGGGTAATTTTCTATAAATGAAAATTATAGTTGAAGGGGAGGGGATAATTTTTATATGTGTACTACGTGATTGGCAACAAAGTAGTAGTTTGTTGCTAAATTCCTTCCCGGGCTGTTTGGCCGTAGTCCAATGTTTTCTGCAAAACTAGATGTTTCGGCAGTGCCGTCGACTGCCATCATCAGTGAAAATCGAGTGCGATAACGTGTGGTGGTATACGTTAGTGACCACAGTACTGTGGTTAAGGCTAAAGCAATAAGTGGAAAGAAGTAGTTTCTATGGAAACATTTCATTTCGTAAATGATTTTAAATATAAATCTTAGAACATGGAAGTCATGTATGGTTCTCCATACCGATATGTACTTCCATGTTCCATAAGGAAATGGAAGTATGGTGATGGCAAAAAAATTCGTGTTCGAGATAATTGCAGATTCTGATTGTACTACCCTCAAAACATGAAAAAAGTCATTTTTCGAAAAGTGTCTGTGTGTGTGTCTGTAGATTTTTGTCTATGGCAAACGATAAGAGCCGCAAATTCAAACAGAATCAAATAATTTTTTGCATACATCCCTACATTGTAGAGACCTCAAGGCCTGTTGATTTTAGTGAAGATCGGTTAAGGGAAAGGGGTAGTTTACCTGCAATATTTTATGTTGTAACAAGAGTAAAATACTTAATTTTGATAAATAAAGTATCCTGATAAGAAGATCTTAATAATCCACTGTAGAAACGTAGATGAAATATCTATAAATGAAGAGGCTAGTTGAACAGGGTGGGGGTAATTTTCTATAAATGATATATATAGTTGAAGGGGGAGGGAATAATTTTTATATGTGTACTACGTGATCGGCAACAAAGTAGTAGTTTGTTGTTAAAATTCCTTCCCGGGCTGTTTGGCCGTAGTCCAATGTTTTCTGCAAAACCAGATGTTTTGGCAGTGCCGTCGACTGCCATCATCAGTGAAAATCGAGTGCGATAACATGTGGTGGTATACGTTAGTGACCACAGTACTGTGGTTAAGGCTGAAGCAATAAGTGGAAAGAAGTAGTTTCTATGGAAACATTTCATTTTGTAAATGATTTTAAATATTAATCTTAGAACATGGAAGTCATGTATGGTTCTCCATACCGATATTTTCATTTTAATTTAAATCATGTATGAGTGAAAATATAACGTTCCTGGCAGGCAAGCATATCTCAATTATGTAATGTTTATGTTTCCAGTTTTATTATTGTGATTACCACAATAAAAAGGCAGGCAGGACACACACACACACAATTCGCGTTAATTTCTGGCCTCACTCATGTTTATTTTCTTACATTTGCATGCTTTTTAAATGAAAAGTGCCGAAACCCACACCAACACAATGCGTGCAAGCCGAAAAGGTGTCCAACATGGGCAGCAATTTGCTTCCAATGGATCGCTGGCCAGTGTAACTGCACATGTTTACAGAGGAACGGTTCATAGACAGACTTTTCGTCTGCAAGATGCTCAGGGTCCATGAGAGACTTTGGAGTGCTCCTTCTTTTCGGCGTGTTTGTTCTGTGACACACACACTGTAGATTTGCAGCTTTAGTCTGAGCAACGCTCCATAGGGAATGTTGAAAATTTTGTCCACGGTGTAATTACACACACTACACAATACACACTAAAACCTGCTCTGATGTTTTGATTACGGACATCATAATATTAAAACTTTGGAAACTTGAGCACTACTTAATGGTGATCAAACATTAACTTTGACAAGCCATTCATTTTATCAAACATAAAACTCTATTTACTAGGAGGGGAAATTTTTTTATAAATTTTTGAACCGAATTCAAAAATTATTTTAAACATAAATCTTAGAACATGGAAGTCATGTATGGTTCTCCATACCAATTTTTGTAATGTGTGATAACTGTAATGTCATCTGCAAAGCCAGTACAGCTGTATAAGTTACACCAATGTATGACACGATACTAACAGTCCCAGCAGAATGAATATGTAGTCAATTTGTTAACAACGTGTGCTGCTAGGTATTGCTTTTGTATCTTCACCTGCTACATGTTTACATATACATGTTTTTTTTTTAATTTTCCAAGTAAGATCCGAGATCCATTGTCTGTGCAACCTCTTATCAGATGCCTGCACTTCAGCTATAGCCTACCTGCAGTAGTAGTCCTTTTCACTGACTATATCTGTTGACCTTTTCAGCAATAATGATGGTTCACTGCCTTACTTAAGTAGCCTCCTGCAGCAATCATTTACAGCACTGGTTGTAAAGACATACTTGAGGCATATTTTGGTTAACTTGTAAACAAGCACCACCTTAATGATATACAAACATCTCTAATGTCATCAGGTATTATGCAGACAGCTGTAGTTGTTGACAGTAAAGAATAGTCTCTTACAGGTCACAATACTTAAACATGCTGAGAGCCAACATAATATGGAGACTTGAATAAGAAGAGTAATAGAGAGTAATAGTAACAAACTGTCTTTGTCACATTCCACTGTTCTCACAATTTAGAAAAGGGACAAATTTAAGGATTTTGGATCACATATTTATTAGCTCAATTTGAAAAACCAACTATGAAGAACTTGATAAAGTACTGAAGTAAACTAAAGTTACATTTTTTCCAGTCTCCAGATCCCTATTATGATTAACTTAAGAATTTTTTACCTTGTATAATCCACTATGCGATCTCAGTTTTTTACATACAACATGTTTCAAGGACTAAATCCCCATCTTCAGGTACAGTAAAAAATTTATTATTCCCCTAATACATAGGGGTCGTCGAAATGATTAAAATGTTTATACATAAAAACACACGCACAAAACTCACTGAATAAATTAACATATAACACAAACACATGAACACGTTAAAAGCGACTCAGTGCACCCGTCGACCTCCGATCGTCAACTAGCCCGTGTTCGTGCTTCATTGCTTATCATCAACGTGGTATCATATAATTTATTGGATTTAAATGATAGCTGATCATTGAGTAACTGCTCTTTATTTACTTTGGATGCCTTGTATATTTCAAACTCTTCTAAAGCATTCAGGAAATGACCTTTATTACAAACATGTATCGGCTCCATGTTCTCTTTGAATCCGGTGTAATTATGGTTTTCGTTTATTAGGTGAGTGTGTAATTTGATGAGGTGGTTTGGGGTTTCTTTTTTGGTAGGTGTTCTTTAAATCTCTCGATAAATTTCCTCCCCATTTGTCCGATATAGAACTTATCGCACTCACTGCACTGGATTCTATATACTCCTGAACATTCCTCCAAAGTTATTGGTTTTCGTGGCTTAAGTATATTTTTTAGATTATTTATGGTCTTGAATGAAACATTTATATATAATTTTTTTAATTCATTTTTTATTATGTTGGGGAGTATGTTCGTATATAATGCTGAGACATATTGTGTTGTATTTTTAACTTTATTATTGTCACGCAATAATTACAAAACAACGCAATAATTACAAAAGCAGACAAAGGAAACACGGTGGTTATTATGGAAAATATAGATTATTTACGTAAATGTAACGAATTCATTCAAGATAATAACATAACAATGTTAAATGATGACCCGACCGAAAAACACACTAAAACCATAAATTCAGCTATTAATACATGTGTAAATTTACTTGACACACAAACCAGACGGAATGTGAAACAAATCAAACCTAAGGCACCTGAATTTACGGGACTGCCCAAATTACACAAACAAAACATTCCTATACGACCTTTGATTAACTATACGACCGCCCCTAATTATAAAATAGCCAAAAAACTGCAACAAATTATTAAGAACAGCATAAAATTAGAAAATATCCACAATGTAAAAAACACCTTTGAATTCATAAATAAAATTAAAGATATGGAGATTACACCTAGTTATAAACTTGTCTCGATGGACATTGTCAATTTATACACAAATATTCCGGTTTTGGAAACATTAAAAATTCTAAAGGTAAATTTAACTACAACAGGTATTCTAAACAAAAAACAGATAGATGAAATCCTATCTTTGTTACAGATTATAGTACAGCAAAATTATTACACTCATGACAACAAGTATTTTAACCAAGAGGAAGGTTTGGCTATGGGTTCACCTCTAAGTGGACTTTTGGCCGAAATATATATGAACTATTATGAGAATAAATTTTTATTGTCTGACTATAACCGATTCTATGATAAAATTGTTTCTTATACACGGTATGTAGGCGACACCTTCATAGTATTTAATGGCACTCATAGACAGGTGGATATGTTTTTTAAATTTATTAACAAAATTAACCACAACATAAAATTTACTATGGAAATGGAAACCAATAATGGCTTGAACTTCCTCGATGTATTGGTGTTAAAAAGAAACAACCATTTCGGTTTTAAAATATACCGAAAACCTACCACAACAGACATAGTTATAAATGCTAAATCGAATCATCCATACACACAAAAAATGGAGGCATTTAATGCACTAGCACATAGACTAATAAGCGTACCAATGAATACAGAGGATTATAAGGAAGAATATAACATAATAAAACACATAGCCTTGAAAAATGGATATAACACAGAAATTGTGGATAAAATGATACATAAACAATTACGGAAAATAAATGGTGACAATAATAAAGTTAAAAATACAACACAATATGTCTCAGCATTATATACGAACATACTCCACAACATAATAAAAAATGAATTTAAAAAATTATATATAAATGTTTCATTCAAGACCATAAATAATCTAAAAAATATACTTAAGCCATGAAAACCAATAACTTTGGAGGAATGTTCAGGAGTATATAGAATCCAGTGCATTGAGTGCGATAAGTTCTATATCGTACAAACGGGGAGGAAATTTATCGAGAGATTTAAAGAACACCTACCAAAAAAGAAACCCCAAACCACCTCATCAAATTACACACTCACCTAATAAACAAAAACCATAATTACACCGGATTCAAAGAGAACATGGAGCCGATACATGTTTGTAATAAAGGTCATTTCCTGAATGCTTTAGAAGAGTTTGAAATATACAAGGCATCCAAAGTATATAAAGAGCAGTTACTCAACGATCAGCTATCATTTAAATCCAATAAATTATATGATACCGCGTTGATGATAAGCAATGAAGCACGAACACGGGCTAGTTGACGATCGGAGGTCGACCAGTGCACTAAGTCGCTTTTAACGTGTTCATGTGTTTGTGTTATATGTTAATTTATTCAGTGAGTTTTGTGCGTGTATTTTTATGTATAAACATTTTAATCATTTCGACGACCCCTATGTATTAGGGGAATAATAAATTTTTTATTGTACCTGAAGATGGGGATTTAGTCCTTGAAACATGTTGTATATAAAAAACTGAGATCGCATACAAGGTAAAAAATTCTTAAGTTAAACTAAAGTACTAAAATAAAAAATATAAACTGAAAACCTTTCGTATTAAAACAAATAAAAATGTCTTCACAACTATACCAATTAAACACAAGAAACTGGAGCATTTACTTTTAATATGCAGCATTTTCGAATACATTCACTTCTGTGTTGTGTTAACTCTTTGCATTGATTTTCTTCATTCTGGTATGCAGGCAGAATAGAAAAGTACTGTCTGTTATTGAAAGAAATATTGGACTTCTGTAAACAAAAAAAATGCATGGCAAAAAAAACTCTTGTTTTAGTTTATAGACTTGGACTAAGACTAACACCAGTAAAGACTTGGCTTCAAAGTCTTCAAACCATTTTACTGACAGAAGAAACATAATGCTTCAGCTACTTCAGTCAATAGCATACACTTATAGGAGAAATAATATAACCTACAATGAACTAGTCAAATAAAATAGACATGAACTAAGCATCATTATTAACTGTGTAGTGTATTATCACTTATGTAGAGTGTTGTTTGGTTCTAGAGGAATATTAGAGGCATAAAAAATTTCAGTTTAAAGACACAGTAATACAGTATGTTCGGGATTGGATCACTCTTATCAAGAGACAGGGAATCTACCAAAACTCTATTGGGATGCCAGAAGACAAATGGAATAATTCAATGTCCTGCCATTAGAAAACAACAACAGATACAGTAATGGTTCCTTTTTTTGACCCAGGTGTTAAAAAACACCTTGATTTTGTGGTGTGCCTGTGAATCAAATCTATCCCCAGGCACCATACCATTTACAGCAGCACAACAACTCATTACTATTTCGATCGTTTCCCCAACAGAGTTAACTTGGCATCCTAAATAATCAGTTGTTGACTTTTTCGAAGGAACAGATGGGACGTGCTCTCCTTCTCTAACTTCCTGTCCTGTGACCATGTATTTTGTCTTGCTTTTGTTTATTATGAGACCCAACCTCCTTGCGGGACCTTCAAGACGACCAAGGAAGGCTTCAGTGATTGCTCAAAGGGACCTCTCAATTATATCTAGATCATTGGGATATCCTAGGACCTGCACCAACCTGTTGAATACAGTCCTGGAGGAATCTGTTCCAGCATCTCTCATAGCTTTTTCTAAGGCAAGAATGAAGAGAAGGCAAGCAAGAGCATGGCCTTGGAGGACTCCCTTTCCATAGTCAAACTCTCCTGATAAGTCATTCTTGATCCTCACCATGCCCTTCACTGTCAGCATTGTCATCCTACACAATCTTATTAGTTTCTTTTGTATGCCTAGTTCTTCAAGAGCTGTGTAAAGTTCTTGTGTATCAATGCTATCATATGGATTTCTGAAATCTATAAACAGGTGATCGGTTTGTAGCTTATGTTCCCTACCTTTCTCCAGAATTTGTCGGAGTGTGAAAACTTGGCCTACTGTCGATTTCCCTCTTCTAAATCAGAGCTGATATTGACTAATCACCTGATCAGCATGTGGAAGCAGTTTTTGATACAATATATGAAACATTATTTTATACGCCACAGGGAGAAGAGAAATGCCTATGTAATTTTTATAGTCTAGTTGATCCCCCTTTTTATAAACCGGACATATAATTGTCTTCTGCCAGGCTGTTGGCAGTTTCTCCTCTATCCATATATCAATGATAAGGTCTTGAAGGGTTTTAACCAGCTCTGGGCCACTGTTTTTGAATAGTTCTCCACGCAGATGATCAGAACCAGGAGCTTTGTTGTTTTTAACTCTTTCTATAGCTCCTATCACATCATCTTCATCAGGAAGCTCAATGTGTTCATGTTCCCCTAACTAAGATGGTACATAGTTGTCTTCAACATTCTGAGAAAGAAGGGCTTCAAAGTGCTTGCGCCACTTTTCAAGGATCTTCCCCTGTTCCATATTGATGCAGCCTATCATCACAGCTGTAGTAGACGGTATGGCTCGCTTCTCAAGAATTCTCTGGCCTGTCCACCGGATTTCCTGTATCACAGCTATGTCCATTGCAAAAGCATCAAGTTGGTCCAAGAGCACCGAGTCGGTATAAGCTGTTTTCTACAGTCCAATGTTAAAATTAGCCTGGTGATTTCTGCGTGTTCTTTGTATTGCAGTAACATGAAGTTGTGAAGACTGCCCCCCTCCCTAAATCCATCAGGCCCCTATGGGGAATAAATTAGTAGCCACCACATTCATATTTGTATAACTGGCTGGCTGAGAAACTGGTCAGTTTCTGCACATAAAAGAGTTTGACAGATGGGATATGTGAATTCTCCGATCCATCCCCCAACATGGTGGCCAGGGGCAGTGATTTCGGGGCACCCTACCCCTAGACGTGTTGCCTTCACCACGGCTATTGATCCGTGTCTCATAATCATATGTACAGAACTCACAGAATCGAATGTACAAGTCATCTGTGTGTACTTACTGAACTGCAAAAATGCTGCATAATGAGTGATAACTGTTGGCATTTCCTTTCTGATTAGACAGATTTCTAGTTTGTTCACTTTTCCCACAGTATCTAAGTACATGCACATATTTGTTTCATATGTAACATTAGATGGCACTTCGAATTATCATTAGGCCAATAATTATTGTAAGACTTATTAGCAATTTTTGGTTTAGTTGTCCATGTATCAAGTACTATGGTACACTTTTCCAACTTCGGACTACTATCCATTTACATAAAAATGTTATTCCTGAATAAATTTTATCATGATTTTTTTTTTTTATTTAACCCTGACAGTTTGCTCAGTGTCAGGACAAATTTCTAATTTTATCTAAAAAATTAATCCCAAAGTCAAAGTGTGCACTGTGTAGTAATATTAACGCCCCACTGAAATTATTTTAGTGAAAAATTACCTTATTATTTTGAGATACATTCTACAATGTCTTACAACAGTTTTGTTTCAATTATTTTCTCAGAAACTCCCATAAATCTCAATCATCATTTTTGCTGCTTTTCATGCATCAGGCAAATCATCTGATCAAAGTACTGATCCATCAACCACTAACATTGTTACCTATTCCAGATTTCTAATATACTGTTGAAACAATTTTCAGTATATCCTTCCAAAGGACTGAAATTTTTTTGTTCTGATTAACATTCTTAATAATCTGACTCCATACATTAAACCAGAATACTTAAACTTTCTGCAACCTGTGACAAACTTCAGTGTTTTTGCAGCCTAAACACGAAAAAATTTACATGGTCTTTCAAGTAAATTATTTTTTAGTTTGCTTTGATTACCTTTTTACCAACTTTTTCTCCCCTGTAAACACAATCCCACAATTCTTCATTCTCAAAATACATATGTATAGCTAACTTCTATGTGTCAAAATTCTTCCTACTTTTTTCTACCTGATATAAAGAGATGAAGGACAACATTTTAAACAATATCTTTCAAAGGAATTATGAAGAAGTCATAAAAAAGTATATTATGCATGGTGATGGTCTATAACCTGTTAATAAACCATTAAACATCATCAGAAAATTAATACACACATGTACACAAACATTAATCATTTTTGTAGTAAACACACGCATGTTAAGAACCAATATATACAACGGGTATCCAAAAAAATAAGTTTCCCTAATTTTAATATTCAAGTATGAGCGACTCTGGCAGTTCCTGTGCACAGGGAATTTTAGTTTGGGCGCAGTGGCAGCGCTCACAGCCGGTGTGGTGGTCGTGAACTGCTCAAGCGTCAGTAGCGAGCCGAGCGCTATGGAGGCTCCACTTCGTTTTGCTGCCAGTTGTGAAATTCATAGGGTTATTCGTTTTTTGACTGCAAAAATGAATCGGCCCTGGAAATTCATCGTCAGTTATGCAGTGTTTATGGTGAAGATGTCATTTCTATACAAATGGTTCGTTGTTGGTGAACAATGTTTATTGAAGGCAGAGAAAGTGTTCACGATGATGAGTGTAGCGGTGTCCAACAACTTCGCGGCAAGCCAAAGCCATTGCTGCTGTGCGTGACGTCATTGACTCTGACAAACGGCTCACACTCGACAAAATCATGACTCTACCACCACCAAATATTGAAATTAGCCAATCCTCTCTTCACAACATATTGGTTGAAGGCCTTCAACTTTCAAAAGTGTGTGGAAGATGGGTGCCACACTTATTGTCTGACGTCCATAAGCAGTGTCGCTTCACAGCTGCACAATCTTTCTTGCAGTTGTTTAAAGATGAAGGTGAAGCCTTGTTTACAAGAATAGTCATTGGTGACAAAACATGGATTCACCATTCAACTCCTGAAAGCAAGCACCAGAGTATGGTGTGGCAAAAAAAGGAGAGAAAGCTCCCCAAAAAGCCTTAGTGATTGAGTCGGTAAAAGGTGATGGCCACATTTTTTTGGGACTGCCGTGGAGTTTTGCTGATTGATTATCTGCCACATGGAATGACAATACATGCAGTGCGGTACTGTGACGTGCTGACCAGACTTTGTCGCATTATTGAGAACAAATGGCGGGGGCTTTTGTTCACACGAAGTTTTGCTCCTTCACGACAATGCCCGACCACATGCTGCTCGTGCAAGAGGCGAGCCTCTCACCACCTTCCGATGGGAGATTTCCGAGCATCCTCCATACTCTCCAGACCTTACTCAAAGTGACTTCCATCTGTTTCCGAAGCTCAAACATCATCTAGGCAGTCGGCGCTTCGCCAATGACGACGAGTGATAACTGGTTTCAAAATTTGGCAGCAGGTTGGTATGAAGCTGGAATAAAGACACTGTTACCTAGGTACCAGAAATGCTTGGAAAGAGATGGAAATTATACAGAAAAATAAGTACTTGTGTACAAAGGTAAATAAATATTTAAATTATTTTCTTTATTTTTCCTTGATAAGGGAAACTTACTTTTTGGATACCCCTCGTACTATTCCAACATGGAACACAAGTATTTTAGATAACAATGTTTACCTTATTCCTTTCACTCACAGTGAGCTTCATCAGACTACCACTAGGAGCACTGTCTGTTCTGTTTTGAGGATGGTGCCATCATTCGAAAGACCGTTGTTTTGCGTTGTGTTACAACTGACACACATGTGAATTAATTCTGGTCTGAGGAGAGGTGCATATTGTAACATGACATAAGGTAGTGAAGATCCAATGATAATTAATTATAAAATAAAGAAGCTGAAGACAAGAATAAAAGGCAAGAACTTATAAACTCAGAGATTAATAACCCAATAACCAAATAACAAATGACTGATAAACTGACAATGACTTGACACAATAGATCGGATAAATACAAAAAGAACGGAACCAGGAAGAAGGAACCAAGAACTAAATGTAATCAAGAATTCGACAGTGAACATTGTAAATCCCTAATATGACCATTGAAATGTATGTTAATAAATGCACTAATGTAATTAGAGTATAGATGATATGTACCTAGGGTAATAATGTTAATGAAAGATAGTAATGTTATGTATATCTTATTAATGAAGGAATGTACTCAAATATAAGTTAGGGAATTAATAATACACACACCCTAATAAATAGTGATAAATATAACCAAAACTAGTAAACAATACCCTGAGGCAAATAAAGGCCACAGTTAATTACCAAAAGTGATCATTAGTGAAGGGAAAATAAAATAAACACTTATAACCAGTAACTCTATGATGATATTAACATAAATAAACAACCCAGTGAATAATCAAGTGAGTGGAAGGAGGAGTATATTAATACAAAAGTGGTGACATGTAGTGATAGCATGTTGCATACAATAAGTGAAAGTGAATAAATCAAAAACCTTCTATGAAGGAAAAAGTGTAGTGTGTGAACTTAAAAAAGTATTTTAGTTAGCAAACTGTATTAGAATAAATGGAAGACCTGTGATAAACAATGTACTAGCAAGTAAGAGGAACTCATTATAATGTGATTAAGTTAAGCAATAGTTAATAGGAATTATAGGATAAGATAGAAATTAAGTCATTGGAATGGAAGGCAAACAAGAAAAATAGACACTGTTTTATAGTGAAGGAATGAGGGAATAGAACATATTGTGTAAAGTATAGTTTAATAGTAGTATAATAAGAGTGTTATTATTGTTTAAAAAACCAGTATAATATAATGAATCATCAGTTGAACCAGATAGTAGTAAGGAATAGAAAGGGTAGTTAGAAGTTTTGTTTCAGGCTTGAACCTGTCAAGAAACTGTTTATTATTATAATAAGAGGTGTAGTTAGAAACACCAATGTTTATTACTTGTTTCTGTTAAAAAATTGTTTTAAAGTACCAAATATAAAGGTAAGAAGTTACAAAGAAATGTTAGATAGTAGTATTGGAAAATCTAGGCTCTAGGTCTAACTGTTAATGATGAATTTTGTAAATTAAAGAGCAAACAATAGCCCAATATCAAAGCAGAATATACCAAATGTTTAAACAAGTTAAGTGGGTATTCCTAATACCAAAATGTATAAATAACATCCAATTTTGGATAAAATATATATAAAATATAAATAAGGAAAATAACAAAAATGTGATTAGCTACCCAAAAGTAACCATGAGGGGTATCAAAATGATCCTTATCAAAAATTATGAACAATGGTATTCATGTAATAAACCTAGCTACTAAAATAAGAAGGAAATCTTCATTGCAAGATATTTTGTAGATTTAAACTAAAATAAGACGTTAGAATATAACAATGACATAAATTAATGACCAATGAGAATTAGCATAATTTATTAGGTGACCATAGCAACCGAAATTTATTGCCAAAAAACCGTTGAATTTTTGTTAGTCCATTATTGACCGACGCCAAGGGCGGATGAATGTAGCTCTCAACTCAAATTTTACCCTAAATAAGTGAATTTTGACTAAAATCGTAAGAAAAGAAGATACTATTAACAGTCCAGGGAACACCTGATAATATATTTATTATTAAAATTTTCACCAACCAAAATTACCCGTGGAAATCAAGAAGACTTCTGGAATAACAGCTGACGACTCATCCCGAAGGAAGACCAGAGTGACCTACTTCAACCCAAGAAGACGGACGATTGCAGAACGAGTACGAAGCCGAACTTTATGGAAAAACCCGTCTGAACGAGACTGCCGAATATCCGAAGAATAGAAGACGACCAGATCCATCCGGAAGAAGCAGACGGCATCGCGGAAGCCCCATCGAGAATTGATGAGTATAAACAATAATCTCTCTAAAACGAATTCCCAATTTTTCGATCCATAATAACTAATCACAATTTTCACTTCACTGATCACTATTCTGAACTAGAACTGAAAGTATTTATAATATCACTATTGTTGAACTTTAATCAATTGATAATTATTTAAACTGAGCTATAATAAATAATTAATAAACATAACTTATTAACAAAATCCTAACCAAAAATTTTGACTAAATCTCATTGTTGGTTACTTACTTGAATGTATTAAAATATAAAATATTGTGTACCTAGTTTTAAGAATTATTATAAATTTGTGCATTTTAGCCGTAATCCAATACTTCTGTAGCCAAAAGGACTTATTAACACCCCTGTGTAAAACATTTTATTGTAATCCAACAGTACTTGCAAAGCGGCGTGTACAAGACACATTTAAAACTGAGCATGCCAACTGAGCAACTGTAAAAGCCGGTGCTAAGATAAAATAATGTACTACTAACTAACCGAAAACTATTAAAGAGTTAATAAATATTATTATTGTGCAACGCTGTATGTTTGATTCGTACAAATTAAGATAATACATAGAAAATTATTGAAGTGAAAACAACAAAACAAGACGTTAGCGAAGTCGACACTGAAAGACGGCGTGCGCCAATCAGGTGGCGAGGCGGCAATATTCAAACCAAACGCCGAGAGATACGGTTTGCCCGTAAATGGTAAGAAAAGGTACAACTCGACTCGCTACACGCAAATAACATTGACATTAATTATTTAAATAATTAATAACATCAATTATACACCCATACTATACCACGAACCCAATGAGCGAGTTAAAAAACGCTCGTCAAGCACACATTTCCTATACGAGTAATAGAACGACTTACAGAAACAACTAACTATTATTAAACAGAACGCACTCAAAAGTTTTATTACAATATGTGTGAGCATGAGTGGGGGATGTGCACATGTGTGTGTGTGTGTGTGTGTGTGTGTGTGTGTGTGTGTGTGTGTGTGTGTGTGTGTTTCATACAGTTGTATGTATATGGTGAGGGTGAAGGAAGGGAGAAGCAGAAACAACTACAACATAAAAATAATTTGCTTTATAAAGATTACAAGTTTTTAAAAACGGTGTTCTTTATTAAGAAACAATGTTTCTTAATATTCATTAACATTTTCACTGATAAATATACATACACCAGATACGTGTTAATTAACATATATCTACATACATACGTTTGTGATAGTCACAAATATAATATATATTAAATTATAAACAAATATTATGTATAACATAATATGCTATAATAAACAAATGTTATTATATAATATAAAACTGTAAAGTGGCAGTCAATTATAAACAATAACAGGTACAAAAATACAGCACTATCATATACAGTACAAAATAATACCTATTGGAAAAGAAAGAAAACAATCAAATTATCAGAGAAAACAATTTTCAAACTGGAGACAGCAGAGGCCACAGATAATGGTTAACTGGCAGTAACACTGCAGTCATCATCTTCATTGTCCACATATAAGAAAGTCTTTGTTTTTAATACCATGGACGCTGGTAACTGTTGTTTGGTAACTGAAATCACCAACATAAGAGTACGTAAGATATGTGGTAATAGTTTAGCATGTACAGTCAAATAACTGAAGTACAGTTTTACAGTAAAGTACAGTTTTAATCACTGAAGTGGTTAAAACTCTATACATAACGGTATACAAGAGAACCTTTTTTAGTAATGACTCATTATCTAAAGCTCTTATTGCCTGTCATTAACAGTGTACAAGTGCACAGTTACATGTTTCTGCAGTTATGTGATTCTTAAGTAAATTGTCACATTGTAATATTCTACAAATTTCTATAAAACACACACACAAAGTATAACAAACTATACTCAGACTGTAAAATCATTGGTAAAGCTCCTCCACTTAAACCTTAAACTGTTACCCATCAGCATCAAAACAACTGTTATCAGTCATAATTAATTTTATATATCAACCCATATAGTTACGTTGTTGACATGTTTTTGCACATCACAAAACAATGGTTATACGGACTGCAGAATGACAATGACACAACGGATTGGCTCCATTGAAGGTGATAAGCTGTGTTTGATAAATTATTAATTGTGGCAACACAATGCCAATGTGGACTCAAAATGGTAATCTCACGGTCAACCTCTTAATGGTTTGTGACGAGGTAATACACTAGTCAACATGTTCAAAAAAAAAGTGTCCCTAACATTGCTATGACTTCATAATTATGTTTATTCACTGGCATAGCAGTCTGCCTACCCACTTGAACAAAAGAAGCAAAGCATGCTCTAAAAAGAATTTCTCCACCTCATAAATGCTCACACCATTCATGTAAAATGTAGTGGAAAAATAAATTGAAAGAGGCTTTTATTGAAAAGATCATAGCAGAACACTACACTAAAGAGCAACAGGTGAAAAGAGGAAGACCTTCCCTTGAAACTGGTCCACTATGACTTCATCAATACCACTTTCCAGAACATGTACCCACAACATAGAAGAAAGCATGCCACACTAGAAGGTGTGTTGTGGGCTCAAACATAAAATAAGAGAGTTACAATACCGGAGTACAGAATGTGATGTGAGACTCCGTACAGTGCCTTGTTTCAAAAATGTTAACACACATAAATTATTAGACAAGTTAAATTTACAAAATTGTTATTTTCAATTTAAATGAATAATTGTTCAAAGTTATGTTTGTAAAGCAGTTATACAGAGAAATCCAGCTGTGAAATTTTTTACTTTCACATTGACTGAAAACCACAATATAAAAATTCAACATCTAAAAATTCTTGAAAAATTACATTATTTTTACTTCCATGTTCCTTAAGGAAATGGAAGTTTGGTGATGGCAAAAAAATCGTGTTCGAGATTATTGCAGATTCTGATTGTACTACACTCAAAACATGAAAAAAAGTCATTTTTCGAAAAGTGTCTGTGTGTGTGTGTCTGTCTGTGTGTCTGTAGATTTTTTTTCTATGGCAAACAATAACAGCCGCAAATCCAAACGAATCAAAAATTTTTTGCATACAGCCCTTATTTGTAGAGTACTCAAGACCTATTGTTTTTGGTGAAGATCGGTTAAGGGAAAGGGGTAGTTTACCTGCAACATTTTTTTTTAAATCAAGGGTAAGTTTTTCTATGGCATACGATAACAGCCGCAAATTCAAACAGAATCAAATAACGTTTTGCATACAGCCCTTATTTGTAGAGTACTCAAGACCTATTGTTTTTGGTGAAGATCGGTTAAGGGAAAGGGGTAGTTTACCTGCAACATTTTATGTTTTAACAAGGGTATTTTATATGGCAAACGATAACAGCCACAAATTCAAACAGAATCAAATGATTATTTGCATACAGCCCTAAATTGTAGAGTTCTCAAGACCTATTGTTTTTGGTGAAGATCGGTTAAGTGAAAGGGGTAGTTTACCTGCAACGTTTTATGTTTTAAAAGGGTATTTTCTATGGCACATGATAACAGCCGTAAATTCAAACAGAATCAACTACTCTTTTGCATACCTTTTTGAATTATACAGAACTCAAGGTCTGTTTATTGTGTTGAAGATCGGGTAAGGGAAAGGGGTAGTTTACTAGCAACGTTTTATATTTTAACAAGGGTATTTTCTATGGCAAACAATAAGAGCCACAAATTCAAACAGAATCAAATGATTTTTTGCATACAGCCCTGAATTGTAGAGTACTCACGATATATTGTTTTTGGTGAAGATCGGTTAAGGGAAAGGGGTGGTTTACTTGCAACGTTTTTTTATCAAGGGTAATTTTTTTCTATGGCAAATGATAACAGCCGCAAATACAAACAGAATCAAATAATGTTTTGCATACCGCCCTGTATTGTAGAGTTCTCAAGACCTATTGGTTTTGGTGAAGATCGGTTAAGGGAAAGGGGTAGTTTACCAGCCACTGTTAATGTTTTAACAAGAGTAATTGTTTATATGATAAACGATAACTGCCGCACATTCAAACAAAATCTAATAATGTTTTGCACGCATCTCTGAATTGTAGAGGACTCAAGACCTTTTGATTTTGGTGAAGATCAGTTAAGAGAGAGGGGTAGTTTACTTTCAACGTTTTATGTGATAACAAGGTTAATTTTTTCTATGATGAATGATAACTACCGTAAATTCAAACAGAATCAAATAATTTGTTTACATATGTGCCTGAGTTGTAGAAGACTCAAGGCCTTTTGATTTATATGACGAACGATAACTGCCGTAAATTCAAACAGAATCAACTACGTTTTTGCATACCTTTTTGAATTATAGAGAACTCAAGGTCTGTTGATTTTGTTGAAGATTGGTTAAGGGAAAGGGGTAGCTTACTAGCAACATTTTATGTTTTAACAAGGGTAATTTTTTTATGACAAAAGATAACTGCAGTAAATTCAAATAGAATCAAATAATTTTTTGCATACGTTCCTAATTAGTAGAGAACTAAAGGCCTGTTGATTCTGGTGAAGATCGGTTAAGGGAAAGGGATAGTTTACCTGCAACATTGTATGTTGTAACAAGAGAAATGTTTTCATGACGAACGATAACTGCCGCTAATTCAAACAGAACCAACAATTTTTTTGCATGCATCCCTGGATTGTAGTGGACTGAAGGTCTATTGATTTTGGTGAAGATCGGTTAAGAGAAAGGGGTAGTTTGCCAGCAACGTTTTATGTTTTAACAAGAGTAATGTATTTAATTTTGATAAATAAAGTATCCTGATAAGAAGCTCATAATAATCCACTGTAGAAACGTAGATGAAATATCTATAAATGAAGAGGTTAGGTGTACGGGGTGGGGGTAATTTTCTATTAATGAAAATTATAGTTGTAAGGGGAGGGGAGAATTTTTTATATGTGTACTACGTTATCGGCAACAAAGTAGTTCTATGTTAAAATTCCTTCCCGGGTTGTTTAGCCGTAGTCCAATGTTTTCTGCAAAACCAGACTTTTCAGCAGTCCATCGACTGCCATCATCAGTGCGAAAACCTGAGGTGGTATATGTTAGTAACCACAGTACTGTGGTTAAGGATGAAGCAATAAGTAGAAAGAAGTAGTTTCTATGGAAATATTTTATTTCGAATATGATTTTAAATATAAATCTTAGAACATGGAAGTCATGTATGGTTCTCCATACCGATATTTTTCTTTGTTATATTCAAAATTATATATTTTATCAAATCACTTTTATAATAACAAGATTACTTTTAATACATACATTTAAAAGAAAAAATTGAGCATTTTAGGTCAAATTGTGGTCAATTTAATGTTTTTTTTTTATTCAAATTGTTTTACATTGTTAGATAAAGTTCTGCGTCTTGTAATAATTACCCATAATCATCCAAAACTGATGCATTATCATAAAAATTTTCATTACTAACTTTTCCCTACTATATTTTTGTATTTATTTTGTAATTTTTTCATTTTGTGTACTTATATTTTTTTACATCATACTTTGATAAACCCATGTTTACCTTATTCAGCTGGACATTCTTGGTCCTTTTCATACTGTCACAGGATTTAATTTGTTTTGCTTGACCAGTGAATCTGGAAGTATTTGATGAATAGATCACTGGGTCTGATTGAATTTTTCTTGTTCTGCTACCATACTGGTTTCTTTGATTCAAGCAACCATCAGATGATGTGCCTTTCAACCAAGGATACTGACAAATGAAAAATAATTATTAATAACACGGTGTGTGTGTGTGTGTGTGCGCGCGTAAAATTATAGGTACAGTCAAGAGCTGTGTGTTTGACATAGCATAGGCTGCTCTAGTATTAGGTTCAATCACACTGACCACAATCACAATCGCTCTAGTAATAACAGTCACACTGACCAATCAGTGCAGTGTTTGTGCAGTGTTATTTTGCATGGACCTGTATTCTAGACAGTTTTAAAGGCATGCTATGTTTATCAAGCAGCGATGTGAGTCACAGCATTCTCACCTCGCTTCCTCACGCTCATATTGTTATGTGATATTTTACCCATCAGCTTGATGAGTAATTACATGAATAAAATATGTTTATAATTCACAAAAGTACCAAGAAACATGATAATTTTTGTGTCAAGAACTAATTATTTAACTACTTAGTTAAATACTATTTATTTCTTTTATTATTTACTTAAGATTAACTAAGGTTCTAATAATTATGTTTATTAAAGTTAAAGGAATGTGAATGATAGTTATATTAATTATTAAAGTTAATAAGTAAGGAGGACCATGTTTTGGAAACTACTTACAGTGTTTTGTTGTATTTATAAAAACTGTATTGTATACAGAAAGTTAAGAAGAACTGTCATCTGTTACTAATAGTTATTAGTAATTAGTTTGGCTGTATTGATTAATATTATATGTAGTAATATTAATAACACAAATGTTAATATTAATAGGCAGGGGTGGATTTAACATTTTGCCGCCCGTAGGCAGTATAAATTTTCCCCCTCCCACAAATCTCTGTTGGGGGGGGGGGGGGGCAACATTATATTCCCTCTTTGGTTTTACAGTCCGCACTAGTGTTCTGTTTAAATCCAAACTTTGCTACATAATCGCGTGTGCTCTCGTTCATTTGCCAATTAATAGGATCAGAATCTAAGACCTTCCCTACCTGATTTGATGACATTTCATTATGATTTTTGACGTGAACTGGCTCTTCGTTCTTCAAAAATGAAGGTTCCTCCACAATGGACCTCTCTGGCTGAACTGTGTGAACAGTATCTTCACCTTCACTGCTATCACAGTTATTGTCGGTATCACTAGAATGTCTCGATTCCTTAAATATTAGCTTGCCTCGGTTTCTGGAACCAACCTACAATTCGGTATTACATTGACAGATCTACATTTCTCACTTTGATCTGGATTGCCAACATCTAAACTCTCTCGGATGATCAACGCCAAATATTTCAACGGTTGAAAACATAAACATTCGCCCGTATTACTTTTGGGTGAAAAACGATAACTGCGTTTTAGTTACAAATTAAGTGAAGATAATTTTTATATTCGTGTGTGCTTAATTCAACTGGCTTTTATACTTGTAAATTTGTTTGAATCTAAAAATATCATTTCTTAACTCAAATTTTGACGCTCCCCAAAATTTGCCACCCCAGGCAAGTGCCTAGTCTGCCTGTGCATAAATCCGCCCCTGTTAATAGGAAAGTACCATAATAATAATAATAATAGAGATTTGTAAAACTAGGCATGTTAAGCTTAGATAGTTAAGGGATTTGGAATAAGAATTTCTATTAAAATTAGAATAAACCATCTCAGGTTAAGTTATATTATTACTAATTGTGTCCAATAGTTTTAATAAAGTGAAAAGTACAAGAAGAACTAATAATAAATAATTTTGGGACAAATAATTAAAAGTGTAAACTGGGAACTCAAGAAATATGTAATAGAAGATAATCAAAAGTGGTATCAAAATAATCAGTGTTCCATCAGAAACTCAAAAAATACTAATAAATTGAAGATCAAAGATCTTATAAAAAAGTTGTAACAATTTAATGAAAATGTAAGGTAAAATAATAGAAGTTTGTTTATGTTGAGGCTCAGATAGCACCATAGTAACATAAAATGTTAGAATTCACACCAATAAAAGCTGAGATAGGCCTTAGCAACTAAAATGTTATAAATTAAATAAAGAGGAGTACATTACTGGATCAAAACGAGAAAGGTTGATATTAAAATAAGAGTGACTAATCCAACATATTGTAAATTTCATATCTGTGAACTTAAAGTAAAGTTAAATAATACTACTACACAAAATAAATAGAAGAAAGAAGTACAGTATCATTCTAAAGAAGTAAACCAAGGAATCTATGAAGAAATACCATCAACCTATCCAGGAAGAGAAGTATTTTTTGATAAATAACTAAACTGAAGCAATTTCATTCAAGGCCTAGGCCACACTTCTCAAAGACACTGTTAACACTTTTAATTAAAACAATTTTGAATTTTCACTGTGAAAATAATCAATGAGTAATCTTATTTTCAGTATAAAAAACTATTTATATAGGTTAATACTATCATATAAAGTGAACTAGACCTTAAAAACACTTAAATCAACATAACCTAGACACTGAACATAGTAAAATTATTAATATAATCTTGTTAAGACACTCTGTAATTTATGAAATCCCATGTATTCTGGTACTTTTCCTAACATATCTGTCGTTTATATCGTAGTCAAAAGGACTTAACGTAAAAAACATACTATTTGTATTTTATTTAGTAATTATACAAAATAAAGCAAATGTATGGTCCTTGGGACATGAAGAGCTACTGCTGCCATTCTGAGCATATTTAAAGAACAGCCGGTCAGACTTTGTTAATAATTATATTTGTCTTTTAAAACAATTTAAAAAAAAAAAAGATAATAAAGGATTCGAGTTTAATAACTACAGATAAAAGGTTTTCGTTTCTTTATTTAATGGATACATAAATGTGTATGATATTATAAACACCATATCAGTGACTGTTAATTTGCTTCATCAACTAACTTAAGTTGGCAACACTCCCAACCAGGAAGTATGGCAGCCGATTTGAATCTGCTTTGCTGAGCTTTAGTTATCACAATCGTCTATTAAATAAAAGACAAAAAGAGATTGAATTATAGCTAAAAAAGAAACCTTTATGATATTTTAAAATAATACTTACTAATTTACAAATACATTTTATTTGCAACCTTTGATTGCAAAAAAATTGGCGCTCAACGAATATTACCCGGACAACATACTCATCCTTAAATTATAAACAAGGTACACATTAAAAAGGTAACGAGTCTTGTGTCGTTACAGAATTGACGCAGCCTACATGTGGCTTATTTTAAAACGATTGGAGTCTAATTGTTACAATATCTACATAGCTGCCATGCTTATTATGCCTTTCATACTAGATGACTGCAATCACGTACTTGGCATACAGTCACTCACTAGTGACACTAGTCAGTGAGACTGCAATCATGCTGACTCAACTTAGCGTACAGTTTTTAATTCAGATCTTCACACTACATAATACGTGACTCATTACTACAGCTCTCTTGTCAGTCTGGCTTCAAATAGCATGGAAGCTACTTGGTTCATTTGTTTGTTCACTTGAGTTTTTGTTTTTATTGCATTTAAATTGCGTTGCTGAGAATGAATAAGTCTATAGATATAAATACTGAAGCTGGGTAGAAAATATATTAGATAATTTGTGAGGTAGAAGAGAACTGCGCATTACTACTAATGAAGAATATAACAACGAAGTAGACAACAAAAGGCATGGTAAAAAAGATGACAAGAGTTCTTTCTTGATATTAATAAAAAAGCACATTTTTGATACACAGTTCTTAACAGTTAAAATTTGTCCTCAAATGGATTTATTTAGAACGTTAAAAGAACAAATGCAAACCCTTCACCGCCACAAACATAAATAGCATATATTCATTAAATCCTATGTAGCATATTCATTAAATCTGTTATGTAGAAGTAATACTTGTCTCATTTTTGGCCATCTATTTTTTCTGTGGCCTTCCCAAACAGCTGAATCAAATGTTTTCCCTAAGCACTAATATCCATGTATCAAAACTTTAACACAGAATCTTGCAAATCTATACATAGCATGTGCAAAAGCAAAATGTGCAGTCAGTAAGACGACTAATCAAATTTCATTCAGGTTCTGAAGCAATGACTGGTCACTGCAACCAGTCAGTGTGATCAATTGCCTAGTGTGAAAACAGCCTTACTTGAGACATATTCTGTGCATTATGATGTAAGTTCATTATCAACATGTTGATCCATTGTCTGGTAAAGTGTTTTTCCTTGGGTTGATAATGGCTGTTGGATGGTAATAAAGTGGTTGATTGTGGTTAAAAAAATTTTGTTTGTTAATCTGAATTATGTTCAGGTATTAATCTGTTTGTGTGTGTGTGTGTGTGTGTGTGTGCGCGCGTGCGCGCGCACACATGCATATAGATTTGCCTAAATATTCACTTTAGTCCCTTTGTGTAGTATTATTTTAATTTGTGTCCAATATTTACAGTACGAGTTGCCAAATATGTCTGGTTATTTTCTATGCATTAAATCTTCAAACAACATTTTCTAATTGTTTTTTGTCTGGTCCAACATGTTCAGCAACTTGCACATGAGTCATCAAAAAAAAAACTTCACAGGACCATAGAAGGATTGAGATTTTTTAAGTGAGCCTGGGTCTAAAAAAAATCAATGACAACCACTGCTATAACTCCCAATCAGACAATACCCAGTACTAATTGAAATTATTAAAAATCAACATTAGTATGCTTACTTTAAGTTCACTGTTTGATATTCTTATGTCACACACAATCCCAGAAAGATCACATTCTTGTACATCAAGCTCTGAAACAAACATTAAAGTATTGTTACTTTCAACTTCATAAACAAAGTAACACAGCAGGACATCAATTAACTAAGCTTTACATAACCAAGTTCTTGCTACTGTATAGACAAAATGTATAGGTTGGTTGAGATCTTGCATATGTTTCCATTCCATGTCTGTCCTTCGACAAACTCCACTTATGCCCTGTACAGTGATATAAGTGGTATATTGTTGCTGAATTACGGAAGCAAGTTCTCAGTTTTAACTTGACCTTATGGCATTTGTCTGTCTTCTATCTATCTTCCTATTTGGGGTATGTCTCATGATAACTTCTGAATTCATTAACCAATGTTTGTAAAACATTTGACACGCATGTCCATACTTTACCCTACAGAATTGTATTGTTTTTTAGGTTGATCCCCCTCCCCCCCCCAAAATGGCAATAATGTGAGGGGATCAAAATTGTGCAAAAATCCATGTGGAATGTCAAATTAAAGGGGGTATACACCAAAATTTGAATGTGTTCATTTTTGAATTTCCACAATTTGGGAGACTCCAGAGCCCAAAAAGTGGGTCAAATGTTTGATAAAATTGCAAAAATGCATGTGGTGTATCAAATTAAATGGAATTTAACCAAAATATGAATACTGTACAGTGTATAGTTCTAGAAGTTACAAAATTTTTGGACACCGGGCCCAAACACTTTTTGAATTGTAAAAATCCAGCCAAATGTCACATTAAAGGGAATTTTAACCCAAATCCAAATACACAGTTTTTAACTTTTGGATCACAACAGGACAAAAATTGAACTTACAATTCTAAAAAATTGTAAAAGTCTATGTTGGGGATCAAGTGTTCAGGAATTGTATTTGTAATACAAACTTGGTGTCTAATATTCTCAACACTCCTTGCAAATGTTGCATTGCCTACAAAAAACTTTGTAATCAGAATGATCAATATTGCACACCACTATATAAAAATTATTCCGATTAAGGCTATTCCTGATCTGACGATGAGCTGTGAAGCTTGAAAGCGCTAATCGGAATAATTTTTATATAGTGGTGTGCAATATTGATCATTCTGATTGTGATTTCAACCACTAACAAAAATGTCTTCATTAAAAAGTTTGTAAACTATGAGTACAAAAAATTGTATGTATTTTTATCAGTTATTTATGATTGTGAAAAGTATTAGATATGACTATAGGTATCTATATGGTAAAACACATAAACTTAAAAGCTACAACTAAACAATTTGTTATTTTACTAAATAGAATTTAAATGAAATTATTTAGTTTAATTCAAACCGGCAACGAAAACAGATGTGTCCTGTCAGTGTCTCTCTGCAGATAAATTCAGCTTGTGGCTCCTTTACCCACTGTGAAATACTCCAGGTAATGGAATTTTTGCTACTCTGACTGTCACAATTAGGATACAGGTATCACACTCACACACACCTGTTTGGCGGACACGTCCTGCGTTGCAGTCTGCGTGTTGGGGGTTAGTGCAAGCACGCGCCTTGTACTGACTTCAACACTCACTCTGGTAAGCGCGTGCGTGTTGCCCCACTCACACCGCACCGCTGAGCAGACACATGTCCTGCGATGCAGTCTACGTGTTGGGGGTCAGTGCAAGCGCGCACCTTGCATTGACTCCAGCAATGGTAGTAGTAATCAACTAATAAACTCTGGTACGTCGCACACATATGCGCTCGTGGAGTACACACATGCTTTGTTGTTTTAATCGTGGCAATCATAGTAGTAAAATTTTGCAACTGGAGTATGTTTACAATAGGCAAATTCAGCCAGGGTTAAATTTACTGTAGAGACAACATACAAAACACGTTACATGTTCTGCTCTATGATTCAACAAAATAAATATATACATTTTTGAAACACGTACACCATGTCGGACTTATAATAAATTTATTAACAGAAACTACAAATTGAGTTTTATTGTTACTTCATTTAATATATTTCTGTAATCAATAGTTTCCATATTCTTTAATAAATTTGTAAAAAATTCGTTAATATATTTGTTTAATTTCCTGTTGTTGGTGTTGCTCCTATCGTAGAAGGTGGTGTTGTACAATGTAGGTTGTACTTTGTAAAAGGCTTAACTTTAAAACTTGAAAGTTAACTTTACGTTACGTTAAATTACATATTTTTAGTTTTCTTCTTCTTCTCCTCAACCCAGAGGTTAGTGAGCTTGCAATTTCTTTCTTTACATAGACAGCCTCTTGATCACCACATACCGTCTTCCTTTTCTTACCCAAACAGTGTAATCCTACCTGGGCCTGGGCCTTCTCCTCCCACTACACCCTCGATCGGGGCGGCGAACCAGCTTGAATAGCATAGCAGGTGCCCATCCAACTTTTTGACATTGTAAAGATATTTACTCTGTTTACACTTCTATTTTCACAAAATCAGCTGTGTTTGCGTCTAGTTTCGGACGCCATCTTGAACTATTGCCAACTGCATAATTAATTACCTTGGTCCAGGATTCTGTTGAAGGAGTTAGAGAGCAGAATGGTTATTCAAAATAAATAATTAATCTACTTGCTTCCAATGAATTAAGTTTTATTAGTTATCATTATTTCAATTCTGTATTTCCATCAATTATTTTATTCAAAACACTTTCAACTCATTTAATTCCCATCACAAACAAAAATATTCTTTCTCCCTCCCTCACCTGTTACAATTTAAACAATACACAATATATTGATTATATATATTGAGTGTACATAAATTCAAAATAAAAAATTTTAAAAACAACTTAAATTTATTCATGCAAACCAGCGCTTCTTATTTTGTAATTTTCACACACACACATACACACACACACACTCTCTCTCTCTCTCTCTCTCTCTCTCTCTCTCTCTCTCTCGTACACACCCCATGCCCTTGTGAGATCTCAATTTTTTGTAATTAAAACATTTTCTTCAACAAATCAAAAGAGAATGATATTATATTTTGTTTGACCCTTTTCGAATGTTGTTTTACCCCCCCCCCCATGTTACTTATCTTGAAATTTAGTCCAGAAGACGTCACATTGTTCCACGCACACTACGTCGATTACGCCATATTTGATTCACTGATTCTACTTGTTTATCCTTTTTTTCTAAATTTAACTGTTAATATGTTCTAATTAATGTTTCCATTTTGTTGATTTACATTTTACACTTTTTGTTTGTTTGGGCGTGCCCGAAATTTTTCCACGGATTGTTATACGGCCGTACAGTACGAGAGTATGAATTCAACTGGGCTTAGCTGGTGGGCACCCCTAAATTTAACACTCGGGCTGCCCACCCAAGATTACGTTCGTATGGTCCAAGACAGTAAAGAGATCTGCCTGAGTCGGTAGCTGGTTCTTGACTGAAATGCAGACAGACTGCTGGCATCGATCCGTCGGGTTAGCTGACATGCTTGCATTCCAACATGACGTTTGTTGGACTCGGCTTATGACGTATCATGCTGCTTTGTTCAAAATACAAAGTTCAAAGTTCGGATCGCTAAAAATAGCTGTCTTCTGCTGTTAGATCGCCGATTCTGTAGCTAATAACTTTTCCCCAATACAATTATTAAAGAAAATGTTAATATTCCCAACATGTCTCGGGACGGTAACATTTGTACCGTTACAATACCCCTTCAATGAGAGGTTTTATGCCGAAGCATAAAAACTCTCATTGACACTCACATATTTCCTAAAGGGATCAGTCCAGATATGGCGCCATAACCCCCTTTACATTTTACTAAAACTCATGGGTAACTTACCCCCCTGGTGAAGTGACTGCGGCCGCACCTGAATGACCTTACTGGACTTCCCTCTCGAGATCCCAACACCGCAAGGCCAGACAGGCACTTGATGCCCCTGCTCTGACGCACTGGCCAGCACAGGACCGCCGCCACAGCATCACCAGACACTGAAACATTACATCAAAACATTAAATAATGGCCTTGCATTATACCATATCCAGAACTGATCTGGTCTCCCCTTAGCTGTGCTGGTTTGCGTTAAGAAGCACTGGTTTTTCTTAACTTCTAATACACATATATCCTTAACCTAACCTAATACATCTTAAATTTTTAACACCAACATTTTGTATGCCCTTCTCTCATTAATTCTTATCCCAAATTCAAAATATTTCCCTGATTCCAATCAGAATTTAAATAACCACTTCTCATTACAACTTTCCATTCCACTTACCCAATTCACATCTCAAAATATTTAGATTCATTACTAAAATTCCTCTTAGACACATTTAAATCGACTACATCATCACAAATTATCTACTTATATCTTTTCTCAAAAAATTGTTAATTATCTCCATAATACTCTTCAAAACAACATAAAAATCATTTTTCATCATAAGTCAATTACACGTTCTATATTATCAACATCATTATATTCCAATAAACATTTTACTTCCATATTCCTTAAGGAAATGGAAGTATGGTGATGGCAAAAAAAATCATTTTCGAGATTATTGCAGATTCTGATTGTACTACACTCAAAACATGAAAAAAGTCGTTTTTCGAAAAGTGTCTGTGTGTGTGTCTGTCTGTGTGTCTGTAGATTTTTTTTTCTATGGCAAACGATAACTGCCGCAAATTCAAACAGAATCAAATAATTTTTTGCGTACAGCCCTGATTTGTAGAGTACTCACGACCTATTGTTTTTGGTGAAGATCGGTTGAGGGAAAGGGGTAGTTTACCTGCAACGGTTTTTTTTTATCAAGGGTAATTTTTACTTCCATATTCCTTAAGGAATGGAAGTATGGTGATGGCAAAAAAAATCGTGTTCAAGATTATTGCAGATTCTGATTCTACTACACTCAAAACATGAAAAAAAGTCGTTTTCCGAAAAGTGTCTGTGTGTGTGTCTGTCTGTCTGTCTGTGTGTCTGTCTGTGTGTCTGTCTGTATGTGTGCCTGTCTGTGTGTCTGTAGATTTTTTTTCTATGGCAAACGATAACTGCCGCAAATTCAAACAGAATCAAATAATTTTTTGCATGCAGCCCTAATTTGCAGAGTACTCGCAACCTATTGTTTTTGGTGAACATCGGTTGAGGGAAAAGGGTAGTTTACCTGCAACGGTTTTTTTTTAGCAAGGGTAATTTTGTTTGTTTGGCAAATGATAACAGCCGCAAATTCAAACAGAATCAAATAATGTTTCGCATACAGCCCTGAATTGTAGAGTTCTCAAGATCTGTTGATTTTGGTGAAGATCGGTTAAGGGAAAGGGGTAGTTTACCTGTAACGTTTTATGTTTTAACAAGGGTATTTCCTATGGCAAACGATAACAGCCGCAAATTCAAACAGAATCAAAAGATTATTTGCATACAGCCCTAAATTGTAGAGTTCTCAAGACCTATTGTTTTTGGTGAAGTTCGGTTGAGGGAAAGGGGTAGTTTACCTGCAACGTTTTTTTAACAAGGGTATTTCCTATGGCAAACGATAACAGCCGCAAATTCAAACAGAATCAAAAGATTATTTGCATACAGCCCTAAAATGTAGAGTTCTCAAGACCTATTGTTTTTGGTGAAGATCGGTTGAGGGAAAGGGGTAGTTTACCAGCAACGTTTTTTTAACAAGGGTATTTTCTATGGCAAACGATAACAGCCGCAAATTCAAACAGAATCAAATAATGTTTTGCATACAGCCCTGATTTGTAGAGTACTCAAGACCTATTGTTTTTGGCGAAGATCGGTTAAGGGGAAGGGGTAGTTTACCTGCAACGTTTTTTTATCAAGCGTATTTTCTATGGCAAACGATAACAGCCGCAAATTCAAACAGACTCAAATAATTTTTTGCATACGTCCCTGAATTGTAGAGGTCTCAATGACTTTCGATTTTGGTGAAGATCGGTTAAGGGGAAGGGGTAGTTTACCTGCAACCTTTTACGTTTTAACAAGAGTAAAGTACTTGAAAATTTATTTAAACTTTTTGAAACAATGGTAATTGTTAAAAATAAAATAATTTTGTTGCCAGGCAATAAAATTATAATTTTTTCATTTTAATGTAATATAATATTTTTCATTTAATACAGCAATAAAAAGGCAGGTAAGACACAGCCTGGCTGTTTGGCTGAAAATGATTTTAAATATAAATCTTAGAATATGGAAGTCATGTATGGTTCTCCATACCGATATTTACTTCCATGTTCCTTAAGGAAATGGAAGTATGGTGATGGCAAAAAAAATCGTGTTCGAGATTATTGCAGATTCTGATTGTACTACACTCAAAACATGAAAAAAAGTTGTTTTTCGAAAAGTGTCTGTGTGTGTGTCTGTGTGTCTGTCTGGCTGTCTGTCTGTAGATTTTTTTCTATGGCAAACTATAACAGCCGCAAATTCAAACAGAATCAAATAATTTTTTGCATACAGCCCTGATTGTAGAGTACTCGCGACCTATTGTTTTTGGTGAAGATCGGTTGAGGGAAAGAGGTAGTTTACCGGCAACAGTTTTTTTTTATCAAGAGTAATTTTGTTTGTTTGGCAAACGATAACAGCCGCAAATTCAAACAGAATCAAATAATGTTTCGCATACAGCCCTGAATTGTAGAGTTCTCAAGATCTGTTGATTTTGGTAAAGATCGGTTAAGGGGAAGGGGTAGTTTACCAGCAACATTTTATGTTTTAACAAGGGTATTTTCTGTGGCAAACGATAACAGCCGCAAATTCAAACATAATCAAATAATATTTTACATACTGCCCTGAATTATAGACTTCTCAAGACCTTTTGTTTTTTGGGGAAGATCGGTTAAGGGAAAGGGGTAGTTTACCTGCAACGTTTTATGTTTTAAGAGGGTATTTTCTATGGCAAACGATAAGAGCCGCAAATTCAAACAGAATCAAATACGTTTTTGCATACAGCTCTAATTTTTTGAGTACTCAAGACCTATTGTTTTTGGTGAAGATCGTTTAAGGGAAAGGGGTAGTTTACCTGCCACGTTTTTTGTTTTATCAAGGGTATTTTTTATGGCAAACGATAACAGCCGCAAATTCAAACAAAATCATATATTTTGCATACAGCCCTGAATTGTAGAGTTCTCAAGACCTATCGTTTTTGGTGAAGATCGGTTAAGGGAAAGGGGTAGTTTACCTGCAACGGTTTTTTATCAAGGGTAATTTTTTTCTATGGTAAACGATAACAGCCGCAAATTCAAACAGAATCAAATACGTTTTTGCATACAGCCCTGTATTGTAGAGTTCTCAATACCTATTGGTGTTGGTGAAGATCGGTTAAGGGAAAGGGGTAGTTTAGCTGCAACGTTTTTTGTTTTATCAAGGGTATTTTATATGGCAAACGATAACAGCCGCAAATTCAAACAGAATCATATAATATTTTGCATACAGCCCTGAAATATAGAGTTCTCAAGACCTGTTGGTTTTGGTGAAGATCGGTTAAGGGAATAGGGTTGTTTACCAGCAACATTTTATGTTTTATCAAGGGTAATTTTTTTTTTTTGACGAACGATAACTGCCGTACATTAAAACAGAATCAACTACTCTTCTGCATACCTTTTTTAATTATACAGAACTCAAGGTCTGTTGATTTTGTTGAAGATCGGTTAAGGGAAAGGGGTAGTTTACCTGCAATGTTTTATGTTTTAACAAGGGTATTTTTTCTATGACGAACGATAACTGCCGTAAATTCAAAGAGAATCAACTAATGTTTTGCATACAGCCCTGAATTGTAGAGTTCTCAAGACCTATTGTTTTTGGTGAAGATTGGTTAATGGAATAGGGTAGTTTACCAGCAACATTTTATGTTTTATCAAGGGTGTTTTCTATGGCAAACGATAACAGCCGCAAATTCAAACAGAATCAAATAATTGTTTGCATACAGGCCTGAATTGGAGAGTATCCAAGACCTGTCGGTTTTGGTGAAGATCGGTTAAGGGAAAGGGGTAGTTTACCAGCAACGGTTTTTTATCAAGGGTAATTTTTTTCTATAGTAAACGGTAATAGCCTCAAATTCAAACAGAATCAAATGATGTTTTGCATACAGCCCTGTATTGTAGAGTTCTCAATACCTATTGGTGTTGGTGAAGATCGGTTAAGAGAAAGGGGTAGTTTACCAGCAACATTTTATGTTTTAACAAGGGTAATTTTTTATGACGAACGATAACTGCCGTAAATTCAAACAGAATCAACTAGGTTTTTGCATACCTTTTTGAACTAAACAGAACTCAAGGTCTGTTGATTTTGCTGAAGATCGGTTAAGGGAAGGGGTAGTTTATCAGCAACGTTTTATGTTTTAAAAGGGTATTTTTTTTATGACGAACGATAACTGCCGAAAATTCAAAGAGAATCAAATAATTGTTTGCACCCTTTCCTGAGTTGCAGAGAGCTCAAGGTCTGTTGATTTTGGTGAAGATCGGTTAAGGGAAAGGGGCAGTTTACCTGCAACATTTTATGTTGTAACAAGAGAAATGTTTCCATGACGAACGATAACTGCCGCACATTCACACAGAATCAAATATTTTTTTGCATGCATCCCTGAATTGTAGAGGACGGAAGGTCTATTGATTTTGGAGAAGATCGGTTAAGAGAAAGGGGTAGTTTACTGGAAACATTTTATGATTTAACAAGAGTAAAGTACTTAATTTTTATAAATAAAGTATCCTGATAAGAAGCTCATAGTAATCCACTGTAGAAACGTAGATGAAATATCTATAAATGAAGAGGTTAGGTGAACGGGGTGGGGGTAATTTTCTATTATTAAAAATTATAGTTGAAGGTGGAGGGGAGAATTTTTTATATGTGTACTACGTTATCGGCAACAAAGAAGTAGTTTCTTGTTAAAATTGCTTCCCGGGCTCTTTAGCTGTAGTCCAATGTTTTCTGCAAAACCAGACTATTCGGCAGTGCCATCGACTGCCATCATCGGTGAAAATCGAGTGCGAAAACGTGAGGTGGTATACGTTAGTGACCACAGTACTGTGGTTAATGCTGAAGCAATAAGTAGAAAGATGTAGTTTCTATGGAAATATTTCATTTCGAATATGATTTTAAATATAAATCTTAGAACATGGAAGTCATGTATGGTTCTCCATACCGATATTTTTTTTTTTTGGCAAACGATAACAGCCGCAAATTCAAACAGAATCAAATAATGTTTCGCATACAGCCCTGAATTGTAGAGTTCTCAAGACCTATTGTTTTTGGTGAAGATCGGTTAAGGGAAAGGGGTAGTTTACCTGCTACATTTTATGTTTTTAACAAGGGTATTTTCTATGGCAAACGATAACAGGCGCAAATTCAAACAGGATCAAATAATGTTTCGCATACAGCCCTGAATTGTAGAGTTCTCAAGACCTATTGTTTTTGGTGAAGATCGGTTAAGGGAAAGGGGTTGTTTACCTGCAACGTTTTATGTTTTTAAAGGGTATTTTCTATGGCAAACGATAACAGCCGCAAATTCAAACAGAATCAAATAATTTTTTGCATACAGCCCTGACTTGTAGAGTTCTCAAGACCTATTGTTTTTGGTGAAGATCGGTTAAGGGAAAGGGATAGTTTACCTGCAACGTTTTATGTTTTAACAAGGGTAATTTTTTCTATGACGAACGATAACTGCCGCATATTCAAACAGAATCAAATAATTTTTTGCATACGTCCCTGAATTGTAGATAGCTCAAGGCCTTTTGATTTTGGTGAAGATCGGTTAAGGGGAAGGGGTAGTTTACCTGCAACCTTTTACGTTTTAACAACAGTAAAGTACTTGAAAATTCATTTAAACTTTTCCAAACAATGGTAATTGTTAAAAATAAAATAATTTTGTTGCCAGGCAATAAAATTATAATTTTTTCATTTTAATGTAAATCATGTATGAGAGAAAATATATCGATCGTGTCAGGCAAGCATATCTCAGTTATGTAATGCTTACGTTTCCATTTTATTATTATGACTACCGCAATAAAAAGGCAGGGAACACACACACACACACACACACACACAAAATTCGCGTTATTTCTGGCCTCATTCATGTTTATTTTCTTACATTTGCACGCTTTTTAAATGGAAAGTGCCGAAACCCATACCAACATAACGCGTGCAAGCCGAAAAATTGTCCAGCGTGGATAGCGATTTGCTTCCTGTGGATCGCTGGCCAGTGTAACTGCACGTGTTTACAGAGGAACGATTCATAGACAGACTTTTCGTCTTTAGGGAATGAACCCTCTGCAAGATGCTGAGGGTCCATGAGTGACTTCGGAGCGCTCCTTCTTTTCCGCGTGTTTGTTCTGTGAAATGTACACTGTAGATTCGCAGCTTTCCTCTATGCAACGCTCAATAGGAAATGTTGAAAATTTTTGTCCACGGTGTACCCTCATACACACTAAACCTGCTCTGATGTTTTAATTACGGACATCATAATATTAAAACTTTGGAAACTTGAGCACTACTTAATGGAAATCAATCATTAACTTATACAAGCCATTAATTTTATGCATATTTTTTATATATATGTGTACAACGTTATTGGCAACAAAGAAGTAGTTTTTGTTAAAATTCCTTCCCGGGATATTTGGCCGTAGTCCAATGTTTTCTACAAAACCAGACGTTTCGGCAATGCCATCGACTTCCATCATCAGTGAAAATCGAGTGCGATAACGTGAGGTGGTATACGTTAGTTGTAATGGGGCATTTTTTGGGCCTAATTTTGGGGCAGTTTGTAGTTTTTTTTTAATAAAACAAATAACATTTTTTTGATAATAGGGACAAACGTAAACAAAGGTAAATTTATTGTTAGCGACAGTGATAGCGACGGTGGTAGCACTGCTGTGTGACAATTATTCATGAATATTGAAGCGAACAGAAGCAACAAGCTGGAATTGTGCCAAGGTCAACCAATGACACACGAAACAGCATAAACAAGTTATGTAACGGAACATCAGACCATATTACGTCAGTGCATGCGTCACGCTGCTATGCAGGGTGTGTCAGAGCCAGCAGCTTTGTGACACACAGCAAACAAAGGCAGTCGGACAATAACATCTGAATACACCGGACACGAGCAGTGTGTGTGTCCGCCGGCTGTGCGTGATTTTCTCGCCCGCAACACACCAAAAAATGTGAATAACATAAATTTAAATAAAGTACGCCTAAAGTTTTAAAGAATGTGAGATAAGTAACGTCAATTTGATAAACACATAAATTCAGTGAAAACAACAATCTATCTAGTGCACGGACAATGCGACGTCGTCGAAACTCAGCAGCAGTCAAGTAATGGGGTAGAGTAAAACATAAAAATGGGTTAAACTAAAAGTATAATGGTACCAATTTCTTTAAATTTGTTTAACAAGAATAAAAATGAGATCTCTTAAAGGTATGGGATGTTTGCGTGTGAGTGAGTGAGAGAGAAGGATGTTAATATGGAAGTGCTGGTTGCGTAATTATTTATATAACAATTAAATTCATTTGATTTGTTGTTTTAAAATTAGTTAATAATTGAATAAATAATGAGTTGTTTTATCAATTGAGCCTTGTGGCCAAATATGTTCAAATGGTTTAAAAGAAATAAAAATGTACAACTGGGGGAACGAAATAAAAAATAAAAGGAAACGTCATTTGGTAACAAATCGATAAATAAAGTTTTCATTATTTCGACAACCATTCTGATCTCCTGTTCGCCGAAAAGAACCCGAGAAAAAATGGTAAGTACAATTTTTTTTTGTTCTGTTGCTTGTAAGTAATAAATACAAGATGGCGCCCGACAAAGTTAGACATAAAAAATTGAAGTCAATCATATTTTATTTACTTTATTAAATTATCAATAAAACGATATATTACATTTGGCTTCTGAACAGGGACAATTTTATATAAAGAAATTTATATAAAATACGGCCTACGGGGAGAGCAGAACGGTTGTTTGAAATAACAGAAAAAATTTTTTTTGAGGTACGTAAAATAGACGTAGATATGGGGTTATGTTTTGATAGTGTTATGTATATAGTGAATTATTTGTTTACGAGTATTGTGAGCTAATATGGGTAACTAGTGTGTATGAGGAGAGTTGTATTATATAATTCATTTTGAACATGGCCGAGACACGTGGAAATAAAGTAAGTGGATTAGGGGAGGCATGGAATAGTATGGAATTCATGGACGAGTTTGAAAGGGTTTTGAACAGAATGACTGAGGATGTTTGGGGTAAATTCAATAATGAGCTTGAACAAATGAAAGAACAAAAAATGGGATTATACGCTTACGCTATCTTGAACGAGAATAGTGATAACAATAGTGTTAAGAATAATGAGAATAATTGTAATGTATTTGAAGAATTAGTATCGGAGGTCGATACGATGAAAATAAGTAGTGAAAATACTGATGAATGTGTAGAATGTGATTATGAGATGTTAAGGTGTATTGATGAAGTAGAGAGAGAGTGGAAAAATAATATAGTAGTTGAATGTGGGCAGAGGGTAAATTTTTCCATTAATTTTTCTGAACCAGAGTCTTCACAAATGTTGTTTTTGAAGGGCGAGAGACCCGTATTGGTAGATGAATTGAAGTGTATATTGATGTTGTATAATGTTGTACCCTCTGTCTGTAATAATTGTGAGAGTGGGATGTGGTGTTATGAAGAGAGAGAGTTGTGTATTGAGAGAGAGATAGAATTATATAAGTTAAAAAGAAATTATGATGAATTAAGAAAAAGATTAGAAGGGGTGAAGATGAACCATATAAAATACTTACCTGTCGAAAGAGAGATAGGGAATTATTTTGAGAATATTTTTATAAACGATAATGACTTACCTGACGTAATAGTAGAGGAATATAAAAATGATAGAACAACTTACCTGACATTGACCAATAATACTGATGGAGACTGGACAATAGTAACTTATGTTGACAAGGTTTATGAAATATTAATAGGGAATAACCCTATAAATTATAATGGCATAATGAATGAAATAAAGTTAATGGATTATTATACTAATAATAATAATAAATGGTATGTGAATAACAATGATGCATGTTACAAATATATTAGATATCTATACGATGATGGAGGTTGAAATAAAAAATCAGTGAATGGACAATTTAAATATTGTAATTTTGGTAATGACCTTGCAGATTTGGACATATGAAGTGTGAAACAATTGAACAGTTAATGACGAATAGTCTGTAAATATAATGTAGTGTATTCAATTGTGTGTATTATGAAATGTTGGGTGTATATGTAGTAGAAAATTGTTGTGATAATAATAGTAATATTATTAATAATTTGCAGTCTAAATAAATAATAAAATAATTATGAAGACAATAATTAATGATTTTTAAATTTTTTGGTAATAATCGAAATATGTTGTGTTTGAAGAATCAATTGAAGTAAATAATTTTTGAGATGTTTAAATATTGTGATTGAAGGTTATATGTTTTAATTTTATAATGAATTTAAATTATTTGATGAGATTTCAATTTAATGATAATTAATGAGTAAATAAATGTTAAATGGTTTAGTTTGTGGAATAGCATAATGGTTAAAAATATAGATTAATAATAAATTTGAAAATTTTGAGGAACCTAGTTACAGCACAGGATAAATAATGAAATGATGATATATAAAAGAGTTAATGAAAAATATTAAACAAGAATGTTTATAAGTTTTTATATAAATTATATAAAAGAGAATTGTTTGTTTAATGTATGCTAATAATCAAGGTTAATGTCTATTTGTTTATTATGTTATGTAATGTATTATACAAGATGTGTGGGTAATTTTGGGGGGTAGCTTGGTGCTCAAAGAAGTGATAGAACAGTGGAGTGTGGAACTGCAATGGTAGAAAGTTTAGTTATCATTCTAATTAATTAGTTATTAACTTGCTGTTGCTGGGGTGGCATGTGCCCCAGTAGATAGCGGAAAGTGTTGGGGGTAACGGAGAGTGTTACCTCCATCGGAGGCCAACATGGCGAAAATGCACGGCACACCCTTCTGTACAATTTTATATTGTAACTTGATAAATTGCCGTGCCGTGCAAATTAATGATGTGTACATGCCTGAAGGAAGAGATGATTTCCCCGACTTTTCGGGCGATTACTGCCTTACCAGCACTAATCGTGGTTTTGGCTAGCGGTCAGCTATGGCCATATCAAGTCCCTTGACCATAGCTGGCTTGAAATTGGTCTATATTAGAAATTAATGGGGGGTGAAACTAGGGGAAATCCCCCGGAACTATGGAACAGCGGCTGCCACTCTGTTCGAGGAGGAACAGCAAAGCCAGGTGGTAGACCCGCATTAAGGGCGCATAACTATAGAACAAAGATATGTTGATATCTAAACCTTTAAAATGTAACGCAGAAGCAAGGACACGGAGATGTCAAATTCCTCCAAAATTTCAGTCCTTGTGGACGCAACTGGACGCCACAGTCCAGGGGGGTCATAGTGTGTGTGGCAGGGAGGTTATCCAGGGGGGTAACGAATTAGAAATTTGTTGTATTTTAATAATGATGACTCGCTACTAAATAATTTTGTTTTTGATTTGAAAAATAGATGCACTACATACTTCCTATATTGTGTTTATTATGTCTTATTGTGTTAATTGCATGTAGTATGTTAGGAATACGGATTATAAAATATAATAATATGTTTTTAATGTGTTTATAGATTTTAAATAAAATGAAATAAAGTTGTGATAGTTAAAATTTTCAATGGGTTGCAAAAGATAGAAGTTGGGTGATAGTAATTGTTTAAGTAAAACATTAAGTCAGTCCGAGTTGAATATATTGGGGTATTAAAGAGAATGAGAGATGAAATACATGTAGTAGAGAATTTGAGAAGTATTGATGCTGACACAGTAGTAATGGAGAAGATATGTAGAGTTTTGAGTGATATATTGATGTTATTAATTAATGTTGTTATTTTGTTGAAGTTGTAGTAAGGTAATGAGATTGAGATTTTGGGGATGGCAATTTTGTAGTAGGGGGTAGTGTAATGTGGGAGTCCGCAACATGATGATAAGTTGGGACAGAATTGGTATCGATTTAGTGGGGAAGGGGTTGCCTTAGGTAGAATCCAGGAACCAGATAAGGGAAATGAGCTTTTTTTTGGGGGGGGGAAACACTTATCCTAAATACAAAGGGTTAGAGAGTATTTTTTTTTTATATATAGAGAGAAGGTGGCGAATTGAGTTAAAGTAGTAAGTAGTTAGAGGTAGAGAAGGGTTAGTAGATTTTTGATAGAGGGGTGTCATACTAGTTAAAGATTTTGTAAGGGAGCGGTAGAGTAATAAAAGGGGTAAGATTATGAGTAAATGCCAAGTTGATAAAGTGAATTATAATGAATAACGGAGAATCACCCAAATTAATGAAAGGGAATAATAAATGAAATGATGTGTAAAACGAAGATTGAAAAAAAAAAAAAAAAAAAATTTTTGAGAAAGAGAATTAATAAAAGTCAATTGAGATTAAAAGGTAACTTTATGATTTTATATGCAAATTTAATGATGTAAAGTGTGTAAATTTTTAAAATAAAATTGTTTATTTTAAGATAATAATAAGAAGGTGAAGTATGAATGTACTATGTTTTCTTATGTTATGTTGTGTTGTTAAGTATTCTGATATATGTTAAAAATAAGTAAAAAAAAAAAACAAAAAAAAAACAAAAAAACCAGTGCTTCTTAGCGCAAACCAGCACCGCTAGGGGGAAACAGATCAGTGGGGGATATGGTGTTGTATAAGGCCACTATTTGATATTTGATTTGTTGTTTCAGTGTTTGGTGATGCTGTGGCGGCGGACCTGAGCTGGCCAGCGCGTCAGAGCAGGGGCATTAAGTATCTGTCTGACTCTATGGTGTTGGGATCTCGATAGAGAAGTCCAGTATTGTCATTCAGGTGCGGTCACAGTCACCGGACCAAGGGTGAGTTGATTATTTTTTTTGTAAACCATACAGGGGGTTGTGGCGACATATCCTGGCTGATCCCTTTAGCAAGTATGAATGTGTCAATGAGATTTTTTATGCTTCGGCATAAAATATCTCATTGAGGGGGTATTGTAACGGGGCATTTTTTGGGCCTAATTTTGGGGCAGTTTGTAGTTTTTTTTTTAATAAAACAAATAACATTTTTTTGATAATAGGGACAAATGTAAACAAAGGTAAATTTATTGTTAGCGACAGTGATAGCGATGGTGGTAGCAATGCTGTGTGACAATTATTCATGAATATTGAAGCGAACAGAAGCAACAAGCTGGAATTGTGCCAAGGTCAACCAATGACACACGAAACAGCATAAACAAGTTATGTAACGGAACATCAGACCATATTACGTCAGTGCATGCGTCACGCTGCTATGCAGGGTGTGTCAGAGCCAGCAGCTTTGTGACACACAGCAAACAAAGGCAGTCGGACAATAACATCTGAATACACCGGACACGAGCAGTGTGTGTGTCCGCCGGCTGTGCGTGATTTTCGCGCCCGCAACACACCAAAAAATGTGAATAACATATAAATTTAAATAAAGTACGCCTAAAGTTTTAAAGAATGTGAGATAAGTAACGTCAATTTGATAAACACATAAATTCAGTGAAAACAACAATCTATCTAGTGCACGGACAATGCGACGTCGTCGAAACTCAGCAGCAGTTAAGTAATGGGGTAGAGTAAAACATAAAAATGGGTTAAACTAAAAGTATAATGGTACCAATTTCTTTAAATTTGTTTAACAAGAATAAAAATGAGATCTCTTAAAGGTATGGGATGTTTGCGTGTGAGTGAGTGAGAGAGAAGGATGTTAATATGGAAGTGCTGGTTGCGTAATTATTTATATAACAATTAAATTCATTTGATTTGTTGTTTTAAAATTAGTTAATAATTAAATAAATAATGAGTTGTTTTATCAATTGAGCCTCGTGGCCAAATATGTTCAAATGGTTTAAAAGAAATAAAAATGTACAACTGGGGGAACGAAATAAAAAATAAAAGGAAACGTCATTTGGTAACAAATCGATAAATAAAGTTTTCATTATTTCGACAACCATTCTGATCTCCTGTTCGCCGAAAAGAACCCGAGAAAAAATAGTAAGCACAATTTTTTTTTGTTCTGTTGCTTGTAAGTAATAAATACAAGATGGCGCCCGACAAAGTTAGACATAAAAAATTGAAGTCAATCATATTTTATTTACTTTATTAAATTATCAATAAAACGATATATTACATAGTGACCACAGTACTGTGGTTAAGGCTGAAGCAGTAAGTAAAAAGAGGTAGTTTCTATAGTAATATATTTCATTTCGAAAATGATTTTAAATATAAATCTTAGAATATGGAAGTCATGTATGGTTCTCCATACCGATTTTTATGTTTCATACATGATAAACATAATACAACATAATACACACTCAAAATGGACATATCATTATTACATTAAAATAAATCTTTCACACTTGAATCTGAATAAAATTTACAAACATTCCAACTTTAATTTCAATTTTTTCAATTAAACATTTTAACTGTTTATCTTGCATTATCACTTCAACTTTGACTTTCTATTGAACCTTTTAATATTAACCTTTAATTATTTATCCTTTATTATACAATTAAATTCTCAAAAAAATTTAAATCTATTACCAACATCCCTCTTTTCAATCAAATTAATTACCTCAAATTAATTTAATTACATAATTTAAAACATATTACATTCATAGTACTTTACTTTCATAATAAACTTCATTTATGGCAAAATATTGTTGTTGTTATCAACTCAATCATAACTGTATAACCTGATCATACAAAACACAATGTGCCTCCCAATAACATAACCTTAACACAATACATTTAACATCAATACATTTTTATCTACAATTTTTGTTATCATTTTATTGTTTACCACACCTCATTATATAAGTTAGCCAAGTAATTACCATGAACTAAAATAATTAAATGTTCATTCACTATATATCTAACCACCATCATCGAAATTTAGTCTGATTTTCACATAACAATTTTCATTCTTAATTACATGCATTATATTCTTATTTTTAATACAATGTCCCGTTAAATCTGTGTTATTCATTATACCATAATAATCTATAGGATTATTTATTATTATTATCTCATAAACCTTGTCAACATTAGTTATTTTTGTCCAGTCTCCCTTAATATTATTCGTTATCCCCAGGTAAGTTATGATATCATCATATTCATCTACTACATCAATTACATCGCCAGGTAAGTGCTTATCACCGACAGTGGTATCATCAAAATAATCATCAACATTTACTGCACAAAGTAAGTCTTTCATATAGTCTACTCCTTCAAATTTTAACCTCTTAACTAACCCTTTATAACTTCTACTAACCTCAAACAACTCTCTCTCTCTCTCTCTCTCTCAAAATACCTCTCATCATAACACCATTTCACTTTCTCTCTATCATTCCACGCAGAGGGCAATACAACATCATAAAATCACCTCCTGGCTTTTCCAGGACAACTACAAAAACTTAAGGGACCATTTTGAGACCTTTCGTCTCTGATTGACAACCACTTGCCCTCCAAAAATATCTGTGAAAACCTTATTTCACAATTTACCCGGGCAAAATTTACCCTCTGCCCCACTTCCACAAAATAACTCTTATTTTCTTACCTTTGTTAGGTCCGTCTTGTGACTTTTATCTTTAGAACAAAATTAGTGTGACGCGTTTCGGGTCATCTGACCCATCCTCAGACACTTGCTCGAAAAGAGGTCGTCATATATTAAAATTCAATTAAAATAAAAACACACATATGTAAATTCATTGTCAATAATTAAATGATCAAAAACATGAATAACACTGTTGTCGTGGTGCACCACGCGATTACCCTCGCGTAGGGTAATCGCGTGGTGCACCACGACAACAGTGTTATTCATGTTTTTGATCATTTAATTATTGACAATGAATTTACATATGTGTGTTTTTATTTTAATTGAATTTTAATATATGACGACCTCTTTTCGAGCAAGTGTCTGAGGATGGGTCAGATGACCCGAAACGCGTCACACTAATTTTATTCTAAAGATAAAAGTCACAAGACGGACCTAACAAAGGTACGAAAATAAGAAATTAAAACACGTGACTTGGACTGTTAACAAACAAAAATGTTTTTTTAAATAACTCTCTTCATACCCCTTTTCTAACTCATGAACACTGACTACTACCCCCTACTAATTCTATATTCTCATCATCGCTATTAATTTTTTCTGTATCACCCTTAGATACCCCGTTTTCAACTATTTCATCACTACTACTTGTTAACTCATTATTATAATTACCACTTACCTCGTTAATTATTTCTTTGTTATTATTCGTCATCATATCACCATTATAATTATCACCTATATTAACATCCATCACTTATTTACATTTTTTATTCTCGTTACACTTACCTGTATCTAAACATTTCATAACTATCGTCTTTCTTAACTGGGATCGGCGTCGATTGATTCGCTACGCCGTTCATTATGACAGACTCTGTTAGACTTGTTTCAGTTACTACTATATTTGATGGATTTTCTGTATTAATGTCAGTTAGGCTGACTTCATCGTTATTATTCTCCATTGTATTTATTTTTATTACTCAATTCTTATTTATAATATACATAAACAAATTATATTATAACATAACCTTACAGCATAACCATGTAACCTGCTTCTATTTCGACGTAAATAAAATTTTCATTTATTTACTTTGAACAACCTGTTCTGCCTCTAAAACAGGCCCACGTTTACATAAATGAATTTTATGCAAACGTACCTGTTCGCGATGTCATTGTAAAGATATTTTCTCTTGTTTACATAAATCAGCTGGGTTTGCATCTAGTTTCGGACGCCATCTTGAACTATTGCCAACTATTAATTACCTTGGTCCAGGATTCTGTTGAACGAGTTAGAGAGCAGAATGGTTATTCAAAATAAATAATTAATCTACTTGCTTCCAATGAATTAAATTTTATTAGTTATCATTATTTCAATTCTGTATTTCCATCAATTATTTTATTCAAAACACTTTCAACTCTTTTAATTCCCATCACAAACAAAAATATTCTTTCTCACTCCCTCACCTGTTACAATTTAAACGATACACAATACATTGATTATATATATTGAGTGTACATAAATTCAAAATAAAAAAATTTTAAACACAACTTAAATTTATTCACGCAAACCAGCGCTTCTTATTTTGTAATTTTCATTCACACACACACACACACACACACACACACACACACACACACACACACACACACACACACACCCAATGCCCTTGTGAGATCTCAATTTTTTTGTAATTAAAACATTTTCTTCAAAAAAATCAAAAGAGAATGATATTATATTTTGTTTGACCCTTTTGGAATTTTGTTTACCCCCCCCCAATGTTACTTATCTTGAAATTTAGTCCAGAAGAAGTCACATTGTTCCACGCACACTATGTCGATTACTCTGTATTTGATTCACTGATTCTACTTGTTTTTCCTTTTTTTTTTTTAATTTAACTGTTAATATGTTCTAATTAATGTTTCCATTTTGTTGATTTACATTTTACACTTTTTGTTTGGGCGCGCCCAAAATTTTTCCCCGGATTGTTATACGGCCGTACAGTACAAGAGTATGAATTCAACTGGGCTTAGCCGGTGGGCACTCCTAAATTTAACACTTGGGCAGCCCACCCGAAATTACGTTCGTACGGTCCAAGACAGTAAAGAGATCTGCCCGAGTCGGTAGCTGGTTCTTGACTGAAACGCAGACAGACTGCTGGCATCGATCTGTGGGGTTAGCTGACACTCCTGCATTCCAACATGACATTTGTTGGGCTCGGCTTATCAAAGTTCGGATCACTAAAAATAGCTATCTTCCGCTGTTAGATCGCCGATTCTGTAGTTAATAACTTTTCCCCAATACAATTATTAAAGAAAATGTTAATATTCCCAACATGTCTTGGGACGGTAATATTTGTACCGTTACAACATGATAATGTCTTTTAGCTGGACATCGTTTGAAACTATCTGTAACATTTTATTTACCGTCACGCTGTATGATGTCATCATTGTTTCCACATTTCCGATTTCCCACAGTCTAGAAATCTTGTTTTTAAAGCCTAAAAACATTATCATGCTTCGATGTTTCGGTTTCGTCGAAATTCTTATAGTTTTCTTTCTACAGTTGATCCAATCATTTTTTTTTTTTTAGTTTTATAAGCACATGAATGCATAGAAGTCTCCTTACTTACTCCCCCTCTGTACTTACTCTAATACTGTCCCCCCCCCCCCACTTCAACCTGGGTCTGGCTCTTCTCCATTTACCTTCTGGTTTTGCTTCCCACATGCTCTTCTAGGGTACCTTCAATTTTCTATCCTACAGATGAGGCTAAACCATCTCAACAGTGAGCTTTCATATCAAACCATCTCAACCATATAATAGCAATTAGAGGGATCATCTCTACTATTTTAACAAAACATTTAATTTCATTCACTTATTTATACCCACTGTCACTTGGTGGAGCCTTATTAACAATTTTTTCCACATTTATTCTGAAGAAACCTTTATGCCTTCCAGAATGAGTTTGTTAAACGTGCTACCCACTTTGACTGAATTTTCACTAAATAACTCCAAATCTTATCAGGTGTATGTCCAAACAGCTACTATTGTTAGAACTTACAACACAACATTTCAACTACTAAACAATCTGTAATCATCTTCAAGTGTAAGGTAAACTAGTACATTAAATACAAACTTAAGCCTACTCAAGATTTGTTCAATAACAAGCATGGAGCACAAGAAAAAAAAACCACCATCTTCTACAAAGTTAAATACAACTACAGAAAAACTATATAAAAAGAACTGTTACTTACCCTCTAAGTCTGCTGGACAGAATCGGGAAGCACCACCATGCTGACGCAAGTTTACACAACGAACAACCTTAGGTCAATGGTGGTGCTTCTCGGTTCTGTCCAGCAGGCTTAGAGGGTAAGTAGCAGTACGTAGGTAGGACTTAGGTGTGGTAAATTCTAACGATGATACTTGTCCGACCCAACCCTGCTGATAATGTTCATGTACCACCAAAAGTTAGGTTCAAAGATTGAACTCCAAATCTTTAAGTTTCGAATTTGAGAGTAATACTCTAGCTATTCTACGCCCATTCTTTCTCATTCTAATGTAAAAATTTCAAAAATGAGTACTATATTCAGATTGTGGTTTAAATTTCCTTTAATTTGATACCTCACATGGGACTTTGCGATTTTTTCACAATTTTGACTCACCTGATTCTGTAATGGATTTGGACTCTCGGTGTGGGTTATTGGCCAAGGGTGAATGGTGTCTGTAGTGTTATCAAAATCTTACCTGTCAATACCACACCAGTCATTTTTCTTTTTTAAAATCGAGTCTTTCTTTCTTTCCATTCATCTTCTGATTTCCTGAGCGACGATTCTGTTTATTCGTATAATCATAAATTTCTCAGTAAAACATTTTTTCCTTAATATGTTCGTGTCTCCTGTTTGTTTACCACCCACCATTCTGATCTATGTCATAACGCTACATTCCACACAGGCTGGTAAATAACTAGCCATCAAGGAGGTCAAAATATTTTTGAGAAGGGGCAAACAATTTTCCACAGGAGAAAAATATTTATATATTTTTCATCATACATACATACATGTACTTATTAGTTTGTAATTCTTATATAATAATAGAAATAAGTACACAGATTGTATTATTTTATTAAAACATTTATTGCTTTAAATTATTATCTTTCAAAATATGGATAAAATTTAAAGGCTTGTAAAAGTTAATGTTTGCTCTCCATTACGTAGTGCTTATAAAATTTAATGTTTGCTCTCCATTACGTAGTGCTCAAGTTCCCAAAGTTTTAATATTATGATTGCCGTAATCAAAATATCAGCTCAGGTTTTAGTGTGTATGAGGGCCCACCATGGATAAAAATTTTCAACATTCCCTATGGAGCATTGCTCAGAGTAAAGCTGTGAATCTACAGGTATGGTTCTACAGGTACGCGGAAAAAAGGAGCACTCCAGAGTCACTCATGAACATGAGCATCTTGCAGAGGGTTCATTCCTTAAAGACGGAAACTCTGTCTATGAACCATTCCTCTGTAAACACATGCAGTTACAGTGGCCAGCGATCCACAGAAAGTAAATCTCTCTCTACGCTGGACAACTTTTCGGCTTGCAAGCATTGTGTCAGTGTGGGTTTTGGCACTTTCCATTTAAAAAGTGTGCAAACGTAAGGAAATAAACATGAGTGAGGCCAGAAGTAATGCGAATTGTGTGTGTGTGTGTGTGTGTGTGTGTGTGTGTGTGTGTGTGTGTGTGTGTGTGTGTGTGTGTGTGTGTGTGTGTGTGTGTGTGTGTGTGTGTGTGTGTGCTGCCTGCTTTTTACTTACATGTTTCATAAGGAAATGGAAGTATGGTCATACCGAAAAAAATCGTGTTCGAGATAACGGCAGATTCTGATTGTACTACCATCAAAACATGAAAAAAGTCATTTTTTTTTTTAAGTGTCTGTGTGTAGAATTTTTCTATAGCAAACGATAACAGCCACAAATTCAAACAGAATCAAATAATTTGTATGTGTACTACGTTATCGGCAACAAAGAAGTAGTTTGTTGTTAAAATTCCTTCCCTGGCTGTTTGCCCGTAGTCCAATGTTGTCTGCAAAACCAGATGTTTTGGCAGTGCCATCGACTTCCATCATCAGTGAAAATCGAGTGCAATAAAGTGAGGTGGTATACATTAGTGACCACAGTACTGTGGTTAAGGCTGAAGCAGTAAATAGAAAGAAGTAGTTTCTATGGAAATATTTCATTTCAAAATTGATTTTAAATGTAAATCTTAGAACATGGAAGTCATGTATGGTTCTCCCTACCAATATTTATTACGGTAATCACAATAATAAAACTTTAAAAATGTAAACATTATAAATATAATGGAGATATTCTTGCCTGCCAGGCACGATAGGCTACATCTTCACACACAGATGATTTAAATTAAAATGAACAAATTATAATTTTATTTCCTGGCAACAAAATTATTTTATTTTTAGCAATTACCATTGTTTGAAAAAGTTTAAACGAATTTTTAATAACTTTACTCTTGTTAAAACATAAAACACTGCAGGTAAACTACCTCTCCCCCTTTAACCGATCTTCACGAAAATCAATAGGCCTTGAGTCCTCTACAACTTGGGCACATATGAAAAAAATTATTTGATCCTGTTTGAATTTGCAGCAGTTATCGTTTGCCATAGAAAAAATTCTGCACACAGACATTTTTTGGAAAATGACATTTCTTCATGTTTTGAAGGTAGTACAATCAGAATCAGCCCTTATCTAAAACACGATTTTTTTCACAATCACAATACTTCCATTTACTTATTGGAACATGGAAGTAAAAAATAGGAAGAAATTAGGATAACTTGAAAAACTGTACAACACAAAACATTTCTGGAATTTTTCCAAAAATTGAAAGATTTGGCAGATATGCAAAAGGTATCAGAAAGTTTGTACTGGACAATTTCATAGACATTTGGTTAAACTGTGCTACATATCACACAGCACCTAATCTGTGTTACTCATTAGGTGAACTATTGGTTAATGGTAAAGAGAGGGATATGTGTTCAACCAATCACTGGTGCAATAGTTGTGGCTTTGTGCTTCACTTGAAACAGAACATTATATTTCATCTCTCAACCAGCTAGACAGCACAAGAGAATAATATTAGTATCTTAAAAGTGTTTATATCTTTAAACAATAGCAAGTGAAAAGAAAAAAATTAAACGCAAATTACTTTTTTTAAATTATCAATGATCTTGAGCACAGATCAGCCACTACTAGCAACTCTTTTACTGATTTCACACCTTGCCTTTAGATGATAAAATATGTGACTTAATTGATAATTAGTTTGCAGACATTACAGTAATACTACAGGAAATTTACCTTCCAACCCAAAATCATCCAGCAGCTCACTGTCACAGAAAGCTTTAATTCCACTGAAGTCAATTTTTGGATTACAACTCATTTTTAAACGTTTCAAACCTCCTATGGATTTTAAATCAAAATTGCGGTACCGTAAACTCTGTTTCCAACATTCCTCAGCCCGGGCTAATGTTTGTTTCTGCAAACAAAGCATATTCAAATTTAAGTTAAATATCAAATACATGATCAATTTCAGTTTCAAATGTACAGTATGCAGATGTTATATATATATTGATATAAAACTTCTACGGTTTTCTTTATATTTGCTTTGTTGTGAAACGTTGTGTCGTAGTTGACTTGTTAGATCATAGCCCATGATGGTATTTTCCTATTATGGGAGGACTCAACTGGACACAAGCTGAGTGAAGTGAGAGATAGGAAAGGATGGAGTAAGATGTCATCCAAAGGCCACAGGAAGAACGTAATGGGTAAGAAAAGTAAATTTAATAATTACTTCATTTTCAATTATCCCGGTGTTAAGCAAAGATATCCTAAACACTTCTATCTTCTTCTTCTTCTTTTTCTTCCTTTGACACTACAAGTCTTATGCAACTTTCAGCCTCCTCAACTAATGCACTCCACTTCCACCTATAATTCAGAGACCCCTTTCAGTCTGTAATGGCCACACTCTGCTATCCATCCTCATATCCTCTAACCATGTATTTCTTGGCTTCCTCTATTTCTAGTTTCAACAGGTTTTAATTCTTCTATCGTCTTTAACATCCATTCTGTTCCATTCAAGTTCCTAGCCCCTTATTCTTTAAATTACAAACCGCATACTGTCAGCATTCCTTAACTTAACCTCCCACCTTACCTCCATCGTATACACTCTAGTATACCCAGTCTTCTCCCATCCTCCCTCCCCAGTGTCTAGTTTCAGCACCATACTGCTTGTGTTGCACCTCCATGTGGCTGGAAGTTATGTGAGAAAACAGTGGGGGTGTACCAACGGCTGACAATTATGAACATGTACTACCCATTTCTAAGTTCCTGATACCACAACTCATATTAAAATGTGAATAATGTTTGTAGAAAAGACAGATGTTTGTGACATAGGCACCAGTTTATAGAATGTTGCAGAATGAAAATCCATTCATGTCTCAATCCGCAAACACACATATCTGAGTCACAATGAATAAATATACACTGTACTTTATATGAAGCAGTTTCCCAGTCTCTTCCTTAAGTCCTTATTCAACGGTCTGCAGGGCAACCTGCATGTCCTATTAAAGGCTTCCTTTGCCACTGCTAATGTAATCAGAATTCTGCCTTGCAACACTTACCTTCAGTCACAGTGCTTCTCAGATATTTGAACTGCCTCACTTGCTCTGTCACATCTTTATTAACTCTTTGATAGCATAATCAATAATGTTACAATAATGTTTTATTGTAAGTTGGTTTATGTTGTTTAGTTTCTGAGGGTGATCCCAGATTCCAGGGATCACAATGTCAAGCGACAAACAATTATGATGGAAGCAGTCTGAATAGAAAATTTACCCATAAGAAATCACCCATCGCTTAATGTTTTAAAAAACTCTTTGATAGTAAATTTCCTTTCAAGTCATGCCATATGGAAACATGGAGCCATATTGGAGTCATGCCAATATGGAATCAATTAATATAGAAATTTCTTTCAATATATAAGGAAAATTTGTATGCAAAAATAATAAATGTTAAAATATACTGACAGACTGGAGTCCATAGTACTTAAAATTATTATACATAAGCTTCACTATTTTCTTTGTTTTCACCAAATTCACTGTTTTCCAATAAATACACAGTATATGTTAGTGTACTGTTTTTATATTTTCCCTACCATACACAGTTTCATCAGTGATAGAGAAATATACGTAACATGAAGAAACAAAATAATGATGGAACAACTTCAAAACAAAAAAGTCGCTCAGTATTTTTTTAAATCTTTTTTCATGAAATTATCCTGTTCATGAGTCTGCTGGCTATTGAAAGGAACATGTGAGGAATTTAGTTCGAAAGTAGTTTTGTACAGATTTTTTTTAGCTTAAAGATCACTTACAAGTGGAAGAATATTATCTTATGTTAAAGTTGAGTGGGTCTCTAGTTTTCCATTTATGAGCTAGTTAAATGGTTCATTTATCTGATTTGAGAACAGCTCCACAAACAAACATTAGTTAAACAAACAGTCACCAGGCATGAACAAAAAACCCACTGGTAAACAAACGTTTCAGCTAATCCCTTACAAACCCACCTCAAACTAGCCACATAACATGTCCCTCCATAGCCAGAAAATACATTAAAATAGCTCTTCCAAAAAGATAAACAAAGTCAAAATATTGTCAACTATTTTTATTTTAGTTTTTTAAGTTGGAACTAATGTTCTATCTTGTGTTGAAGCTGTTTGTGACAATGAAGTATTTCAAACCAGTCTGTCTTTTTAATCATCATCATACCACACACTCTTTTTTTAATCTCTCATAGAAATAAAAAAAAACAAATTCAACCATTAAATTTGTTTACCTTCAGAGCATCCAATAAATAACTAGTGCCAATGTGGGTAATATTGCCTCCACTAAGGTCAAGGGCTGAAATCATGTTGTTGGTGCATAATTTATCACAGAGAATTTTGCACCCTTCATCCCCAATTTGACAGCGTGGAAGCCCAAGCTCCTTCAGGCTTTTGGACCACTGTAAAGCCTACAACAAAATGTTTTATTTAAAGTAAGTTTTATTTATTTAAATTTTCAGTCACGGAAATACTAGTATTTTATCAGAAAAGAAACTTACAGGAAAATATTACATATTTCTTTGTTAATGAAGGGCAGCAATATCAGTATTTAAATTGACACCTTTTTTAAAAAAATAATTAGAATTGCTGGATTAAATACGGATGCTCGTGGATTAAGTAGCAGTACTCAAATTGTTAAAATGTAAAGAGTAAGTAATGTTAGGGTCAAATTTCAATTAATACAAATTTCAGTTAGTAGACTGTTAGTGATAATCACAAGGAAATAGTAAATACAAAGAATTTTACATACAAAGGATATTGGTTCCAGTAAAGCATAATTGATTGTAGAGTGAAGGTGAAGATGATCATAATGTTAACCCTACTTTCCCATATTCCTTGTTCAACATTCTAAAAATATATCATACTTCTTCTGCCTTGGTCTAACATAGGCAAATTCAGAACTGTCCAAAGGAGGGGGCTAAATTTTCCAATGTCTTCGATGGGGTTGATGTGTACACACATTAGTACAGATGTCTATTTCATTTATTGTTAGATATGTCAAGAAAATGATCGTGGAGTAAAGCCATATTATTTCATGGTGCTCTTTAAAAATGTTGAGTTGTACATTTTGATAACCCCCAGAAGTGCTCATTTCTCCAGTATAACTTTAAATTTGGGGTCGAGGGACCTTTGCTCTCGATTACTGCGCACTGGTCCTCACAAGTCCCAGAGTTAGAGAAGATGATGGGGTTCAGTGGGGCCTCTAGCTTCTCTCCAGCCAAGACCGTACTGCATGGTGAAGAGCCACATCCTACAACAAGTGACCCTGTTTTCACAGAACGGTACGGATCTAGACCGGAAGTTCGATAAATAATTCTGGTGGAGGGCAGCAGTAGCCACCAGTACCAAGTTAAGGTTTAAGGGAAATGATTCTGGACTGGCTTCACTTTGGAATATTACACGCAGAAATCTAGGTGGATTTAGTTGGCTGTAATACTGAGACTGCAAGGTATGCAGTGCCCTGCCCTGGGTAGATCTGACTCAGTAGCCGTGGTGTAGACAACACATCTAGGGAGGATGTCCCGAACAACATCACTGCATGCTCAGAGGCACAGAAGTGGCAGCCCCACTACTGAGCTAGCCCTGCGCAACACACGTGAAATTTCTTTATTACTGATAAGCCTCAAGAGAATAGGTGGACTGGAAATAATGCATTCAGATTTGGAACAAATAAGGACAAAAGATTTAGAATTCCGGATAAAATTAGAGTGGTAATGTGGAATGTAAGGAGTAATTCAACTAAGGAGTCACAATTGGTTAACGAACTGGTTAATATATGAAGATAAATATTGCAGTAATCACAGAAACAAAGAAGAAGTTAAAAGGAGCAGAAAGCCTTGGCAGGTTTACGATGATTTATAGTGGAGTACCAGCTAAGCAAATGGCAGCCAAAGGAGTTGCATTAATTGTGGATAACATATGGTCAAGGAAAATAGAAAGCTATGCTTATGTTAGTGACCAAATAATAACAGCAGTATTCCATACACCCAGAGGAAAGTTAGTGGTTGTAGGGGTGTATGTTCCTGAGGAAGGAAAAAAGAGGAGACACTTGCCTTTTATATAAATAATTAACAAATATAGAAATAAACAAATAAAGAGATAAGCATTTGATATTGGCGGGAGATCTCAATGAAAGAGTGGAGAGACAGCCCATACCAAACATAGTGGAAACATTCGATGAGAGCCACATCAATGAGAATGGGAATCAGTTACGCCAGTTTATTAAATATAATAGCCTCAGAATTACAAACACTTACTTCAGAACTAAAGACATTCATAAATATACTTGGTGTGGTCAGGGGGCAAAGATCTTCAATAGATTACATTATTATAATCAGCATCTGCTATTAGACATACAATAGTTTACAGAGGTGTTGATATATACTCTGACTATTATCTTGTCATCTCCAAGATTGTCCTATGGACAAGACGGAGAAAGCCCCAGGGGAAAATGTCAAAAGATTTAACCAGAAAGTATATAAAATCAATTTACTACGCGATCCAAGTATAAAATTATTGTATGAACAAAGAAGCGACATAGACAAACAGTGAACAACGTAATGACAGTGATTCATCAAGCAGCATATGAGGCACTTGGTAGAAGGAAGATGCACAGAAGAAAAATATATCTACGAATTTGGAATGATGAAATTAGAGCAGCTGAAGAGGATAAAAAGGAAGCATATAAGAAATTTCTTCAACATAAAAGTGCTTTGGCTGAAAAGAATTACCGGTGAGAAATTTAGCAAAGTCTTGGGTACAAAAGGCTCATAAAGAATCGTGGGAAAACTTTATAATTCAGGTGGAACATGACATCCATGGTCGACAGCAATTTGCATACAAGGTCATTAAAGTTTTACAGAAGGAAGAAAAGATTACATCAGATTAAATAATATTCCCGAAAAAGAGGGACTAGAGTGTGTATGCTGAATTATAGTGTGATATGAAGGGAATGTGAAGGAACTGGATGTTTTTAACAGGTCGGTGGATCCGATTACAGAGGAGGAATTATGACAGGCCTTTGGAAAAATGAAAAATAGGATTGCCTGGACCTGATGGCATTAATACAGAGTTATTGATGCATGGTGGGGAAAGTCTTCTGCATAGACTATTGGACTTTTTCGATAAATGCTGGATGAGCACTAGAATACCTCAAACCTGGTATAAAGTGTTAGTTGTTCTAATATTTAAAAAAGGGGAACGAAGTAAGTACTTGAACTACAGGAGTATTAGGCTTTTAAATACTGGCTATAAGTTGTAAACAAAAATATTAAATGCTCAACTGATGGTCATAATGGAAGCTCTCATAATGGAGAATCAAAATGGTTTTAGGAAAGGTCGCTCTTGCACTGACTGCATTTTTACCCTAGATCAGGCAATAGAAAAGAGGAGATAGTTTAATTTAGAGGCTCATATAGCCTTCGTTGATTTGGAGAAGGCTTTTGATAGGGTAAAACGAAATAAACTCTGGGACGTATTGAATAAAAAGGAATACCCAAAACATTTAATTAATGTATTGAAGAATTTATACAATGGGAGAGAGATAAATGTTGTATTGGAAGACGGGCATGTCTCACGAGGATGTCTAATTAATGGATGGCTTAGACTTTGTCCCCGCTATTGTTTAATATATTTCTTAACAATCTGCTTAGAAGACTTAATGATGGGATCCCTTCTGGCATCAAGTTAAATAACTATATGGCACTAAATATGCTGCTCTTTTTGCAGATGATATGGCTGTAATTCAGGATAATGTGAATGCACTGCAGAAAAGTTTATAATATGGTCTCCAATAGATAAGTACGGAATATAATTTAAAAATTTCAACTGCAAAAACAAAGGTTATGGCTTTTTGTTATCTGATCGAGTCGCATGTATCCCTTTACTGATCTTCAAATAGATCATTTCTGCAGCCTGTAATTGGTACCAGTCCTTCTTCCTTATAGTCTAGGTCTCGCATCCATACAATAGTGCTGGTACTGCTATTGTCTTATAGAATTTGATGCACATCTCTTGTTTAGCTTTCCTTTTCAATGTCCGTCTCAGTATTCCACATACAGTTTAGATTTTAGTTTATTGCCGAGATCATCACTCCCTCTATAAGAAAGACTACAACCAAGGTAATTGAATGTAGAGACCTATTCTATGAGCAGTTCATTTAACATAATTTTAGATCGAATGGCCTATTTTCCACAAAAAACCCATTAAATATTTTAGACAATAACTTGACTAGTTTCCCTAAATGATCTCATTCAGAATAATTATAGAAACTGCTGGAAACGACATCTAGAAAGAATGGACAAATACCCGCTTTCCGAAGTCGGCTTATGTGTATGAACCAGTTGGAAGATCTGTATGCAGGCCAGTCACCAGATGGTGGGAGTCATGAGGCCAGAACAGGAGAAATCCTACCCATGAAGTGATGATGATGATAAATTTAAAGACACCTTGGTCCCCCATAGATCTGTCTATACTTCTCCTAGAGTGTACAGATAGGTTTTCATTCTTTACTAACATTCCCATGACATTTGTACTTCCAAGTAATTAGTGGATGATACAAAAATATTTTCAGTAGGCTATGATTGGTGACATTGTTCATTCTTGTAGGGTAGTTAACATTTTGAAGCAAGTCACTATTCTATTTCCCATTTCTGTGTGTTTCCTTTCAGTTCTATTTCCATTTTCACTCAGTTTATTGATATTTATGGCTTTCTTATTTTTATCAAAAATTTTCATGTTCATGGCTCTCTTTTGGGCTTTCAGTTGATCATAAAGCTGTAGTACTTCTCTATCTCTGATTCTTTTCTTTTGTATCAGCTGTTGCATAGTATTGTATACTAGAGAATCCTCAACCCACATTTAAAGTAGTACTATGAATACGGTACTGATTGAGATTATTAAAATTATTTGTCATTAGAATAATACTACGTTAAGTGCGTAGGTTACGTTATGTATATTAACATTATTCACTAATGATGAATAGCCTAACTTACATATACACATACACTATTTATAGATGTACTTGTTATATAATACACTAGATAATTCTGCATCAATGTATACTATTTCCGGTCTTAGTTCAATCCTGATGTAAACAAACCCACGTGGCAACTCTGAAACACTGTTGGTCCGGGGCGTTGACACTGTTCACACAGTAATGTGTTACACACATGTGCAGAATGTCTGTATAGTCATATGAGAGTTTCTTACCACTTCAATCAGGGCATGTCGTTTTAAGACTTTGTCCTCATCACTGTATACTGATTTCTATTGAATTAATTTAAAGCCAGTTGAAAGGATATGTTGCCCGTAACAACACAACATATATATAAGCTGCCTGATATAAAACAATTGTTAGAGACGGAGGTAGAAACAAGGGCGGATACATGGTGTCATTGTGTCAAGCATATAATCAAGAAGAATATAAGCTCTGGGAATTGGCCCACATTACAAACGTCGATGTTGACGTCATTGTGGATAGTCTTATCAATAATAACGCTGACTCAAGTGATGATATAAGTTCCGACAGAGATATGAAAGGGATTGAATTACTCTCTGACAACAACTGATAATATACATTACGCTGGTGATTGTCACAGCTTCTATTTTTGTTTTAAATAAACTTTACTTTTTTGTTTTGATGCGGTTAATACAAAAAGCCATTAAATGGTGTTATAAACTATTTCTCTGTCATATTGCTAACAGTCATACAAATTTTACTTTGGTCAGGGCAAATTATTACAATTTACATGTGTTTATATAGTATCGATATTATATGTACCCTGTCTGTGCTCCTTCTGTCAGTGATACGCCTCTAATTCAAGTAGCAAAGGGTTCCAGACATGCCACACGTTTGTTTACATCAGGATTGAACTAAGAACGGACATAGTATACAAATACATTTATGGTTAACATAACATGTCCTAGTTTATGGTCCTGGACCGACCTAGATTATTCTAGTCTGTAACGAACGTTGGTGAAAGACATCATTACCAACTATATATGGAGCAATAAAATACAAGAGAGAGTATGTCTTTATGAGTATGTCTTTATAAGTATATGACTACTGACTTGGATCACTAATTTGTTATTGGTAAAAATGTAAAACTTTTACCTTGTAGCCTGAACTAGTTTTTGCTTCTTACAAGCTTCAAAAGGTGAGCCTCTGACAGTAGTGATATATTTATAATTAGTTAATCAACGGTCACATCATGGACAACAAAATCCACAAAATCCAGGAGTCTGTCTTTGTTCAGAGTTAGTGAGTTACACAATTAGTGTGTATGTTTAATACCACATTTGTGGATCAATATTATATTTGTGTGTTATTTTTTTGCTTGTATAAATTACGGTTGTTTCAATAATCAATATCACAGTTATGGATCAAAATTGTATTTTCTGTGTGTTATTTGTAAAAATTATTTCTAATACTGGCAAATAAAACAACAGTGTTTTATTTCAATCAACGTACAGTGATAAGTGTTCTATTTCAATCGCTGCCTACAAGACAACAATAATGTCTGGTCTGTGTATGAGCTTTCCACTGTAATCACACGCCTTTTTCCCCTAATTTACCTGCCACACTCTTTTTACATTTGAGTTTACCTAAGCATACATAAAATGTACACATTAATGTGAGGTAGATTTAAACATATGATGCTCTGGGGAAAAGTAAGATGGTAGTCTTCTGTATATGATACTTGGATATTTCAATAATACTGGATACTACCTGTGCAATTTTTGATATATCATCCACACAGAGTGGAATGCCTTCAAGCACAATACTGTTCAGGTCTTCAGAGTGCTTAATGCATCTGCAACAAACTTCCACAATACGTTTGATGATGTATCTTGTAAACAAAACTGGCACATTGCCTAATCGCTGGGCTTTACCTGCTGTATTAATATTTTCTAGCACTGAAAAATGAAAGTAAACATGAACACAATCATTAAAATCGGACCAATAAAAATTAAAACTTCTAAAAAAATCGGATGTGAGCATATATCACACTTACCAGTATCAAAAGAAAGCTAACAATCAGAAAAACTTCACTTTCTTACAACAGAAACTCAATACAACAAAAAACATCGCATAGTTGTTTTCAGGTTATGTTTACTAAAGCCCTACATCGCCTGTTAAATACCGCTGTAGTATGTGGAATCAACTAATCAAAACAGAAAGCCGACAAAGGAGTGTAATATACACGAAAATACGCTCTGGAACAACAAGGAAGCAGACCTATTCCATAATTATGAATTCGACACTTGGAAAAGGAAGTACAGATATAATTTAAAAAGTTTCTTTAGGCAAGTGGGAGCAATTGTTTCCACGCGGTAACACAAAGAAACGTTCTTTTACGGTACATTAATTTTGTTGCTTGTTGGAAAATTTTTCAGTGGATTAAATTCCTAAAACATGTACTTTTTCGAACCATTTAATTTTAAAAGTAGGGCTAAATAGAAAACAATATTACATAATAATATTTACATAAATAGACCTATTACAAAATAATATTTCAAAATGTACTTTTGGTGTGTTTCTGATGTAGTCTCCTTTAATAAACTTATACAACTGAAAATATTTTTTTATTTGAAAATGAATATGACATTAAGTAGTTAAAGGCCGACCAAAACCCGTCTGAATGTAAAAACATGCTTGTGCATAGCAAAATAACAAGACGTGTATTGTAAAGTTTTTTGTGAATCCTGACATATGAAGAAGAAAAATATTCAAGGAAAGCTGTGCCCAAACGTAAAGACAATAGTTTACTGTTAGACTTGATTTTTAGAAGCCTTAAAAAATGCGTCCCCTAAACAAAGTTTAACGTTTTGCTGTATGTTTCACAATCGCAAAAGTAACCGGTAGTGCAAAATGCAAAACCTTTAGCCAACTACCGGTAGGCCTACTATTGTATATATTCATGGATGTTAATGTATAAACATGGATGTTAGTATATAAACATCCATGTATATATTACTTGATCGATTTCGTTTCCTAATTCAGGACAACACGTTCTCTTGTTAAAAAAATAATTGTAACAAAATTTGTTATTGCAATCTTATCCCTTATACAACCCGGTGCAATAATATTATTGTATAAAAACAAATTTAAAACGGCAATGCAATATGATGAAAGTATAAAAGGGTCAAATAAACCCTTGTTTTCTCTAAGGTTACGAATTATTTTCTGACTTTAAATTATTATTGTTTAGTATATTACATTCCCTGTTGCTTGTTGATTTAAAGTTTTTTGCCATATAAAAGTCAAAAATGTATTTGCATACTGTAAAAGATTGGCAAGTTAAAACAATACATATACCAATACGGAACTGATCTCTAATTTGCGCAGTAGAATGTAGACATTTTATATAAACCAAAGTGATTACTTTTTTAATTTTATATTACATTATTACATAATTAAAACGTGTTTCCTTATGTACTGTTATGTGTACACCTAAGTACTTTAGGTTGTCTGTTTTAGAAGAATCAATTTTTAAAATAATTGGCCATATGCCGTATTTCTCGAAACGAAAAGAAGTAAGAATTTTCGTTGGAAACTTGGGAAGTTTGCTTGGAAAACTTCCAGGCGTTTTAAGGTAAAATCTGAAGATTATAATTTTACAGACTACGAGAACAGAGAACAATTCGTTCTTTAATAAACCAATATGCGACCACTTTTTAATGTTGAAAATGAGAACAAATCGTTTCTATTTTGTACACATTACTGAAACTTATTAAATATACGTAAATAGTGTTATTAAAAACTGTACAGTACCTGTTTGCTTGGGCTTGTGGCTTCTAATGGCAATAGCCTTTATTGTTTTTGTTGTCACTAATACTGCAAGCAATATATGCCATTCTTTCAATTTTGTTTTGTCTGCCACAAAATCAACTACTGAATAATTACTTATCACTAAAGATTTTTTAATATAATTTGGTAATACACGTAACGTTTCCGTGTCAAACATGTTCACAAAACTTCAGTAAAAAAAACTTAAAATGTCAAAATTTATAAACCGTACATAGCAACTTTAATAAATAACAATTTATAATCCTAATTGTTAACAATCAAAACGCACTACGCTGCTTCCATGCATGTTTCTATTTCCTGTTGTGTCTAACTGTATCGAAAAATATTTATAAGTTATATTTAATAGTTACCATGCCGGTATTTCATTCCTTATTGAATTTCTCGTGTGTGATAGCGTTCTGTTTTTTATTAGCTCTTTCATTAACACAATGAGACAAAATGACGGGATTAATAAAAATTAAATATAATTAAATACTATTGCATTAACGACACGGAACACAAAGTTTTTTATGAGTAAAAACATAAAGTTTTACCTTACAACCTGAACCGGTTTTCACTCTTTAAAAAGCTTAGTAAAAACAAAGTTTTTAAAGAGTGAAAACCGGTTCAGGTTGTAAGGTAAAACTTTATGTTTTTACTAAGCTTTTTAAAGAGTGAAAACCGGTTCAGGTTGTAAGGTAAAACTATGTTTTTACCCGTAAAAAACTTTGTGTTCTGAGTCGTTAATGTAATAGTTGTATTTAGTTGAGCAACGGACACGTCATGGACAACGAAATCCAAGAATTTAAATATAATTATTCACTACCGACTCGGAACACGTTTTTTATGGGTAAAAACGTACAAGTTTTACCTTATAGACTGAACCAGTTTTCGCTTTTAAAAAGCTTCTTCAGAGTGAATTAATTGTATTTAGTTAAGTAACGGATACGTCATGGACAACGAAATCCAAGAATTTAATAAAAATTGCCTGAATTTGATTTACGTCGATATTAATAATAAATTTCATGCTAAGTACCTATTTTTCTTTCCCACACAAGATGTTCCGCTCCACAAAAAATTGGATGCATGGAGAAAAAAATGAAAAAATTTAGGTATGATTAGCTATGCTTAGCAACTCTTTTCAAAAATTAATAGTTTACAAACAAATAGGTGTATAAAAAATCAAAGTCTAGGTAAGGTTAGTATGGCCAGTTATTTAGAATTTTGGGGCCGATTTGACAGAAATGCCATATAAGGCAAACAATCAAATTACGTAATAAGTTACTTTAAATATAACTTAAACTGAAAACATATGAGACAGAGTTAATTAGCCAAATTGATTATATAGGTTGTGAAATCTATCTTAGAACTAAATCAGTTTTACAAGTGTTTTTCAAAAGTTTCATGTATCATTAGCACCTTTTAAAGGGACTAGAACTCTAACATGCTCTTACCACCCTAACTAGGAGAAAGCAGGGGCAGGTCTGTGGAAGGGAGGAATAAAAGAAATTTTCCATACAGTACCCCCAAATTTGTAAACTCTAATTATTACATAATTCTATTGATGTAAAATAATGGAAAGCTTAGTTTCATTTTTAAAATATTCAAAAATGCTGATTAAGAATGGTTATAATCTGCATTTCAATGGAAAAAGTTTATTTATAAAATAATTTGAAAAGTTAAACATTTTCTATATCCTATATTTTTTACCATATTTGTTCCAAACTTTTTCTATATTTATATTTTTCTCTTGGGATAAACTCCTGGTAATAAAAAGTGTAAGGAAATTGTGGGATAAAGACAGTAGTTGTCACCACCTTTGACAACCAAAAAATTTACGTCTTTCTGCATGTACTATGGGGCTGTACAAGGTTGTTTGTGACAGGTTTACCTTATTCCTTTTCATATATTTTTTATGCACACTGCAGAAAATTTGCACAGTAACTTTTGAGAAACTAGCAAAGCAGATGTTATATATTCATATGCATTCGTTTCTTTTTATACCTGATTCTTTTTTTTACATTTTCATTTTACTGAAGAAGAACCGGAACTGGAAATTTCACATGAGCAACATTGACCATGCCTAACAAATTACTTTTTGTATGTAACAAATTTTTCTCAAATTAAAGTTTTTTGACATCAAGACGTTGAACTACTACAAAAAATACACTTTTCTTTATCCTCATACCTATGATTTCTGATAGAATACGATAGAAGAGTCTACAAGGATACAGGGACAATTAAACTCCAGTGTTACCGGTATTATACTTTTTTTTTTGTTTTTCCCATCTGTAATGACTTATAATGTGGATGACCACATAACATAGGCGTACGGTTACAATGATTTTAGATATTCCATGAGCTCTCTCTAACAAAAACTTACACACAAAATACGAGGTTACCATGCCAACCATTTCTACATTTCTACTTACTCAGTTACTCAGGACACACTTTTTTTTTAACACTGTCCTGATTTTTTTTTTTTAGGGACTCAAAAAGTCAAAATTTTCTATTTTCATAAACAGATATTATATATTATGCAGTACTTATTTCAAGTAGATATCATGTGTATGAACCAATACTGTATAGTAATGCCCATGAATAAGTTATAGGAAAGTGATAACACTCATCTATCACTAAAAACTTGTAAAGCAATCACTGTTTGAGGTCAGTTTTGATGTGCATCTTTTCATAAAATACTGTGTGATAAAAAGGGTATCCTAAGGAAGGCATTCTTCAGAAAACACTAATACCAATAATTGATGTAGTGCAGTACTATAACACAAAAATTAGTTCTATACACTGGACACTACCTTATTGCTGACAAGTGTCCCCATGTTGATGATACAGGAAACTATGAAAATTTAATAGTGCAAGTAAAAAAAGAATTATTTCACAAGAAATTCCTAATTCACTCAAATACCAAATTAAAAATGACAATGCAATATGATGAAAGTATAAAGGTTAAATAAAACCTCGTTTTCTCTAAGGTTACAAATTATTTACATAATTCAAGTGAGTTATTAATCCATGACATTAGGTACTGATAGCCTACTTAATCATTAAACTTAAGTGTTTTATAGTTTGATTTAATAGTTAAAAATTTTATGATTTAAACTCTCCAAAGTACAGTAGGCCTAGGTAGATTATCAGAACATAAATTATGTCATACTATCACTATCACTAATACACATTTTATATCATGCTATTTTGATCTCTGCGTTGTTTCCAGGCAACTGAAAACTCTACCTGTACTTATTTTAAGGATGTATAATCAAAGTTAATTTTCAACTTATTAAATTAACCTAAAACTAAAAAAAAAGTGTAGGCCTAATGTATTATTATAATGTATACTTTTGCTGTTCACCATGAAAGGAGATTTAACAAAAAAGTGTAATAATATTAAAAGAGCCATAAAAATACATTATTTATTCTCATTTATATTCTAATTAGGTGTTAATCATTAACAATCAAGACAACTCTAATTAGGTGTTTTTCTAGTTGTAGTCCAGGACTCATAAGACTAGAGGAAATTTGTTTTTGAGCCTCTGAAACTATCCGTCAATAGCCTAAATTAAACTGCACATGCTATTGTGTTAAATAACAACAGAAAAGTGAATTTTGTAAGCCAATAGTCTATGATTGAAGCCATACCTAGCATCATTTGAGGGAGGTATGTTATGATAGATAGAGTGAACTTAAAAATAAATGGGATGCACCTGTCAAATATGAGACTTTCAGATGACATAATCTTGTTTAATTAAAAATGAAATTGAAATGAAAAAAAGTTTAATGAGATGAACCACAAAAGTGAAAACTCTTGACTGATAATTTGGAAAAAATAAACATAATGTTTAATAAGGCGTGTTTAAAGATACCAAGGATTGTTCAATAGAAACGTTTGATCTGGGCAGCCATGACTTCATCGCCATGGCAACGGAATTCACTTGTTTATGTTGTCTGTTTAAGTATTAGTGACGCATCTGTCAAAAATATTTGCAGTTTGCTCTTTTCTAAGCATTGTGACTGGGTTGAAAAATGGCATCTATGATAGAAAATCCATCCAAAGATAATCTGTGTGCCATTATTCAGTTTTTGGCCGCTGAGGGGCGTCAGCCAATTGAAATTTATACGAGAATGAAAGCTGTATATGGTGACTATAGTTATTCTCATACAGCAGTGGTTGAATCGAAAATTTTGACAAGGAAGAGAATCCACTAAAGATTTGGCCCGTCCCAGACCTGCACGTGTTGCAGCATCTAGTGAAAATGTGAGACAGCTGGAAACTGCTTTATGCGCAAATAGAAATCAAATTTAGAGAACTTTCTCAAATGTTGAGCATCAGCGTGGGAACTGTTCACTCCATCATTCATAGTCTTGGCTATCACAAAGTTGTAGCTCAGTGGATTCCACGACTGGCTTACTGATGAGCAGAAAAATGCGTTCGGCCTTATCATTACAGCATGTGATGCGCTATTAACAACAAGGTAATGCCTTTCTGCACAAAATTGTTGCCGGTGATGAGTCTTGGTAGTATCACTATGAACCAGAATCCAAACGTCAGAGTATGCAATGGAAGCATGCACAATCTCCGAAGGCGAAAAAAGTCGGTCCCAAGCTTTGGCAGGAAAAGTAATGGTGACCGTATATTTTTATTATCAGGGTTTACTGGTCTTAGATTTTAAAGAACCTGGTGTTAACATCAACGCTGAGCGATATGCAGACAGCTGAAATGCTTACGGGTCACCATCAAGAATAAACGTCCCGGAAAGCTAACAAATGGTGTCATTCTTCTGCATGATAATACTCGACCCCATGTAGCCCAGACGATTCAAGATCTGCTTGGCCGTATGAAGCGGGAAATCTTACAACATCCACCTTACAGTCCCGACTTGTCCCCGTGCGATTATCATGTTTTTGGCCCATTAAAAAAAAATCACTAAAAGGACGGCGCGGTTCAAATCGGACGCTGAGGTAGAGTTTGCTGTTAGCAAATGGTTCCGCAAATAGCCGCAAGTATTTTACCAGCAGGGAATCTACAGATTAGTGCAACAGTGGGACTCGTGCCTTAATTTAAACGGAGACTTCTTTTAAAATCGTTGAATAAAAAATGTTTTACAGGCTTTACAGCGTGTTTCTATTGAACAATCCCCGTACGTTGTCATGTTATTTTTATAATTTTCACTATCCTGTGAACTATAATAACGACGCTTTTCTTCTTTTCTAAATCCTAAAATCATAAGTTAAGGAAAATATACATTAACTACAATATATCGTACAATTCAATGAAATCCTGCAAGTTCCATTTCCACAACGACTGTGAGCGAAAGTGTTAGTGGTGCACATTAGAAATGCAAATAACGTCTGAATCGCAGTAGTCTTACAGCCTGTTGTAACGTGTCACTGCCGTGTTTATTCAGTTTCGTCAAATATCTTGATTATCAGCGATGAAAAATATTATTTTTCTCAATTTGATAGGGCTGCTACACATGTCCGGCGTAGTATCGATTTCTTGCCACCGTGTCCGTATCGTAACGGCGTAAAAATCGTAACTATATTTTTTTACAATTTCGCGGATGTGTTACGACGTTGCGGTGTCGATATTCTATCTGTGTTACTAAACAAAGACTGAATTACGAAAAGCTTAATAAATTATTTGGAATTATTCTTGCAAATTGGGCATTCGTGATAGAACTGTAGACAAAAATTAAATTAGACTATATTTTTTATAAATTTAGTGTAAATAGTATAAACCCTGTACGGACGTCAAACTGTACGGATGTTTGCACAGGCATCACTGATACGCTATGGATGTCGATGATATTGAACGAACACAGCATTAACACGTTACAGATATATGTAAATAGTTATTTAATTGGTTTGCCTTTTGGGAATAAATTTTGAAACTGTGTAACAAAACGTTTCTCTTAAGAATATAGCGTTCATTTTTCAACAACTCTTCACTGACAATAATGATGCACGGCCCTGAGTGACCTACCATCAAAGGGACTAGGCTATTCTTCCGACATTTTAATTAAATGATTTTGCGTTATATTCGTACAGGACATAAAAAATAAAGTAAAAAGCGTTAGTATATCTTGCTAGCTTAAATCACGGCATAGTTTAATACTAAACACTATTCGCGCGACCCACGTCCCCATGACAGCCCGCTGGCATCGAAAATGCTGCCATTATTGACTGTTGCCAGATCTTCATATGAATGTTGGACACAAGTTCTATCATAAGTAAATTTAATTATTGTTTTCTCCTTGTAAGTGGCAATGCTGTGGTTGTTATTTGTTATCAATGAAAGAGATCAAACAGTATACAACAATTAGTAATGTTGTAATACGTCAAATTAAATAATGTTGACAAAATATTTTCAGCTTCATAGCAACGCTTTTCAGTAAATATTCAGAATTTTGTGTGTAATTTCACGATTAATTTTAGTATAAACAAAATTATTTTGTAGACTAAAATTAATCGTGAAATTACACACCAAATTTTGAATATTTACTGAAAATTAAACAGGAATCCTTGTTAGGAAGCCACGAAAGAATTTTCTTGCTTGACCCATGATAATTTTGTTTAGACCATACCCCGGCTAGACAACCTGCTTTGACTTCACGGAGATGACTAAAGCTGGTAAGTTATACAGTAAGCATATGAAAGAGAGAGAGAGAGAACTTCATGTATAATTAATTTTTAATTATCTTGTTGATTCATCCTCTTCGTTCACTTATTAATTTAATAATATATATAAAACTTTCACATATAAACTTACTATTCGTTGTCACTTTCCCAAACGTTTCAAGGTGATGTACCTCTTAGTAAGTTCATATGTGAAAGTTTTATATATATTATTAAATTAATTTTTCTTATATACACGCAGTTAAAAATGGTCAAATTTATTTTTTCTCTGTTTATACTAACAATGGTATCAACAAGAAAATGTAATTTTCCGTTCCTAGCCCAATTTTATTCTGCAACTGCTAAATTTAACAATATTTGCACGCATGTGTGTTTCAGATTTGACTATACCCCGGCTAGACAACCTGCTTTGACTTCACGGAGATGACTAAAGCCGGTAAGTTATACAGTAAGCATATGAAAGAGAGAGAGAGGGGGGGAGCGGAGATAGCGATATAAGGCACAAAAATACTGGGAAGAAGACAATGAAATATCTAGGGATAAAATGGAGGAAATAGGAAAAATAAAATTATTAATTCAAACAGATTTAGGGAAGTTTCATCATTATGTGAAATATTGTTTAACCCATTCTTAAACAGAAAAGAATTGTCCAAAGAAGTAAAAACAAAAGTATGTAAATCAATTATTAATACCAGTGCTCATGTGTGTGAATCATGAGCGTTCACAGATTATTTCAAATGGTGAACAAAAACATATGAGTGAAAATACTGCAGGAAACTGAAGGAACTACTATAAAAGATAAGATCGAGAGCGAAACAATTTAAAATAATTTAAATGTGAAGTTTTCTATAAAAATATACACAACAGACACAACAGTTGAGAAGATTTGGAAATATAGTAATAATAGGAGAAGAAAATGCAAAATGTATATGGGAATGGGAAGCAAAAGAAAATGTAATGGCCTAGATAAATATGGAATAATAAGTTAGCTAACATACTGTTACGACAGTCACACTGATCGTTCTGTTGTACAGTGGAAACAGATTTACTGACACCAATTAAGTCACTAATTACCAAGTTTAATTAGACAGTCAATAGTTAGAAGTCAGCAAAGGCACTTTTATACAATAAATCAAGTTAAATTTGTCCAACAGTCAACAATAAATGTCACTTTATCTCAATTTCACACTAATTTACACAATCACTTTCCGCTAATCGGCAACTCACAATAACAAACACCCTGAACCTCACTGTAATATCGCTGGTCTCAAACTGAACTGGCCACTTCAAATTCCAGTAATTACATTCTGCCCGCCTTGCATTGTAGTGACTTAGTAAGCCTGGATGCTGGTAAGTATAATATTCTAGTAATGTCTGGAAGGAACATCTTGCATGACCTAGAATGTTACATCATTCTGCTATGCTGAATGATCTCTAAATGTCTGGGAGTTGCCATATTCTGAAAGTCTCATAGGTACTTTTGTTATTTTTTAGCTCAACAGAGCAATAATAAAAAAGTAGAGAGCCACCTGGAAAAAGCTATGATTAAAGCAAGCAATATGGTAGGATGGAGAAGAACCACTGACTTCACTTCTAAGGTACAAGAGGCAAAGAGTAAGTAAATTGACACTGGCTTTAATTCAAAGTCACACTATACCCTCGTCATGAGTATCTTCTTACAGTAAAATGCCAAGTCAATAAAGTCAGTGTTACAACCAAGTCTTCAGTGTTACATTTTTTATATAAAAATTAACCACAAATGAAAATGTCAGGGATGTCAAAACTATCAACAAAGACAGTTACAACCAAGTCTTCAGTGTTACATTTTTTATATAAAAATTAACCACAAATGAAAATGTCAGGGATGTCAAAACTATCAACAAAGACAGTTAATTTGGTACAGGCACATAAGAGGGTGCATTGAGATTGATTACAATGCAGTGTAGGCATGTAGAAACAGCAAACAATTTCTAACGAGATCACAGAAGAAGAATGATTTAAGTGGACACTACCCAAAAGGCAGACAAGAGAAGACCTTGAAGATCGACATGGAGAAACTGTGTCACTGATGTGAGAGAAAACATGGAACTGGAAGTTGTAAGAGAAAACTGATTGGAAGTGGATTATGATGCCCTGGGCAGACATAGGTGACACTTGAGTACCGGGAGACTTCTAAAAGATGTTGAGACTCTGTACAAATCCTTTAAGGAGCATGTAGAGAATTCCAAAACAAGTTCTCAAGTGGATACCTGACTTCTGATTTTCTTTATTGAAACCTCCACAATTGGTCCCTGTATTCTAGAAGGCGCCTTTCTCAATTTTAGGATCATGATAGATGTTTTTTCTCAGTAAAAAGGATCACTGACTATCCCTATCAGCACATTTAGTTTTGGAATCTCTGAGTGCTGTTAACGTTATATATGTGGTATGGTACAACATCAGAAGATATGACGTGTGTAAATATGAGTTTGAAGCTGCTTTAATAATGATTGCAACCCCTCTTTCAACCTTTTAGACTTTATAAAAAAAAAACCCTTTTTTTTTTTTTTTTTTTTTTTTGAAAGGGGCCACTAGTTATTTAAAACTAGGCAAGAGCCTAGAGAAGCCAAAACTGCGCTGGGTCCAGTATGACAGGACTTGCAATTAAACTCGTTGTTAAGCAACAATAACAATTTTATTCAGCCATTTCAAATAGGTAAGTATCACTCCCAGTATACAATATACGTACTTTTATAGAATTGAAAAAACTTCGTTACAAACTTTTACTCCCCTCCCTGTCATTACAATCCTCTGAAAATATACACGTAATCTCATAAAATTAGAATATATGTAACATCAGCATAATAATTTCTCCCAAATATAAATAAATAGAACATCAATCAATATAGTTACATAAATACACATAGCACACGCATATCCATATACACACATATATATTACACACATGTTCACCTGGCAGGCAGCCCATATACATTTCACCATGCCACCGAAGAATACAATCCTCAGTATCAGTGACCTAGACCCCCATCCCAAACTACTGTAAAAGGGTAAAGTGCCCAGCCTCCATAAAAAAACTTTTCATAAACCAATCCATTAACCCGTCCGGGTATGACTGCGTTGCAACCAATGAAATTATTACAAGTATTCAAATCAGTAATCTTAAGTCACACACACACTTTTACCCTAAAAGATAATTTCGCAGCAAAATTCGGTAACGCATGACCCCGTCCGGGCTTACACTTACTCAGGGGGGCTTAAGCCTTAGTAAAATACACTGACAAAATTTACAAGCACTAATTGTCTTGCTGGACTTGTGTACCAAACTTTAACTGGAGATGTTCCAGGAAGAGAATCAGATGTTCAACATTGTAGAGGACAAAAAAATATATATATAAATGGGTTAAATGTCACCTGGTATAATCCGGCACAAAACCTGAGGTACTCATGATGTATTGTCCATTTCTTCCTCCCGACGGCACAGACGGAGAATCACTAATTTTAATGCCATTGGTGGCAGATGTTCGGCCACCAGCAGAAGTGAATCGGGAATAGTCTTAGGTCGGGAACCCTGAACAATTATATATATTGACAATTACTCAAATGTTACCCAATTCACGATCCCCCTAATATTCATGACTCCAGCATAATTCACACACTACCACATCCACAGATTAAAAGAAAGTTTCGGACATTTTAAGAATGCACAGAAATTACCTTCAGAAAAAAAATTTTAGAATTAAATAACTTGTATTTATAGACTGTTCGTCAACTTAATAATCCCTTATTACAATTTCGAGATGAGTTGTAAACTTAAACAGGTTCATAATACATATACAGTTTCATATACCTCTACATTTAGTTAATAAAACAATCTCTTACGCCCCCCTTTGATTATAAAGAAATGATTATGATATAATTAGGAAAAATACACAGTGTAACAATAATATTGGGGGTGTGTGTGGTACTTCCTTTCTTCTTAAAGCCCCTCGTTGGGTTCGTCAATATGTAACAATAAATATGGGTCGTACCTGTTAAAATGTCTCACACTTGTTTATTTTGTGTATTAGTGTGATTGTAGTGTGTTTGCCTCACACTGGTTGTTACATAAATCGACGTCACTACTGGAGTCCGTAGCGTTGTCAATGTCACCAGTACAACCTACCTGTTAATTCATAGGGATTACGATTCCCGGGTGGCGCCAAATTGTTTTGTTAAAACAATTAAAACATTTAGTTTTTAAAGTAATATGTGGTATTAGCATGAACAGCTGTGGCGTTCGAATTATTCCCGCTGCTACACAGGTTGTCGACTCGGCCACTCGTGACAAGCGCTAGTTGGCTATGACTTAAACTTCGCTAACACACATATATTTACAACAAAAAATCCTATGAAATAACAAGATAGTATTGTTCTGTACTGCGCTTTTTAATACACATTTAATTATTAATAAACATGACAATTGAATAATAAACAAATTTATAATATTATGCTCCGGCTTAGAGCTTGAAACACAAAACACCTCAGGTTGGCAAAATTGATTGAAAACACTATCATTCAGTTACTTCTAACAAATTAATATGTTTTTACAATCTGGGGTTCTTTTGATCATGAAAATAGACATAAACGTTGATTACATGAAAAGAAAGTACACTATTATACCTTATAGGTACTTAGGATTTATAATGTGTTTGTACAATTTGTTCTGTAGTGTCGTATTTCTGTTACAGTAGTTATGTTCACAAATAAGGTTATCTTTATAAATGTTTTTTAATATAAGTAAGTAAATTATGCCTTTACCTTTGAAAGAAAATACTATTTTTTAAATAGTGAGAAATTTTATCATTTGAAAATAATTTAGGTGACTTGGGGTTTTTTAGGAGTAATAAATTATTCGGTACTTATCAGTTCGTCTCACGTTGAAGGGTCATCATGGGTAGGCGTATAGTTTTCGAATTTGGGCTGGTTGTAGGCTTCCAGCATCTTCTTCAAACTGGTCTGGGTTTTTTCTTTAATTAGTTTGTTTAATTTTATTCCTGGTCATCACTAATTCTGTACAGATCGACGTTTCTTCACATTGGATCATTTCGGTTCACTATTCGACTTGTTGTAACTGTTTAAATTAAAGTTTTAGTTTGTCCAATTTCTTGCGTGGCGTACCCACGCTTCGTTTCTTCAGCGTCTCTTATTTTTTTTTAACGGAAAAATAAGCCTCAAATGACTCATTGTCATAGTAACTAATAATTCGATGCTAGTTTAATTACTCTTTGCTTACATTGTTAGAGATATTTGAATTTTTATTCAAATTTATTAAGTATTTTCCCAATGATTTTATTCCCTTATAATTCCTTTGGGATAATAAATGACATCACTATTATTTTTCTTTCCTTTCAAAGTTTACAATGATACCTCATAAGGTCATATTTTGTTACACTTTAACTATAGTCTAATTAGTTGACATTTAATAAATAACATATCTTTCTTGAATTAAATTAATACAATAATATTTCTGTGTAAAAATAACTGATATACAATCATTGTCCATTCACTGTTCTTAGATTAGTAAGATTTTTTGTGAAATTGATACAATTTGCATTTGAAATGTTCTTGGCAGTTAACTGTTTTCCTAGTTACAAACAGCCATGATTGTTTTCTAGTGTATTTCCCTTTTAAATTACATTCTGAATTCAGCCTGATGGGCTTCGTTTATTTGTTTGTGTTTTAATTATTATTCAACATACATTTTCATTGCTTTTCATTTAAAATATAATAGTTAGGTTTATGGACTGTAAGTCCCCCTTCAGTCATATTCCTTCTTTAACATTGAATCAATTATTCTTTATAAGTCATAAATTATTCTTAGTATTAACATTGATTTCTTTCTTGTCTTATAAACTAGGGTGATAAACATTGTCACTTTCTCTAATAATATGAAGGTTAATTCCCCTTTCAACATGGGGTGTTGTATTCTTTATAATTTTAATCTTTAATAACAAACTTTACTTTTATCCTATCATGCCATGTTAACAAAAGTTATGGTACTGGGCTTTCTCCCTGATATGTCACATGCTTCCCTCATATTAATTTTAAATACTATTTTTAATTACATCTAGGTATACAACTAATTATAGTTCCACTCCAATCATTGGTAATTTATCAATGTTTTCAAGAGTGTCTATTTCCTTAGCATTCTAACTTGAATGTTTCACATTCACCTTCACTATTTTTTATTTAGGGCATTCACTTCACTAAAACACTTCACTTTGGTTCACTGTTTTGTAATTAGTGTTATTTAATGGGTAACCCCTATACCTACTCCTACCATTTCTCACTATTTTAGTTTTAGTATTATATTTACTATAAACAATATTAGGCTAGTTGAGTTTTGGGTTGAATCTAACCTTTTTGACAGGGTTAGTGTACCCTTCCTATACTACATTGTTTTACAATTGTATTGTCTTAAAAATTGGATACATGTGTTAAATTAATGCTAATGATAACATTGGTTTTATTAATATATAATTATTTAAGGTTTATTGACCGTATTCTATCTTTAACATACAGTCTCTCCCTTTTATATATGTGTGTTAGTTTCCCTTGGGTTTTATCTGTCTCCTCTTCATTCTTCCTCTTCTTCTTCTTCTTCTTGGTTTGGTCCTCCTTTAGTTCTATGTCCATCATTGTTTTGTCAATCACATTTTCTTAAGTATTTTTGGGTTGTCGGCTTAATCATGTCAAAATATTTACATTTTAGTAAGTATGTTACGTGGTTCCCTTCTTTATGTTTATGTTTTTTGGCTCAATCACTTGGGTTGGGTAATGTCGTTGTACGTCATGTCAAAGTATTTACATTTTAATCATTTTTTACACATTTTATTTCATATGAAGTAACTTTTATATTAAGAATTATCTTTTTTATTACTGGTACGAGATTTGGCTTAATTGTATCGTTACGTAATGCCTCTCCTCTAAAATTGATCATTTTAATAAAATACTAGCATAGTGTTTTATGAAATTATCAGTTATAGATAACTTTTTTCCTTCTCTTCCTTGTTTGTTTCTCCATTCTCCATTTCTCTTCTTACTTAATTCACTCCATTTTATCTGGATCTGTTTTTATTTATTTCCATTGGTGCATATTCCCTCATACACAAATTTTTTTCTTCCCTAACTTTATATAGTAGCTGGTTTCTCCCATTACTACTCATTTTTCTGAGACTACAGGCACATCTTCTCTACTCAGTTCATATAGATTGCTGGACTTTTCAACAGTCAATCTTAAATCTTTGTCATCTTGTGACTTGATAATAATAATAATATAATAGGGATTGTCCACCTTGTGGTTTGTTTTTAGATCACTTTATCATTACTACTCATTCTTCCTTCCGCTATAACTTAACTATACACTATCATCTACTCATATACTATATTGAGAAATTTTATCTTTATTCATATGTTAATTTCATCATATCTCACTTTTCATTATTTTGTTTTCAATGCTCGTTGTGATCATTTTAATTGTTTTAGACATTTTTTTAGTCATTTAGCAGGATTCTGCTTTAGCCATATTTGTATATTTGCTTTATATACAATTTCTCTCTCTCTCCCTGTACCAGGTAAAGTTTTATTTATTTTTTCTGATAATACTTTTGATTCAGTATAATTTCAAGTATTTATCTCAGTAATTTGAACTTGATTTTATTTTTGTTTATTTTACTCTGTATTCAGCATCATTTTTGATAATTCTTTGGTAAGTTAATGGTCTTACCATACAGGAATGTTTGTAGCGTATTCCTTTTTAGCTATTTTTTGTTTTTAATTATAATTGTAAGTTTGTGCTTCTTACATTTTTATTACATAGGAATGTGTGTAACTTATTCCTGATTATCTCACTTTTTACTTCATACTTCATATTTCAATTTTTTGTTATATTTTAAACTGATTTAAATTGAAAGGAATTTGTGTAACTGTTCCTTTGTTTTTCTTTTTTCATCAAAACTTTTTATTGTTCCGCATACATCATCTAAATATTTGAGTAAGCTGCTCTTACTATCTCTTTTAGAATTTTGAAATATGTTTCATTTCACAATGGTTTTATTATTCCTCGTAAAACTTTTTTATTGAAGTTTGATTGTAAACTCCCTTGATTTTCCTGGTATTGATATTACTGATTTGGTAAGTGTTATTACCATTGTCTCTTGTGATGATATACGGTCTATTATGATATACACAATTGTTCTATTCATATCGCTATACACAGGACCTTGTTATTTATATTCTTGATAAGTTGACTTCTCCTTTTCTTTCCATTATTATTTCCTTCTCTTTTTCGACACTTTGTTATTAGGCACCTCTACTCCTTCAAGTGCTTGGTAGACACACTTATTCTGGATGATATTATTAAATTTATTTATTATAGTTTAATTTTTCTTATTTAATTCGTCTTGGTCGTCGTCATTTCTTGTACCCTCTTGTTTTGGTGATTGTCTAGTAGCTTCATTTAATTTTAATATCTCCTTCTATTCCATTGGGTTGCTGGGTCAGTAACTTGAAGATCAGTCCCTTTTCTTGGTTTGTGGTATCTTCACTTAGTTTACCCATGGTCCATCAGTTCCCCTGCCCTTATGGTTCGGATAACTCTGGCGTGTAGAACTGTTTTCTCACTGGTGAAATAGGTCTCCTCCGTCTTGTACCATAATTCCTCTAATACCATATGTTCTGTAGTCTTTATGTTTACTGCAAACATTTGATTATTTTGTCCATTAATCAGAGAAGTTAATTGTGCATCTCTCATTAATATTATTTTTGCTTTTTTATTTGGTATTTCCATTTCTGGTGTGCTCCAGTATTTTATTGACCTTCTTGGTTTGCTATACTCTGTTTTGTTGTCAGTCATTTCTATTTCTGGCATCTTCCATCTAAGTATAGATTTGCTGAAATTTTCATCCACTGGTTGGTTGTGAATTTCTTTTGTAATTTCTCTCAGAGTCCTCCTACAATCTTTGTACTTTATTAATTTGCTTTGGTAGGTAATGGGCAAATTAAACACATCGATCAGTCTGTTCTTCATCATCTCCACTTCTTCTCGTGTTTTGATGAGTTTCCTCTTATATACCTTTCTCAATTCCTCTGTTTTCTTAATCTTCTTAATGATTCGATTCTTCTTCATACGACTGTTTACACCTATTTGTAGTTCTTGGTGCCTCTCCTCCAGTTCCTTGACCATCTCCTCCTGTGTTATTTTCTGATTCCCCGGTTCCATGTTCTCATCCAACGTTTCTTTGATACCTTCAGGAGTGCTGTCTAGTGTTTCATTCAATTGTTTGAAACCACTAACTAAAGTTTCTTGAAGTTGACCTACTGGGTTAACTTGTTTCTTCCCATCTCTTATTCATCCATGTTTTTGTCCGTTTGTCTTCTTCACGAAACTCTGCAAACATGAATCTCAATTCTTCTCTGTTCTTCTCACTTTCTTCCTCGATTTTCCGTTGGAGAACATCATGATTAGTTTCCATCTTTTTGTTTACTATCTCCAGATCCTTCTTGATCTGTTTCTTCAGTTCTTCACTCTTCTTTTCTAATGCCTCCTGACCTTCATGTATCACCTTCATTTGCTTCTTCAATTCTTCACTATTTTGGTCCAGTATTTTATTCAAATCTTCACTGTTTAGGTCTAGTTTTTCTAATCTTTTATTTAATTCTTCCTTGTCTGACTCCAATTTTTTATTTAAATCTTCCTTGTCTCGTCTTCTCTCTTCCTTGTCTGCCTCCAATTTTTGATTCATTTGTCCAAATTGTTCCATCATGAAGTTCAGCATGCGATCTAATTTTGTTTCTTCTGTTGGTTTTATTGGTTGGTTGTTTATCATGACTTCTGCTTCTGTTTCCGGTTCAGGTTCAGGTTCAGGTGGATTTGGATTTTCCACTTGGTCCTCCTGTGGGTTTTCTTCTGACAATTCTCCAGTCGTTTCTTCCATTTCTACTTCCTTGACTTCCTCCACTTCTTCTGGGTTTCCTTCTTGGTTTGATGATTCCTTCCCTTTGCGTCTCGTAACCATCCCGTGTCTATTCATGATCGCCGCTAGTCATTCTTTCTAGCCACACGTTGCTGGTCGCCAATATGTAACAATAAATAGGGTGCGCCCTTGTTCAAGCCCCACGTTGGGCGCCAATATGTAACAATAATATTGGGGGTGTGTGTGGTACTTCCTTTCTTCTTAAAGCCCCTCGTTGGGTTCGTCAATATGTAACAATAAATATGGGTCGTACCTGTTAAAATGTCTCACACTTGTTTATTTTGTGTATTAGTGTGATTGTAGTGTGTTTGCCTCACACTGGTTGTTACATAAATCGACGTCACTACTGGAGTCCGTAGCGTTGTCAATGTCACCAGTACAACCTACCTGTTAATTCATAGGGATTACGATTCCCGGGTGGCGCCAAATTGTTTTGTTAAAACAATTAAAACATTTAGTTTTTAAAGTAATATGTGGTATTAGCATGGACAGCTGTGGCGTTCGAATTATTCCCGCTGCTACACAGGTTGTCGACTCGGCCACTCGTGACAAGCGCTAGTTGGCTATGACTTAAACTTCGCTAACACACATATATTTACAACAAAAAATCCTATGAAATAACAAGATAGTATTGTTCTGTACTGCGCTTTTTAATACACATTTAATTATTAATAAACATGACAATTGAATAATAAACAAATTTATAATATTATGCTCCGGCTTAGAGCTTGAAACACAAAACACCTCAGGTTGGCAAAATTGATTGAAAACACTATCATTCAGTTACTTCTAACAAATTAATATGTTTTTACAATCTGGGGTTCTTTTGATCATGAAAATAGACATAAACGTTGATTACATGAAAAGAAAGTACACTATTATACCTTATAGGTACTTAGGATTTATAATGTGTTTGTACAATTTGTTCTGTAGTGTCGTATTTCTGTTACAGTAGTTATGTTCACAAATAAGGTTATCTTTATAAATGTTTTTTAATATAAGTAAGTAAATTATGCCTTTACCTTTGAAAGAAAATACTATTTTTTAAATAGTGAGAAATTTTATCATTTGAAAATAATTTAGGTGACTTGGGGTTTTTTAGGAGTAATAAATTATTCGGTACTTATCAGTTCGTCTCACGTTGAAGGGTCATCATGGGTAGGCGTATAGTTTTCGAATTTGGGCTGGTTGTAGGCTTCCAGCATCTTCTTCAAACTGGTCTGGGTTTTTTCTTTAATTAGTTTGTTTAATTTTATTCCTGGTCATCACTAATTCTGTACAGATCGACGTTTCTTCACATTGGATCATTTCGGTTCACTATTCGACTTGTTGTAACTGTTTAAATTAAAGTTTTAGTTTGTCCAATTTCTTGCGTGGCGTACCCACGCTTCGTTTCTTCAGCGTCTCTTATTTTTTTTTAACGGAAAAATAAGCCTCAAATGACTCGTTGTCATAGTAACTAATAATTCGATGCTAGTTTAATTACTCTTTGCTTACATTGTTAGAGATATTTGAATTTTTATTCAAATTTATTAAGTATTTTCCCAATGATTTTATTCCCTTATAATTCCTTTGGGATAATAAATGACATCACTATTATTTTTCTTTCCTTTCAAAGTTTACAATGATACCTCATAAGGTCATATTTTGTTACACTTTAACTATAGTCTAATTAGTTGACATTTAATAAATAACATATCTTTCTTGAATTAAATTAATACAATAATATTTCTGTGTAAAAATAACTGATATACAATCATTGTCCATTCACTGTTCTTAGATTAGTAAGATTTTTTGTGAAATTGATACAATTTGCATTTGAAATGTTCTTGGCAGTTAACTGTTTTCCTAGTTACAAACAGCCATGATTGTTTTCTAGTGTATTTCCCTTTTAAATTACATTCTGAATTCAGCCTGATGGGCTTCGTTTATTTGTTTGTGTTTTAATTATTATTCAACATACATTTTCATTGCTTTTCATTTAAAATATAATAGTTAGGTTTATGGACTGTAAGTCCCCCTTCAGTCATATTCCTTCTTTAACATTGAATCAATTATTCTTTATAAGTCATAAATTATTCTTAGTATTAACATTGATTTCTTTCTTGTCTTATAAACTAGGGTGATAAACATTGTCACTTTCTCTAATAATATGAAGGTTAATTCCCCTTTCAACATGGGGTGTTGTATTCTTTATAATTTTAATCTTCAATAACAAACTTTACTTTTATCCTATCATGCCATGTTAACAAAAGTTATGGTACTGGGTTGTCACATGCTTCCTCCCTGATATGTCACATGCTTCCCTTATATTAATTTTAAATACTATTTTTAATTACATCTAGGTATACAACTAATTATAGTTCCACTCCAATCATTGGTAATTTATCAATGTTTTCAAGAGTGTCTATTTCCTTAGCATTCTAACTTGAATGTTTCACATTCACCTTCACTATTTTTTATTTAGGGCATTCACTTCACTAAAACACTTCACTTTGGTTCACTGTTTTGTAATTAGTGTTATTTAATGGGTAACCCCTATACCTACTCCTACCATTTCTCACTATTTTAGTTTTAGTATTATATTTACTATAAACAATATTAGGCTAGTTGAGTTTTGGGTTGAATCTAACCTTTTTGACAGGGTTAGTGTACCCTTCCTATACTACATTGTTTTACAATTGTATTGTCTTAAAAATTGGATACATGTGTTAAATTAATGCTAATGATAACATTGGTTTTATTAATATATAATTATTTAAGGTTTATTGACCGTATTCTATCTTTAACATACAATCTCTCCCTTTTATATATGTGTGTTAGTTTCCCTTGGGTTTTATCTGTCTCCTCTTCATTCTTCCTCTTCTTCTTCTTCTTCTTGGTTTGGTCCTCCTTTAGTTCTATGTCCATCATTGTTTTGTCAATCACATTTTCTTAAGTATTTTTGGGTTGTCGGCTTAATCATGTCAAAATATTTACATTTTAGTAAGTATGTTACGTGGTTCCCTTCTTTATGTTTATGTTTTTTGGCTCAATCACTTGGGTTGGGTAATGTCGTTGTACGTCATGTCAAAGTATTTACATTTTAATCATTTTTTACACATTTTATTTCATATGAAGTAACTTTTATATTAAGAATTATCTTTTTTATTACTGGTACGAGATTTGGCTTAATTGTATCGTTACGTAATGCCTCTCCTCTAAAATTGATCATTTTAATAAAATACTAGCATAGTGTTTTATGAAATTATCAGTTATAGATAACTTTTTTCCTTCTCTTCCTTGTTTGTTTCTCCATTCTCCATTTCTCTTCTTACTTAATTCACTCCATTTTATCTGGATCTGTTTTTATTTATTTCCATTGGTGCATATTCCCTCATACACAAATTTTTTTCTTCCCTAACTTTATATAGTAGCTGGTTTCTCCCATTACTACTCATTTTTCTGAGACTAGAGGCACATCTTCTCTACTCAGTTCATATAGATTGCTGGACTTTTCAACAGTCAATCTTAAATCTTTGTCATCTTGTGACTTGATAATAATAATAATATAATAACATAATTGGGATTGTCCACCTTGTGGTTTGTTTTTAGATCACTTTATCATTACTACTCATTCTTCCTTCCGCTATAACTTAACTATACACTATCATCTACTCATATACTATATTGAGAAATTTTATCTTTATTCATATGTTAATTTCATCATATCTCACTTTTCATTATTTTGTTTTCAATGCTCGTTGTGATCATTTTAATTGTTTTAGACATTTTTTTAATCATTTAGCAGGATTCTGCTTTAGCCATATTTGTATATTTGCTTTATATACAATTTCTCTCTCTCTCCCTGTACCAGGTAAAGTTTTATTTATTTTTTCTGATAATACTTTTGATTCAGTATAATTTCAAGTATTTATCTCAGTAATTTGAACTTGATTTTATTTTTGTTTATTTTACTCTGTATTCAGCATCATTTTTGATAATTCTTTGGTAAGTTAATGGTCTTGCCGTACAGGAATGTTTGTAGCGTATTCCTTTTTAGCTATTTTTTGTTTTTAATTATAATTGTAAGTTTGTGCTTCTTACATTTTTATTACATAGGAATGTGTGTAACTTATTCCTGATTATCTCACTTTTTACTTCATACTTCATATTTCAATTTTTTGTTATATTTTAAACTGATTTAAATTGAAAGGAATTTGTGTAACTGTTCCTTTGTTTTTCTTTTTTCATCAAAACTTTTTATTGTTCCGCATACATCATCTAAATATTTGAGTAAGCTGCTCTTACTATCTCTTTTAGAATTTTGAAATATGTTTCATTTCACAATGGTTTTATTCTTCCTCGTAAAACTTTTTTATTGAAGTTTGATTGTAAACTCCCTTGATTTTCCTGGTATTGATATTACTGATTTGGTAAGTGTTATTACCATTGTCTCTTGTGATGATATACGGTCTATTATGATATACACAATTGTTCTATTCATATCGCTATACACAGGACCTTGTTATTTATATTCTTGATAAGTTGACTTCTCCTTTTCTTTCCATTATTATTTCCTTCTCTTTTTCGACACTTTGTTATTAGGCACCTCTACTCCTTCAAGTGCTTGGTAGACACGCTTATTCTGGATGATATTATTAAATTTATTTATTATAGTTTAATTTTTCTTATTTAATTCGTCTTGGTCGTCGTCATTTCTTGTACCCTCTTGTTTTGGTGATTGTCTAGTAGCTTCATTTAATTTTAATATCTCCTTCTATTCCATTGGGTTGCTGGGTCAGTAACTTGAAGATCAGTCCCTTTTCTTGGTTTGTGGTATCTTCACTTAGTTTACCCATGGTCCATCAGTTCCCCTGCCCTTATGGTTCGGATAACTCTGGCGTGTAGAACTGTTTTCTTACTGGTGAAATAGGTCTCCTCCGTCTTGTACCATAATTCCTCTAATACCATATGTTCTGTAGTCTTTATGTTTACTGCAAACATTTGATTATTTTGTCCATTAATCAGAGAAGTTAATTGTGCATCTCTCATTAATATTATTTTTGCTTTTTTATTTGGTATTTCCATTTCTGGTGTGCTCCAGTATTTTATTGACCTTCTTGGTTTGCTATACTCTGTTTTGTTGTCAGTCATTTCTATTTCTGGCATCTTCCATCTAAGTATAGATTTGCTGAAATTTTCATCCACTGGTTGGTTGTGAATTTCTTTTGTAATTTCTCTCAGAGTCCTCCTACAATCTTTGTACTTTATTAATTTGCTTTGGTAGGTAATGGGCAAATTAAACACATCGATCAGTCCGTTCTTCATCATCTCCACTTCTTCTCGTGTTTTGATGAGTTTCCTCTTATATACCTTTCTCAATTCCTCTGTTTTCTTAATCTTCTTAATGATTCGATTCTTCTTCATACGACTGTTTACACCTATTTGTAGTTCTTGGTGCCTCTCCTCCAGTTCCTTGACCATCTCCTCCTGTGTTATTTTCTGATTCCCCGGTTCCATGTTCTCATCCAACGTTTCTTTGATACCTTCAGGAGTGCTGTCTAGTGTTTCATTCAATTGTTTGAAACCACTAACTAAAGTTTCTTGAAGTTGACCTACTGGGTTAACTTGTTTCTTCCCATCTCTTATTCATCCATGTTTTTGTCCGTTTGTCTTCTTCACGAAACTCTGCAAACATGAATCTCAATTCTTCTCTGTTCTTCTCACTTTCTTCCTCGATTTTCCGTTGGAGAACATCATGATTAGTTTCCATCTTTTTGTTTACTATCTCCAGATCCTTCTTGATCTGTTTCTTCAGTTCTTCACTCTTCTTTTCTAATGCCTCCTGACCTTCATGTATCACCTTCATTTGCTTCTTCAATTCTTCACTATTTTGGTCCAGTTTTTTATTCAAATCTTCACTGTTTAGGTCTAGTTTTTCTAATCTTTTATTTAATTCTTCATTGTCTGACTCCAATTTTTTATTTAAATCTTCCTTGTCTCGTCTTCTCTCTTCCTTGTCTGCCTCCAATTTTTGATTCATTTGTCCAAATTGTTCCATCATGAAGTTCAGCATGCGATCTAATTTTGTTTCTTCTGTTGGTTTTATTGGTTGGTTGTTTATCATGACTTCTGCTTCTGTTTCCGGTTCAGGTTCAGGTTCAGGTGGATTTGGATTTTCCACTTGGTCCTCCTGTGGGTTTTCTTCTGACAATTCTCCAGTCGTTTCTTCCATTTCTACTTCCTTGACTTCCTCCACTTCTTCTGGGTTTCCTTCTTGGTTTGATGATTCCTTCCCTTTACGTCTCGTAACCATCCCGTGTCTATTCATGATCGCCGCTAGTTATTCTTTCTAGCCACACGTTGCTGGTCGCCAATATGTAACAATAAATAGGGTGCGCCCTTGTTCAAGCCCCACGTTGGGCGCCAATATGTAACAATAATATTGGGGGTGTGTGTGGTACTTCCTTTCTTCTTAAAGCCCCTCGTTGGGTTCGTCAATATGTAACAATAAATATGGGTCGTACCTGTTAAAATGTCTCACACTTGTTTATTTTGTGTATTAGTGTGATTGTAGTGTGTTTGCCTCACACTGGTTGTTACATAAATCGACGTCACTACTGGAGTCCGTAGCGTTGTCAATGTCACCAGTACAACCTACCTGTTAATTCATAGGGATTACGATTCCCGGGTGGCGCCAAATTGTTTTGTTAAAACAATTAAAACATTTAGTTTTTAAAGTAATATGTGGTATTAGCATGGACAGCTGTGGCGTTCGAATTATTCCCGCTGCTACACAGGTTGTCGACTCGGCCACTCGTGACAAGCGCTAGTTGGCTATGACTTAAACTTCGCTAACACACATATATTTACAACAAAAAATCCTATGAAATAACAAGATAGTATTGTTCTGTACTGCGCTTTTTAATACACATTTAATTATTAATAAACATGACAATTGAATAATAAACAAATTTATAATATTATGCTCCGGCTTAGAGCTTGAAACACAAAACACCTCAGGTTGGCAAAATTGATTGAAAACACTATCATTCAGTTACTTCTAACAAATTAATATGTTTTTACAATCTGGGGTTCTTTTGATCATGAAAATAGACATAAACGTTGATTACATGAAAAGAAAGTACACTATTATACCTTATAGGTACTTAGGATTTATAATGTGTTTGTACAATTTGTTCTGTAGTGTCGTATTTCTGTTACAGTAGTTATGTTCACAAATAAGGTTATCTTTATAAATGTTTTTTAATATAAGTAAGTAAATTATGCCTTTACCTTTGAAAGAAAATACTATTTTTTAAATAGTGAGAAATTTTATCATTTGAAAATAATTTAGGTGACTTGGGGTTTTTTAGGAGTAATAAATTATTCGGTACTTATCAGTTCGTCTCACGTTGAAGGGTCATCATGGGTAGGCGTATAGTTTTCGAATTTGGGCTGGTTGTAGGCTTCCAGCATCTTCTTCAAACTGGTCTGGGTTTTTTCTTTAATTAGTTTGTTTAATTTTATTCCTGGTCATCACTAATTCTGTACAGATCGACGTTTCTTCACATTGGATCATTTCGGTTCACTATTCGACTTGTTGTAACTGTTTAAATTAAAGTTTTAGTTTGTCCAATTTCTTGCGTGGCGTACCCACGCTTCGTTTCTTCAGCGTCTCTTATTTTTTTTTAACGGAAAAATAAGCCTCAAATGACTCGTTGTCATAGTAACTAATAATTCGATGCTAGTTTAATTACTCTTTGCTTACATTGTTAGAGATATTTGAATTTTTATTCAAATTTATTAAGTATTTTCCCAATGATTTTATTCCCTTATAATTCCTTTGGGATAATAAATGACATCACTATTATTTTTCTTTCCTTTCAAAGTTTACAATGATACCTCATAAGGTCATATTTTGTTACACTTTAACTATAGTCTAATTAGTTGACATTTAATAAATAACATATCTTTCTTGAATTAAATTAATACAATAATATTTCTGTGTAAAAATAACTGATATACAATCATTGTCCATTCACTGTTCTTAGATTAGTAAGATTTTTTGTGAAATTGATACAATTTGCATTTGAAATGTTCTTGGCAGTTAACTGTTTTCCTAGTTACAAACAGCCATGATTGTTTTCTAGTGTATTTCCCTTTTAAATTACATTCTGAATTCAGCCTGATGGGCTTCGTTTATTTGTTTGTGTTTTAATTATTATTCAACATACATTTTCATTGCTTTTCATTTAAAATATAATAGTTAGGTTTATGGACTGTAAGTCCCCCTTCAGTCATATTCCTTCTTTAACATTGAATCAATTATTCTTTATAAGTCATAAATTATTCTTAGTATTAACATTGATTTCTTTCTTGTCTTATAAACTAGGGTGATAAACATTGTCACTTTCTCTAATAATATGAAGGTTAATTCCCCTTTCAACATGGGGTGTTGTATTCTTTATAATTTTAATCTTCAATAACAAACTTTACTTTTATCCTATCATGCCATGTTAACAAAAGTTATGGTACTGGGTTGTCACATGCTTCCTCCCTGATATGTCACATGCTTCCCTTATATTAATTTTAAATACTATTTTTAATTACATCTAGGTATACAACTAATTATAGTTCCACTCCAATCATTGGTAATTTATCAATGTTTTCAAGAGTGTCTATTTCCTTAGCATTCTAACTTGAATGTTTCACATTCACCTTCACTATTTTTTATTTAGGGCATTCACTTCACTAAAACACTTCACTTTGGTTCACTGTTTTGTAATTAGTGTTATTTAATGGGTAACCCCTATACCTACTCCTACCATTTCTCACTATTTTAGTTTTAGTATTATATTTACTATAAACAATATTAGGCTAGTTGAGTTTTGGGTTGAATCTAACCTTTTTGACAGGGTTAGTGTACCCTTCCTATACTACATTGTTTTACAATTGTATTGTCTTAAAAATTGGATACATGTGTTAAATTAATGCTAACGATAACATTGGTTTTATTAATATATAATTATTTAAGGTTTATTGACCGTATTCTATCTTTAACATACAATCTCTCCCTTTTATATATGTGTGTTAGTTTCCCTTGGGTTTTATCTGTCTCCTCTTCATTCTTCCTCTTCTTCTTCTTCTTGGTTTGGTCCTCCTTTAGTTCTATGTCCATCATTGTTTTGTCAATCACATTTTCTTAAGTATTTTTGGGTTGTCGGCTTAATCATGTCAAAATATTTACATTTTAGTAAGTATGTTACGTGGTTCCCTTCTTTATGTTTATGTTTTTTGGCTCAATCACTTGGGTTGGGTAATGTCGTTGTACGTCATGTCAAAGTATTTACATTTTAATCATTTTTTACACATTTTATTTCATATGAAGTAACTTTTATATTAAGAATTATCTTTTTTATTACTGGTACGAGATTTGGCTTAATTGTATCGTTACGTAATGCCTCTCCTCTAAAATTGATCATTTTAATAAAATACTAGCATAGTGTTTTATGAAATTATCAGTTATAGATAACTTTTTTCCTTCTCTTCCTTGTTTGTTTCTCCATTCTCCATTTCTCTTCTTACTTAATTTACTCCATTTTATCTGGATCTGTTTTTATTTATTTCCATTTGTGCATATTCCCTCATACACAAATTTTTTTCTTCCCTAACTTTATATAGTAGCTGGTTTCTCCCATTACTACTCATTTTTCTGAGACTAGAGGCACATCTTCTCTACTCAGTTCATATAGATTGCTGGACTTTTCAACAGTCAATCTTAAATCTTTGTCATCTTGTGACTTGATAATAATAATAATATAATAATATAATTGGGATTGTCCACCTTGTGGTTTGTTTTTAGATCACTTTATCATTACTACTCATTCTTCCTTCCGCTATAACTTAACTATACACAATCATCTACTCATATACTATATTGAGAAATTTTTTCTTTATTCATATGTTAATTTCATCATATCTCACTTTTCATTATTTTGTTTTCAATGCTCGTTGTGATCATTTTAATTGTTTTAGACATTTTTTTAATCATTTAGCAGGATTCTGCTTTAGCCATATTTGTATATTTGCTTTATATACAATTTCTCTCTCTCTCCCTGTACCAGGTAAAGTTTTATTTATTTTTTCTGATAATACTTTTGATTCAGTATAATTTCAAGTATTTATCTCAGTAATTTGAACTTGATTTTATTTTTGTTTATTTTACTCTGTATTCAGCATCATTTTTGATAATTCTTTGGTAAGTTAATGGTCTTACCGTACAGGAATGTTTGTAGCGTATTCCTTTTTAGCTATTTTTTGTTTTTAATTATAATTGTAAGTTTGTGCTTCATACATTTTTATTACATAGGAATGTGTGTAACTTATTCCTGATTATCTCACTTTTTACTTCATACTTCGTATTTCAATTTTTTGTTATATTTTAAACTGATTTAAATTGAAAGGAATTTGTGTAACTGTTCCTTTGTTTTTCTTTTTTCATCAAAACTTTTTATTGTTCCGCATACATCATCTAAATATTTGAGTAAGCTGCTCTTACTATCTCTTTTAGAATTTTGAAATATGTTTCATTTCACAATGGTTTTATTCTTCCTCCTAAAACTTTTTTATTGAAGTTTGATTGTAAACTCCCTTGATTTTCCTGGTATTGATATTACTGATTTGGTAAGTGTTATTACCATTGTCTCTTGTGATGATATACGGTCTATTATGATATACACAATTGTTCTATTCATATCGCTATACACAGGACCTTGTTATTTATATTCTTGATAAGTTGACTTCTCCTTTTCTTTCCATTATTATTTCCTTCTCTTTTTCGACACTTTGTTATTAGGCACCTCTACTCCTTCAAGTGCTTGGTAGACACGCTTATTCTGGATGATATTATTAAATTTATTTATTATAGTTTAATTTTTCTTATTTAATTCGTCTTGGTCGTCGTCATTTCTTGTACCCTCTTGTTTTGGTGATTGTCTAGTAGCTTCATTTAATTTTAATATCTCCTTCTATTCCATTGGGTTGCTGGGTCAGTAACTTGAAGATCAGTCCCTTTTCTTGGTTTGTGGTATCTTCACTTAGTTTGCCCATGGTCCATCAGTTCCCCTGCCCTTATGGTTCGGATAACTCTGGCGTGTAGAACTGTTTTCTTACTGGTGAAATAGGTCTCCTCCGTCTTGTACCATAATTCCTCTAATACCATATGTTCTGTAGTCTTTATGTTTACTGCAAACATTTGATTATTTTGTCCATTAATCAGAGAAGTTAATTGTGCATCTCTCATTAATATTATTTTTGCTTTTTTATTTGGTATTTCCATTTCTGGTGTGCTCCAGTATTTTATTGACCTTCTTGGTTTGCTATACTCTGTTTTGTTGTCAGTCATTTATATTTCTGGCATCTTCCATCTAAGTATAGATTTGCTGAAATTTTCATCCACTGGTTGGTTGTGAATTTCTTTTGTAATTTCTCTCAGAGTCCTCCTACAATCTTTGTACTTTATTAATTTGCTTTGGTAGGTAATGGGCAAATTAAACACATCGATCAGTCCGTTCTTCATCATCTCCACTTCTTCTCGTGTTTTGATGAGTTTCCTCTTATATACCTTTCTCAATTCCTCTGTTTTCTTAATCTTCTTAATGATTCGATTCTTCTTCATACGACTGTTTACACCTATTTGTAGTTCTTGGTGCCTCTCCTCCAGTTCCTTGACCATCTCCTCCTGTGTTATTTTCTGATTCCCCGGTTCCATGTTCTCATCCAACGTTTCTTTGATACCTTCAGGAGTGCTGTCTAGTGTTTCATTCAATTGTTTGAAACCACTAACTAAAGTTTCTTGAAGTTGACCTACTGGGTTAACTTGTTTCTTCCCATCTCTTATTCATCCATGTTTTTGTCCGTTTGTCTTCTTCACGAAACTCTGCAAACATGAATCTCAATTCTTCTCTGTTCTTCTCACTTTCTTCCTCGATTTTCCGTTGGAGAACATCATGATTAGTTTCCATCTTTTTGTTTACTATCTCCAGATCCTTCTTGATCTGTTTCTTCAGTTCTTCACTCTTCTTTTCTAATGCCTCCTGACCTTCATGTATCACCTTCATTTGCTTCTTCAATTCTTCACTATTTTGGTCCAGTATTTTATTCAAATCTTCACTGTTTAGGTCTAGTTTTTCTAATCTTTTATTTAATTCTTCCTTGTCTGACTCCAATTTTTTATTTAAATCTTCCTTGTCTCGTCTTCTCTCTTCCTTGTCTGCCTCCAATTTTTGATTCATTTGTCCAAATTGTTCCATCATGAAGTTCAGCATGCGATCTAATTTTGTTTCTTCTGTTGGTTTTATTGGTTGGTTGTTTATCATGACTTCTGCTTCTGTTTCCGGTTCAGGTTCAGGTTCAGGTGGATTTGGATTTTCCACTTGGTCCTCCTGTGGGTTTTCTTCTGACAATTCTCCAGTCGTTTCTTCCATTTCTACTTCCTTGACTTCCTCCACTTCTTCTGGGTTTCCTTCTTGGTTTGATGATTCCTTCCCTTTGCGTCTCGTAACCATCCCGTGTCTATTCATGATCGCCGCTAGTTATTCTTTCTAGCCACACGTTGCTGGTCGCCAATATGTAACAATAAATAGGGTGCGCCCTTGTTCAAGCCCCACGTTGGGCGCCAATATGTAACAATAATATTGGGGGTGTGTGTGGTACTTCCTTTCTTCTTAAAGCCCCTCGTTGGGTTCGTCAATATGTAACAATAAATATGGGTCGTACCTGTTAAAATGTCTCACACTTGTTTATTTTGTGTATTAGTGTGATTGTAGTGTGTTTGCCTCACACTGGTTGTTACATAAATCGACGTCACTACTGGAGTCCGTAGCGTTGTCAATGTCACCAGTACAACCTACCTGTTAATTCATAGGGATTACGATTCCCGGGTGGCGCCAAATTGTTTTGTTAAAACAATTAAAACATTTAGTTTTTAAAGTAATATGTGGTATTAGCATGGACAGCTGTGGCGTTCGAATTATTCCCGCTGCTACACAGGTTGTCGACTCGGCCACTCGTGACAAGCGCTAGTTGGCTATGACTTAAACTTCGCTAACACACATATATTTACAACAAAAAATCCTATGAAATAACAAGATAGTATTGTTCTGTACTGCGCTTTTTAATACACATTTAATTATTAATAAACATGACAATTGAATAATAAACAAATTTATAATATTATGCTCCGGCTTAGAGCTTGAAACACAAAACACCTCAGGTTGGCAAAATTGATTGAAAACACTATCATTCAGTTACTTCTAACAAATTAATATGTTTTTACAATCTGGGGTTCTTTTGATCATGAAAATAGACATAAACGTTGATTACATGAAAAGAAAGTACACTATTATACCTTATAGGTACTTAGGATTTATAATGTGTTTGTACAATTTGTTCTGTAGTGTCGTATTTCTGTTACAGTAGTTATGTTCACAAATAAGGTTATCTTTATAAATGTTTTTTAATATAAGTAAGTAAATTATGCCTTTACCTTTGAAAGAAAATACTATTTTTTAAATAGTGAGAAATTTTATCATTTGAAAATAATTTAGGTGACTTGGGGTTTTTTAGGAGTAATAAATTATTCGGTACTTATCAGTTCGTCTCACGTTGAAGGGTCATCATGGGTAGGCGTATAGTTTTCGAATTTGGGCTGGTTGTAGGCTTCCAGCATCTTCTTCAAACTGGTCTGGGTTTTTTCTTTAATTAGTTTGTTTAATTTTATTCCTGGTCATCACTAATTCTGTACAGATCGACGTTTCTTCACATTGGATCATTTCGGTTCACTATTCGACTTGTTGTAACTGTTTAAATTAAAGTTTTAGTTTGTCCAATTTCTTGCGTGGCGTACCCACGCTTCGTTTCTTCAGCGTCTCTTATTTTTTTTTAACGGAAAAATAAGCCTCAAATGACTCGTTGTCATAGTAACTAATAATTCGATGCTAGTTTAATTACTCTTTGCTTACATTGTTAGAGATATTTGAATTTTTATTCAAATTTATTAAGTATTTTCCCAATGATTTTATTCCCTTATAATTCCTTTGGGATAATAAATGACATCACTATTATTTTTCTTTCCTTTCAAAGTTTACAATGATACCTCATAAGGTCATATTTTGTTACACTTTAACTATAGTCTAATTAGTTGACATTTAATAAATAACATATCTTTCTTGAATTAAATTAATACAATAATATTTCTGTGTAAAAATAACTGATATACAATCATTGTCCATTCACTGTTCTTAGATTAGTAAGATTTTTTGTGAAATTGATACAATTTGCATTTGAAATGTTCTTGGCAGTTAACTGTTTTCCTAGTTACAAACAGCCATGATTGTTTTCTAGTGTATTTCCCTTTTAAATTACATTCTGAATTCAGCCTGATGGGCTTCGTTTATTTGTTTGTGTTTTAATTATTATTCAACATACATTTTCATTGCTTTTCATTTAAAATATAATAGTTAGGTTTATGGACTGTAAGTCCCCCTTCAGTCATATTCCTTCTTTAACATTGAATCAATTATTCTTTATAAGTCATAAATTATTCTTAGTATTAACATTGATTTCTTTCTTGTCTTATAAACTAGGGTGATAAACATTGTCACTTTCTCTAATAATATGAAGGTTAATTCCCCTTTCAACATGGGGTGTTGTATTCTTTATAATTTTAATCTTTAATAACAAACTTTACTTTTATCCTATCATGCCATGTTAACAAAAGTTATGGTACTGGGTTGTCACATGCTTCCTCCCTGATATGTCACATGCTTCCCTTATATTAATTTTAAATACTATTTTTAATTACATCTAGGTATACAACTAATTATAGTTCCACTCCAATCATTGGTAATTTATCAATGTTTTCAAGAGTGTCTATTTCCTTAGCATTCTAACTTGAATGTTTCACATTCACCTTCACTATTTTTTATTTAGGGCATTCACTTCACTAAAACACTTCACTTTGGTTCACTGTTTTGTAATTAGTGTTATTTAATGGGTAACCCCTATACCTACTCCTACCATTTCTCACTATTTTAGTTTTAGTATTATATTTACTATAAACAATATTAGGCTAGTTGAGTTTTGGGTTGAATCTAACCTTTTTGACAGGGTTAGTGTACCCTTCCTATACTACATTGTTTTACAATTGTATTGTCTTAAAAATTGGATACATGTGTTAAATTAATGCTAATGATAACATTGGTTTTATTAATATATAATTATTTAAGGTTTATTGACCGTATTCTATCTTTAACATACAATCTCTCCCTTTTATATATGTGTGTTAGTTTCCCTTGGGTTTTATCTGTCTCCTCTTCATTCTTCCTCTTCTTCTTCTTCTTGGTTTGGTCCTCCTTTAGTTCTATGTCCATCATTGTTTTGTCAATCACATTTTCTTAAGTATTTTTGGGTTGTCGGCTTAATCATGTCAAAATATTTACATTTTAGTAAGTATGTTACGTGGTTCCCTTCTTTATGTTTATGTTTTTTGGCTCAATCACTTGGGTTGGGTAATGTCGTTGTACGTCATGTCAAAGTATTTACATTTTAATCATTTTTTACACATTTTATTTCATATGAAGTAACTTTTATATTAAGAATTATCTTTTTTATTACTGGTACGAGATTTGGCTTAATTGTATCGTTACGTAATGCCTCTCCTCTAAAATTGATCATTTTAATAAAATACTAGCATAGTGTTTTATGAAATTATCAGTTATAGATAACTTTTTTCCTTCTCTTCCTTGTTTGTTTCTCCATTCTCCATTTCTCTTCTTACTTAATTTACTCCATTTTATCTGGATCTGTTTTTATTTATTTCCATTTGTGCATATTCCCTCATACACAAATTTTTTTCTTCCCTAACTTTATATAGTAGCTGGTTTCTCCCATTACTACTCATTTTTCTGAGACTAGAGGCACATCTTCTCTACTCAGTTCATATAGATTGCTGGACTTTTCAACAGTCAATCTTAAATCTTTGTCATCTTGTGACTTGATAATAATAATAATATAATAATATAATTGGGATTGTCCACCTTGTGGTTTGTTTTTAGATCACTTTATCATTACTACTCATTCTTCCTTCCGCTATAACTTAACTATACACTATCATCTACTCATATACTATATTGAGAAATTTTATCTTTATTCATATGTTAATTTCATCATATCTCACTTTTCATTATTTTGTTTTCAATGCTCGTTGTGATCATTTTAATTGTTTTAGACATTTTTTTAATCATTTAGCAGGATTCTGCTTTAGCCATATTTGTATATTTGCTTTATATACAATTTCTCTCTCTCTCCCTGTACCAGGTAAAGTTTTATTTATTTTTTCTGATAATACTTTTGATTCAGTATAATTTCAAGTATTTATCTCAGTAATTTGAACTTGATTTTATTTTTGTTTATTTTACTCTGTATTCAGCATCATTTTTGATAATTCTTTGGTAAGTTAATGGTCTTACCGTACAGGAATGTTTGTAGCGTATTCCTTTTTAGCTATTTTTTGTTTTTAATTATAATTGTAAGTTTGTGCTTCTTACATTTTTATTACATAGGAATGTGTGTAACTTATTCCTGATTATCTCACTTTTTACTTCATACTTCATATTTCAATTTTTTGTTATATTTTAAACTGATTTAAATTGAAAGGAATTTGTGTAACTGTTCCTTTGTTTTTCTTTTTTCATCAAAACTTTTTATTGTTCCGCATACATCATCTAAATATTTGAGTAAGCTGCTCTTACTATCTCTTTTAGAATTTTGAAATATGTTTCATTTCACAATGGTTTTATTCTTCCTCGTAAAACTTTTTTATTGAAGTTTGATTGTAAACTCCCTTGATTTTCCTGGTATTGATATTACTGATTTGGTAAGTGTTATTACCATTGTCTCTTGTGATGATATACGGTCTATTATGATATACACAATTGTTCTATTCATATCGCTATACACAGGACCTTGTTATTTATATTCTTGATAAGTTGACTTCTCCTTTTCTTTCCATTATTATTTCCTTCTCTTTTTCGACACTTTGTTATTAGGCACCTCTACTCCTTCAAGTGCCTGGTAGACACGCTTATTCTGGATGATATTATTAAATTTATTTATTATAGTTTAATTTTTCTTATTTAATTCGTCTTGGTCGTCGTCATTTCTTGTACCCTCTTGTTTTGGTGATTGTCTAGTAGCTTCATTTAATTTTAATATCTCCTTCTATTCCATTGGGTTGCTGGGTCAGTAACTTGAAGATCAGTCCCTTTTCTTGGTTTGTGGTATCTTCACTTAGTTTGCCCATGGTCCATCAGTTCCCCTGCCCTTATGGTTCGGATAACTCTGGCGTGTAGAACTGTTTTCTTACTGGTGAAATAGGTCTCCTCCGTCTTGTACCATAATTCCTCTAATACCATATGTTCTGTAGTCTTTATGTTTACTGCAAACATTTGATTATTTTGTCCATTAATCAGAGAAGTTAATTGTGCATCTCTCATTAATATTATTTTTGCTTTTTTATTTGGTATTTCCATTTCTGGTGTGCTCCAGTATTTTATTGACCTTCTTGGTTTGCTATACTCTGTTTTGTTGTCAGTCATTTCTATTTCTGGCATCTTCCATCTAAGTATAGATTTGCTGAAATTTTCATCCACTGGTTGGTTGTGAATTTCTTTTGTAATTTCTCTCAGAGTCCTCCTACAATCTTTGTACTTTATTAATTTGCTTTGGTAGGTAATGGGCAAATTAAACACATCGATCAGTCCGTTCTTCATCATCTCCACTTCTTCTCGTGTTTTGATGAGTTTCCTCTTATATACCTTTCTCAATTCCTCTGTTTTCTTAATCTTCTTAATGATTCGATTCTTCTTCATACGACTGTTTACACCTATTTGTAGTTCTTGGTGCCTCTCCTCCAGTTCCTTGACCATCTCCTCCTGTGTTATTTTCTGATTCCCCGGTTCCATGTTCTCATCCAACGTTTCTTTGATACCTTCAGGAGTGCTGTCTAGTGTTTCATTCAATTGTTTGAAACCACTAACTAAAGTTTCTTGAAGTTGACCTACTGGGTTAACTTGTTTCTTCCCATCTCTTATTCATCCATGTTTTTGTCCGTTTGTCTTCTTCACGAAACTCTGCAAACATGAATCTCAATTCTTCTCTGTTCTTCTCACTTTCTTCCTCGATTTTCCGTTGGAGAACATCATGATTAGTTTCCATCTTTTTGTTTACTATCTCCAGATCCTTCTTGATCTGTTTCTTCAGTTCTTCACTCTTCTTTTCTAATGCCTCCTGACCTTCATGTATCACCTTCATTTGCTTCTTCAATTCTTCACTATTTTGGTCCAGTATTTTATTCAAATCTTCACTGTTTAGGTCTAGTTTTTCTAATCTTTTATTTAATTCTTCCTTGTCTGACTCCAATTTTTTATTTAAATCTTCCTTGTCTCGTCTTCTCTCTTCCTTGTCTGCCTCCAATTTTTGATTCATTTGTCCAAATTGTTCCATCATGAAGTTCAGCATGCGATCTAATTTTGTTTCTTCTGTTGGTTTTATTGGTTGGTTGTTTATCATGACTTCTGCTTCTGTTTCCGGTTCAGGTTCAGGTTCAGGTGGATTTGGATTTTCCACTTGGTCCTCCTGTGGGTTTTCTTCTGACAATTCTCCAGTCGTTTCTTCCATTTCTACTTCCTTGACTTCCTCCACTTCTTCTGGGTTTCCTTCTTGGTTTGATGATTCCTTCCCTTTGCGTCTCGTAACCATCCCGTGTCTATTCATGATCGCCGCTAGTTATTCTTTCTAGCCACACGTTGCTGGTCGCCAATATGTAACAATAAATAGGGTGCGCCCTTGTTCAAGCCCCACGTTGGGCGCCAATATGTAACAATAATATTGGGGGTGTGTGTGGTACTTCCTTTCTTCTTAAAGCCCCTCGTTGGGTTCGTCAATATGTAACAATAAATATGGGTCGTACCTGTTAAAATGTCTCACACTTGTTTATTTTGTGTATTAGTGTGATTGTAGTGTGTTTGCCTCACACTGGTTGTTACATAAATCGACGTCACTACTGGAGTCCGTAGCGTTGTCAATGTCACCAGTACAACCTACCTGTTAATTCATAGGGATTACGATTCCCGGGTGGCGCCAAATTGTTTTGTTAAAACAATTAAAACATTTAGTTTTTAAAGTAATATGTGGTATTAGCATGGACAGCTGTGGCGTTCGAATTATTCCCGCTGCTACACAGGTTGTCGACTCGGCCACTCGTGACAAGCGCTAGTTGGCTATGACTTAAACTTCGCTAACACACATATATTTACAACAAAAAATCCTATGAAATAACAAGATAGTATTGTTCTGTACTGCGCTTTTTAATACACATTTAATTATTAATAAACATGACAATTGAATAATAAACAAATTTATAATATTATGCTCCGGCTTAGAGCTTGAAACACAAAACACCTCAGGTTGGCAAAATTGATTGAAAACACTATCATTCAGTTACTTCTAACAAATTAATATGTTTTTACAATCTGGGGTTCTTTTGATCATGAAAATAGACATAAACGTTGATTACATGAAAACAAAGTACACTATTATACCTTATAGGTACTTAGGATTTATAATGTGTTTGTACAATTTGTTCTGTAGTGTCGTATTTCTGTTACAGTAGTTATGTTCACAAATAAGGTTATCTTTATAAATGTTTTTTAATATAAGTAAGTAAATTATGCCTTTACCTTTGAAAGAAAATACTATTTTTTAAATAGTGAGAAATTTTATCATTTGAAAATAATTTAGGTGACTTGGGGTTTTTTAGGAGTAATAAATTATTCGGTACTTATCAGTTCGTCTCACGTTGAAGGGTCATCATGGGTAGGCGTATAGTTTTCGAATTTGGGCTGGTTGTAGGCTTCCAGCATCTTCTTCAAACTGGTCTGGGTTTTTTCTTTAATTAGTTTGTTTAATTTTATTCCTGGTCATCACTAATTCTGTACAGATCGACGTTTCTTCACATTGGATCATTTCGGTTCACTATTCGACTTGTTGTAACTGTTTAAATTAAAGTTTTAGTTTGTCCAATTTCTTGCGTGGCGTACCCACGCTTCGTTTCTTCAGCGTCTCTTATTTTTTTTTAATGGAAAAATAAGCCTCAAATGACTCGTTGTCATAGTAACTAATAATTCGATGCTAGTTTAATTACTCTTTGCTTACATTGTTAGAGATATTTGAATTTTTATTCAAATTTATTAAGTATTTTCCCAATGATTTTATTCCCTTATAATTCCTTTGGGATAATAAATGACATCACTATTATTTTTCTTTCCTTTCAAAGTTTACAATGATACCTCATAAGGTCATATTTTGTTACACTTTAACTATAGTCTAATTAGTTGACATTTAATAAATAACATATCTTTCTTGAATTAAATTAATACAATAATATTTCTGTGTAAAAATAACTGATATACAATCATTGTCCATTCACTGTTCTTAGATTAGTAAGATTTTTTGTGAAATTGATACAATTTGCATTTGAAATGTTCTTGGCAGTTAACTGTTTTCCTAGTTACAAACAGCCATGATTGTTTTCTAGTGTATTTCCCTTTTAAATTACATTCTGAATTCAGCCTGATGGGCTTCGTTTATTTGTTTGTGTTTTAATTATTATTCAACATACATTTTCATTGCTTTTCATTTAAAATATAATAGTTAGGTTTATGGACTGTAAGTCCCCCTTCAGTCATATTCCTTCTTTAACATTGAATCAATTATTCTTTATAAGTCATAAATTATTCTTAGTATTAACATTGATTTCTTTCTTGTCTTATAAACTAGGGTGATAAACATTGTCACTTTCTCTAATAATATGAAGGTTAATTCCCCTTTCAACATGGGCTGTTGTATTCTTTATAATTTTAATCTTTAATAACAAACTTTACTTTTATCCTATCATGCCATGTTAACAAAAGTTATGGTACTGGGTTGTCACATGCTTCCTCCCTGATATGTCACATGCTTCCCTTATATTAATTTTAAATACTATTTTTAATTACATCTAGGTATACAACTAATTATAGTTCCACTCCAATCATTGGTAATTTATCAATGTTTTCAAGAGTGTCTATTTCCTTAGCATTCTAACTTGAATGTTTCACATTCACCTTCACTATTTTTTATTTAGGGCATTCACTTCACTAAAACACTTCACTTTGGTTCACTGTTTTGTAATTAGTGTTATTTAATGGGTAACCCCTATACCTACTCCTACCATTTCTCACTATTTTAGTTTTAGTATTATATTTACTATAAACAATATTAGGCTAGTTGAGTTTTGGGTTGAATCTAACCTTTTTGACAGGGTTAGTGTACCCTTCCTATACTACATTGTTTTACAATTGTATTGTCTTAAAAACTGGATACATGTGTTAAATTAATGCTAATGATAACATTGGTTTTATTAATATATAATTATTTAAGGTTTATTGACCGTATTCTATCTTTAACATACAATCTCTCCCTTTTATATATGTGTGTTAGTTTCCCTTGGGTTTTATCTGTCTCCTCTTCATTCTTCCTCTTCTTCTTCTTCTTGGTTTGGTCCTCCTTTAGTTCTATGTCCATCATTGTTTTGTCAATCACATTTTCTTAAGTATTTTTGGGTTGTCGGCTTAATCATGTCAAAATATTTACATTTTAGTAAGTATGTTACGTGGTTCCCTTCTTTATGTTTATGTTTTTTGGCTCAATCACTTGGGTTGGGTAATGTCGTTGTACGTCATGTCAAAGTATTTACATTTTAATCATTTTTTACACGTTTTATTTCATATGAAGTAACTTTTATATTAAGAATTATCTTTTTTATTACTGGTACGAGATTTGGCTTAATTGTATCGTTACGTAATGCCTCTCCTCTAAAATTGATCATTTTAATAAAATACTAGCATAGTGTTTTATGAAATTATCAGTTATAGATAACTTTTTTCCTTCTCTTCCTTGTTTGTTTCTCCATTCTCCATTTCTCTTCTTACTTAATTCACTCCATTTTATCTGGATCTGTTTTTATTTATTTCCATTGGTGCATATTCCCTCATACACAAATTTTTTTCTTCCCTAACTTTATATAGTAGCTGGTTTCTCCTATTACTACTCATTTTTCTGAGACTAGAGGCACATCTTCTCTACTCAGTTCATATAGATTGCTGGACTTTTCAACAGTCAATCTTAAATCTTTGTCATCTTGTGACTTGATAATAATAATAATATAATAATATAATTGGGATTGTCCACCTTGTGGTTTGTTTTTAGATCACTTTATAATTACTACTCATTCTTCCTTCCGCTATAACTTAACTATACACTATCATCTACTCATATACTATATTGAGAAATTTTATCTTTATTCATATGTTAATTTCATCATATCTCACTTTTCATTATTTTGTTTTCAATGCTCGTTGTGATCATTTTAATTGTTTTAGACATTTTTTTAATCATTTAGCAGGATTCTGCTTTAGCCATATTTGTATATTTGCTTTATATACAATTTCTCTCTCTCTCCCTGTACCAGGTAAAGTTTTATTTATTTTTTCTGATAATACTTTTGATTCAGTATAATTTCAAGTATTTATCTCAGTAATTTGAACTTGATTTTATTTTTGTTTATTTTACTCTGTATTCAGCATCATTTTTGATAATTCTTTGGTAAGTTAATGGTCTTGCCATACAGGAATGTTTGTAGCGTATTCCTTTTTAGCTATTTTTTGTTTTTAATTATAATTGTAAGTTTGTGCTTCTTACATTTTTATTACATAGGAATGTGTGTAACTTATTCCTGATTATCTCACTTTTTACTTCATACTTCATATTTCAATTTTTTGTTATATTTTAAACTGATTTAAATTGAAAGGAATTTGTGTAACTGTTCCTTTGTTTTTCTTTTTTCATCAAAACTTTTTATTGTTCCGCATACATCATCTAAATATTTGAGTAAGCTGCTCTTACTATCTCTTTTAGAATTTTGAAATATGTTTCATTTCACAATGGTTTTATTCTTCCTCGTAAAACTTTTTTATTGAAGTTTGATTGTAAACTCCCTTGATTTTCCTGGTATTGATATTACTGATTTGGTAAGTGTTATTACCATTGTCTCTTGTGATGATATACGGTCTATTATGATATACACAATTGTTCTATTCATATCGCTATACACAGGACCTTGTTATTTATATTCTTGATAAGTTGACTTCTCCTTTTCTTTCCATTATTATTTCCTTCTCTTTTTCGACACTTTGTTATTAGGCACCTCTACTCCTTCAAGTGCTTGGTAGACACGCTTATTCTGGATGATATTATTAAATTTATTTATTATAGTTTAATTTTTCTTATTTAATTCGTCTTGGTCGTCGTCATTTCTTGTACCCTCTTGTTTTGGTGATTGTCTAGTAGCTTCATTTAATTTTAATATCTCCTTCTATTCCATTGGGTTGCTGGGTCAGTAACTTGAAGATCAGTCCCTTTTCTTGGTTTGTGGTATCTTCACTTAGTTTACCCATGGTCCATCAGTTCCCCTGCCCTTATGGTTCGGATAACTCTGGCGTGTAGAACTGTTTTCTTACTGGTGAAATAGGTCTCCTCCGTCTTGTACCATAATTCCTCTAATACCATATGTTCTGTAGTCTTTATGTTTACTGCAAACATTTGATTATTTTGTCCATTAATCAGAGAAGTTAATTGTGCATCTCTCATTAATATTATTTTTGCTTTTTTATTTGGTATTTCCATTTCTGGTGTGCTCCAGTATTTTATTGACCTTCTTGGTTTGCTATACTCTGTTTTGTTGTCAGTCATTTCTATTTCTGGCATCTTCCATCTAAGTATAGATTTGCTGAAATTTTCATCCACTGGTTGGTTGTGAATTTCTTTTGTAATTTCTCTCAGAGTCCTCCTACAATCTTTGTACTTTATTAATTTGCTTTGGTAGGTAATGGGCAAATTAAACACATCGATCAGTCCGTTCTTCATCATCTCCACTTCTTCTCGTGTTTTGATGAGTTTCCTCTTATATACCTTTCTCAATTCCTCTGTTTTCTTAATCTTCTTAATGATTCGATTCTTCTTCATACGACTGTTTACACCTATTTGTAGTTCTTGGTGCCTCTCCTCCAGTTCCTTGACCATCTCCTCCTGTGTTATTTTCTGATTCCCCGGTTCCATGTTCTCATCCAACGTTTCTTTGATACCTTCAGGAGTGCTGTCTAGTGTTTCATTCAATTGTTTGAAACCACTAACTAAAGTTTCTTGAAGTTGACCTACTGGGTTAACTTGTTTCTTCCCATCTCTTATTCATCCATGTTTTTGTCCGTTTGTCTTCTTCACGAAACTCTGCAAACATGAATCTCAATTCTTCTCTGTTCTTCTCACTTTCTTCCTCGACTTTCCGTTGGAGAACATCATGATTAGTTTCCATCTTTTTGTTTACTATCTCCAGATCCTTCTTGATCTGTTTCTTCAGTTCTTCACTCTTCTTTTCTAATGCCTCCTGACCTTCATGTATCACCTTCATTTGCTTCTTCAATTCTTCACTATTTTGGTCCAGTTTTTTATTCAAATCTTCACTGTTTAGGTCTAGTTTTTCTAATCTTTTATTTAATTCTTCATTGTCTGACTCCAATTTTTTATTTAAATCTTCCTTGTCTCGTCTTCTCTCTTCCTTGTCTGCCTCCAATTTTTGATTCATTTGTCCAAATTGTTCCATCATGAAGTTCAGCATGCGATCTAATTTTGTTTCTTCTGTTGGTATTATTGGTTGGTTGTTTATCATGACTTCTGCTTCTGTTTCCGGTTCAGGTTCAGGTTCAGGTGGATTTGGATTTTCCACTTGGTCCTCCTGTGGGTTTTCTTCTGACAATTCTCCAGTCGTTTCTTCCATTTCTACTTCCTTGACTTCCTCCACTTCTTCTGGGTTTCCTTCTTGGTTTGATGATTCCTTCCCTTTGCGTCTCGTAACCATCCCGTGTCTATTCATGATCGCCGCTAGTTATTCTTTCTAGCCACACGTTGCTGGTCGCCAATATGTAACAATAAATAGGGTGCGCCCTTGTTCAAGCCCCACGTTGGGCGCCAATATGTAACAATAATATTGGGGGTGTGTGTGGTACTTCCTTTCTTCTTAAAGCCCCTCGTTGGGTTCGTCAATATGTAACAATAAATATGGGTCGTACCTGTTAAAATGTCTCACACTTGTTTATTTTGTGTATTAGTGTGATTGTAGTGTGTTTGCCTCACACTGGTTGTTACATAAATCGACGTCACTACTGGAGTCCGTAGCGTTGTCAATGTCACCAGTACAACCTACCTGTTAATTCATAGGGATTACGATTCCCGGGTGGCGCCAAATTGTTTTGTTAAAACAATTAAAACATTTAGTTTTTAAAGTAATATGTGGTATTAGCATGGACAGCTGTGGCGTTCGAATTATTCCCGCTGCTACACAGGTTGTCGACTCGGCCACTCGTGACAAGCGCTAGTTGGCTATGACTTAAACTTCGCTAACACACATATATTTACAACAAAAAATCCTATGAAATAACAAGATAGTATTGTTCTGTACTGCGCTTTTTAATACACATTTAATTATTAATAAACATGACAATTGAATAATAAACAAATTTATAATATTATGCTCCGGCTTAGAGCTTGAAACACAAAACACCTCAGGTTGGCAAAATTGATTGAAAACACTATCATTCAGTTACTTCTAACAAATTAATATGTTTTTACAATCTGGGGTTCTTTTGATCATGAAAATAGACATAAACGTTGATTACATGAAAACAAAGTACACTATTATACCTTATAGGTACTTAGGATTTATAATGTGTTTGTACAATTTGTTCTGTAGTGTCGTATTTCTGTTACAGTAGTTATGTTCACAAATAAGGTTATCTTTATAAATGTTTTTTAATATAAGTAAGTAAATTATGCCTTTACCTTTGAAAGAAAATACTATTTTTTAAATAGTGAGAAATTTTATCATTTGAAAATAATTTAGGTGACTTGGGGTTTTTTAGGAGTAATAAATTATTCGGTACTTATCAGTTCGCCTCACGTTGAAGGGTCATCATGGGTAGGCGTATAGTTTTCGAATTTGGGCTGGTTGTAGGCTTCCAGCATCTTCTTCAAACTGGTCTGGGTTTTTTCTTTAATTAGTTTGTTTAATTTTATTCCTGGTCATCACTAATTCTGTACAGATCGACGTTTCTTCACATTGGATCATTTCGGTTCACTATTCGACTTGTTGTAACTGTTTAAATTAAAGTTTTAGTTTGTCCAATTTCTTGCGTGGCGTACCCACGCTTCGTTTCTTCAGCGTCTCTTATTTTTTTTTAACGGAAAAATAAGCCTCAAATGACTCGTTGTCATAGTAACTAATAATTCGATGCTAGTTTAATTACTCTTTGCTTACATTGTTAGAGATATTTGAATTTTTATTCAAATTTATTAAGTATTTTCCCAATGATTTTATTCCCTTATAATTCCTTTGGGATAATAAATGACATCACTATTATTTTTCTTTCCTTTCAAAGTTTACAATGATACCTCATAAGGTCATATTTTGTTACACTTTAACTATAGTCTAATTAGTTGACATTTAATAAATAACATATCTTTCTTGAATTAAATTAATACAATAATATTTCTGTGTAAAAATAACTGATATACAATCATTGTCCATTCACTGTTCTTAGATTAGTAAGATTTTTTGTGAAATTGATACAATTTGCATTTGAAATGTTCTTGGCAGTTAACTGTTTTCCTAGTTACAAACAGCCATGATTGTTTTCTAGTGTATTTCCCTTTTAAATTACATTCTGAATTCAGCCTGATGGGCTTCGTTTATTTGTTTGTGTTTTAATTATTATTCAACATACATTTTCATTGCTTTTCATTTAAAATATAATAGTTAGGTTTATGGACTGTAAGTCCCCCTTCAGTCATATTCCTTCTTTAACATTGAATCAATTATTCTTTATAAGTCATAAATTATTCTTAGTATTAACATTGATTTCTTTCTTGTCTTATAAACTAGGGTGATAAACATTGTCACTTTCTCTAATAATATGAAGGTTAATTCCCCTTTCAACATGGGGTGTTGTATTCTTTATAATTTTAATCTTTAATAACAAACTTTACTTTTATCCTATCATGCCATGTTAACAAAAGTTATGGTACTGGGCTTTCTCCCTGATATGTCACATGCTTCCCTTATATTAATTTTAAATACTATTTTTAATTACATCTAGGTATACAACTTATTATAGTTCCACTCCAATCATTGGTAATTTATCAATGTTTTCAAGAGTGTCTATTTCCTTAGCATTCTAACTTGAATGTTTCACATTCACCTTCACTATTTTTTATTTAGGGCATTCACTTCACTAAAACACTTCACTTTGGTTCACTGTTTTGTAATTAGTGTTATTTAATGGGTAACCCCTATACCTACTCCTACCATTTCTCACTATTTTAGTTTTAGTATTATATTTACTATAAACAATATTAGGCTAGTTGAGTTTTGGGTTGAATCTAACCTTTTTGACAGGGTTAGTGTACCCTTCCTATACTACATTGTTTTACAATTGTATTGTCTTAAAAATTGGATACATGTATTAAATTAATGCTAATGATAACATTGGTTTTATTAATATATAATTATTTAAGGTTTATTGACCGTATTCTATCTTTAACATACAATCTCTCCCTTTTATATATGTGTGTTAGTTTCCCTTGGGTTTTATCTGTCTCCTCTTCATTCTTCCTCTTCTTCTTCTTCTTGGTTTGGTCCTCCTTTAGTTCTATATCCATCATTGTTTTGTCAATCACATTTTCTTAAGTATTTTTGGGTTGTCGGCTTAATCATGTCAAAATATTTACATTTTAGTAAGTATGTTACGTGGTTCCCTTCTTTATGTTTATGTTTTTTGGCTCAATCACTTGGGTTGGGTAATGTCGTTGTACGTCATGTCAAAGTATTTACATTTTAATCATTTTTTACACATTTTATTTCATATGAAGTAACTTTTATATTAAGAATTATCTTTTTTATTACTGGTACGAGATTTGGCTTAATTGTATCGTTACGTAATGCCTCTCCTCTAAAATTGATCATTTTAATAAAATACTAGCATAGTGTTTTATGAAATTATCAGTTATAGATAACTTTTTTCCTTCTCTTCCTTGTTTGTTTCTCCATTCTCCATTTCTCTTCTTACTTAATTCACTCCATTTTATCTGGATCTGTTTTTATTTATTTCCATTGGTGCATATTCCCTCATACACAAATTTTTTTCTTCCCTAACTTTATATAGTAGCTGGTTTCTCCCATTACTACTCATTTTTCTGAGACTAGAGGCACATCTTCTCTACTCAGTTCATATAGATTGCTGGACTTTTCAACAGTCAATCTTAAATCTTTGTCATCTTGTGACTTGATAATAATAATAATATAATAATATAATTGGGATTGTCCACCTTGTGGTTTGTTTTTAGATCACTTTATCATTACTACTCATTCTTCCTTCCGCTATAACTTAACTATACACTATCATCTACTCATATACTATATTGAGAAATTTTATCTTTATTCATATGTTAATTTCATCATATCTCACTTTTCATTATTTTGTTTTCAATGCTCGTTGTGATCATTTTAATTGTTTTAGACATTTTTTTAATCATTTAGCAGGATTCTGCTTTAGCCATATTTGTATATTTGCTTTATATACAATTTCTCTCTCTCTCCCTGTACCAGGTAAAGTTTTATTTATTTTTTCTGATAATACTTTTGATTCAGTATAATTTCAAGTATTTATCTCAGTAATTTGAACTTGATTTTATTTTTGTTTATTTTACTCTGTATTCAGCATCATTTTTGATAATTCTTTGGTAAGTTAATGGTCTTGCCGTACAGGAATGTTTGTAGCGTATTCCTTTTTAGCTATTTTTTGTTTTTAATTATAATTGTAAGTTTGTGCTTCTTACATTTTTATTACATAGGAATGTGTGTAGCTTATTCCTGATTATCTCACTTTTTACTTCATACTTCATATTTCAATTTTTTGTTATATTTTAAACTGATTTAAATTGAAAGGAATTTGTGTAACTGTTCCTTTGTTTTTCTTTTTTCATCAAAACTTTTTATTGTTCCGCATACATCATCTAAATATTTGAGTAAGCTGCTCTTACTATCTCTTTTAGAATTTTGAAATATGTTTCATTTCACAATGGTTTTATTCTTCCTCGTAAAACTTTTTTATTGAAGTTTGATTGTAAACTCCCTTGATTTTCCTGGTATTGATATTACTGATTTGGTAAGTGTTATTACCATTGTCTCTTGTGATGATATACGGTCTATTATGATATACACAATTGTTCTATTCATATCGCTATACACAGGACCTTGTTATTTATATTCTTGATAAGTTGACTTCTCCTTTTCTTTCCATTATTATTTCCTTCTCTTTTTCGACACTTTGTTATTAGGCACCTCTACTCCTTCAAGTGCTTGGTAGACACGCTTATTCTGGATGATATTATTAAATTTATTTATTATAGTTTAATTTTTCTTATTTAATTCGTCTTGGTCGTCGTCATTTCTTGTACCCTCTTGTTTTGGTGATTGTCTAGTAGCTTCATTTAATTTTAATATCTCCTTCTATTCCATTGGGTTGCTGGGTCAGTAACTTGAAGATCAGTCCCTTTTCTTGGTTTGTGGTATCTTCACTTAGTTTACCCATGGTCCATCAGTTCCCCTGCCCTTATGGTTCGGATAACTCTGGCGTGTAGAACTGTTTTCTTACTGGTGAAATAGGTCTCCTCCGTCTTGTACCATAATTCCTCTAATACCATATGTTCTGTAGTCTTTATGTTTACTGCAAACATTTGATTATTTTGTCCATTAATCAGAGAAGTTAATTGTGCATCTCTCATTAATATTATTTTTGCTTTTTTATTTGGTATTTCCATTTCTGGTGTGCTCCAGTATTTTATTGACCTTCTTGGTTTGCTATACTCTGTTTTGTTGTCAGTCATTTCTATTTCTGGCATCTTCCATCTAAGTATAGATTTGCTGAAATTTTCATCCACTGGTTGGTTGTGAATTTCTTTTGTAATTTCTCTCAGAGTCCTCCTACAATCTTTGTACTTTATTAATTTGCTTTGGTAGGTAATGGGCAAATTAAACACATCGATCAGTCCGTTCTTCATCATCTCCACTTCTTCTCGTGTTTTGATGAGTTTCCTCTTATATACCTTTCTCAATTCCTCTGTTTTCTTAATCTTCTTAATGATTCGATTCTTCTTCATACGACTGTTTACACCTATTTGTAGTTCTTGGTGCCTCTCCTCCAGTTCCTTGACCATCTCCTCCTGTGTTATTTCCTGATTCCCCGGTTCCATGTTCTCATCCAACGTTTCTTTGATACCTTCAGGAGTGCTGTCTAGTGTTTCATTCAATTGTTTGAAACCACTAACTAAAGTTTCTTGAAGTTGACCTACTGGGTTAACTTGTTTCTTCCCATCTCTTATTCATCCATGTTTTTGTCCGTTTGTCTTCTTCACGAAACTCTGCAAACATGAATCTCAATTCTTCTCTGTTCTTCTCACTTTCTTCCTCGACTTTCCGTTGGAGAACATCATGATTAGTTTCCATCTTTTTGTTTACTATCTCCAGATCCTTCTTGATCTGTTTCTTCAGTTCTTCACTCTTCTTTTCTAATGCCTCCTGACCTTCATGTATCACCTTCATTTGCTTCTTCAATTCTTCACTATTTTGGTCCAGTTTTTTATTCAAATCTTCACTGTTTAGGTCTAGTTTTTCTAATCTTTTATTTAATTCTTCATTGTCTGACTCCAATTTTTTTATTTAAATCTTCCTTGTCTCGTCTTCTCTCTTCCTTGTCTGCCTCCAATTTTTGATTCATTTGTCCAAATTGTTCCATCATGAAGTTCAGCATGCGATCTAATTTTGTTTCTTCTGTTGGTATTATTGGTTGGTTGTTTATCATGACTTCTGCTTCTGTTTCCGGTTCAGGTTCAGGTTAGGTGGATTTGGATTTTCCACTTGGTCCTCCTGTGGGTTTTCTTCTGACAATTCTCCAGTCGTTTCTTCCATTTCTACTTCCTTGACTTCCTCCACTTCTTCTGGGTTTCCTTCTTGGTTTGATGATTCCTTCCCTTTGCGTCTCGTACATCACCGTGTCTATTCATGATCGCCGCTAGTTATTCTTTCTAGCCACACGTTGCTGGTCGCCAATATGTAACAATAAATAGGGTGCGCCCTTGTTCAAGCCCCACGTTGGGCGCCAATATGTAACAATAATATTGGGGGTGTGTGTGGTACTTCCTTTCTTCTTAAAGCCCCTCGTTGGGTTCGTTCAATATGTAACAATAAATATGGGTCGTACCTGTTAAAATGTCTCACACTTGTTTATTTTGTGTATTAGTGTGATTGTAGTGTGTTTGCCTCACACTGGTTGTTACATAAATCGACGTCACTACTGGAGTCCGTAGCGTTGTCAATGTCACCAGTACAACCTACCTGTTAATTCATAGGGATTACGATTCCCGGGTGGCGCCAAATTGTTTTGTTAAAACAATTAAAACATTTAGTTTTTAAAGTAATATGTGGTATTAGCATGGACAGCTGTGGCGTTCGAATTATTCCCGCTGCTACACAGGTTGTCGACTCGGCCACTCGTGACAAGCGCTAGTTGGCTATGACTTAAACTTCGCTAACACACATATATTTACAACAAAAAATCCTATGAAATAACAAGATAGTATTGTTCTGTACTGCGCTTTTTAATACACATTTAATATTAATAAACATGACAATTGAATAATAACAAATTTATAATATTATGCTCCGGCTTAGAGCTTGAAACACAAACACCTCAGGTTGGCAAATTGATTGAAAACACTATCATTCAGTTACTTCTAACAAATTAATATGTTTTTACAATCTGGGTTCTTTTGATCATGAAAATAGACATAAACGTTGATTACATGAAAACAAAGTACACTATTATACCTTATAGGTACTTAGGATTTATAATGTGTTTGTACAATTTGTTCTGTAGTGTCGAATTTCTGTTACAGTAGTTATGTTCACAAATAAGGTTATCTTTATAAATGTTTTTAATATAAGTAAGTAAATTATGCCTTACCTTTGAAAGAAAATACTATTTTTTAAATAGTGAGAAATTTTATCATTTGAAAATAATTTAGGTGACTTGGGGTTTTTTAGGAGTAATAAATTATTCGGTACTTATCAGTTCGCCTCACGTTGAAGGGTCATCATGGGTAGGCGTATAGTTTTCGAATTTGGGCTGGTTGTAGGCTTCCAGCATCTTCTTCAAACTGGTCTGGGTTTTTTCTTTAATTAGTTTGTTTAATTTTATTCCTGGTCATCACTAATTCTGTACAGATCGACGTTTCTTCACATTGGATCATTTCGGTTCACTATTCGACTTGTTGTAACTGTTTAAATTAAAGTTTTAGTTTGTCCAATTTCTTGCGTGGCGTACCCACGCTTCGTTTCTTCAGCGTCTCTTATTTTTTTTAACGGAAAAATAAGCCTCAAATGACTCGTTGTCATAGTAACTAATAATTCGATGCTAGTTTAATTACTCTTTGCTTACATTGTTAGAGATATTTGAATTTTTATTCAAATTTATTAAGTATTTTCCCAATGATTTTATTCCCTTATAATTCCTTTGGGATAATAAATGACATCACTATTATTTTTCTTTCCTTTCAAAGTTTACAATGATACCTCATAAGGTCATATTTTGTTACACTTTAACTATAGTCTAATTAGTTGACATTTAATAAATAACATATCTTTCTTGAATTAAATTAATACAATAATATTTCTGTGTAAAAATAACTGATATACAATCATTGTCCATTCACTGTTCTTAGATTAGTAAGATTTTTTGTGAAATTGATACAATTTGCATTTGAAATGTTCTTGGCAGTTAACTGTTTTCCTAGTTACAAACAGCCATGATTGTTTTCTAGTGTATTTCCCTTTTAAATTACATTCTGAATTCAGCCTGATGGGCTTCGTTTATTTGTTTGTGTTTTAATTATTATTCAACATACATTTTCATTGCTTTTCATTTAAAATATAATAGTTAGGTTTATGGACTGTAAGTCCCCCTTCAGTCATATTCCTTCTTTAACATTGAATCAATTATTCTTTATAAGTCATAAATTATTCTTAGTATTAACATTGATTTCTTTCTTGTCTTATAAACTAGGGTGATAAACATTGTCACTTTCTCTAATAATATGAAGGTTAATTCCCCTTTCAACATGGGGTGTTGTATTCTTTATAATTTTAATCTTTAATAACAAACTTTACTTTTATCCTATCATGCCATGTTAACAAAAGTTATGGTACTGGGCTTTCTCCCTGATATGTCACATGCTTCCCTTATATTAATTTTAAATACTATTTTTAATTACATCTAGGTATACAACTTATTATAGTTCCACTCCAATCATTGGTAATTTATCAATGTTTTCAAGAGTGTCTATTTCCTTAGCATTCTAACTTGAATGTTTCACATTCACCTTCACTATTTTTTATTTAGGGCATTCACTTCACTAAAACACTTCACTTTGGTTCACTGTTTTGTAATTAGTGTTATTTAATGGGTAACCCCTATACCTACTCCTACCATTTCTCACTATTTTAGTTTTAGTATTATATTTACTATAAACAATATTAGGCTAGTTGAGTTTTGGGTTGAATCTAACCTTTTTGACAGGGTTAGTGTACCCTTCCTATACTACATTGTTTTACAATTGTATTGTCTTAAAAATTGGATACATGTATTAAATTAATGCTAATGATAACATTGGTTTTATTAATATATAATTATTTAAGGTTTATTGACCGTATTCTATCTTTAACATACAATCTCTCCCTTTTATATATGTGTGTTAGTTTCCCTTGGGTTTTATCTGTCTCCTCTTCATTCTTCCTCTTCTTCTTCTTCTTGGTTTGGTCCTCCTTTAGTTCTATGTCCATCATTGTTTTGTCAATCACATTTTCTTAAGTATTTTTGGGTTGTCGGCTTAATCATGTCAAAATATTTACATTTTAGTAAGTATGTTACGTGGTTCCCTTCTTTATGTTTATGTTTTTTGGCTCAATCACTTGGGTTGGGTAATGTCGTTGTACGTCATGTCAAAGTATTTACATTTTAATCATTTTTTACACATTTTATTTCATATGAAGTAACTTTTATATTAAGAATTATCTTTTTTATTACTGGTACGAGATTTGGCTTAATTGTATCGTTACGTAATGCCTCTCCTCTAAAATTGATCATTTTAATAAAATACTAGCATAGTGTTTTATGAAATTATCAGTTATAGATAACTTTTTTCCTTCTCTTCCTTGTTTGTTTCTCCATTCTCCATTTCTCTTCTTACTTAATTCACTCCATTTTATCTGGATCTGTTTTTATTTATTTCCATTGGTGCATATTCCCTCATACACAAATTTTTTTCTTCCCTAACTTTATATAGTAGCTGGTTTCTCCCATTACTACTCATTTTTCTGAGACTAGAGGCACATCTTCTCTACTCAGTTCATATAGATTGCTGGACTTTTCAACAGTCAATCTTAAATCTTTGTCATCTTGTGACTTGATAATAATAATAATATAATAATATAATTGGGATTGTCCACCTTGTGGTTTGTTTTTAGATCACTTTATCATTACTACTCATTCTTCCTTCCGCTATAACTTAACTATACACTATCATCTACTCATATACTATATTGAGAAATTTTATCTTTATTCATATGTTAATTTCATCATATCTCACTTTTCATTATTTTGTTTTCAATGCTCGTTGTGATCATTTTAATTGTTTTAGACATTTTTTTAATCATTTAGCAGGATTCTGCTTTAGCCATATTTGTATATTTGCTTTATATACAATTTCTCTCTCTCTCCCTGTACCAGGTAAAGTTTTATTTATTTTTTCTGATAATACTTTTGATTCAGTATAATTTCAAGTATTTATCTCAGTAATTTGAACTTGATTTTATTTTTGTTTATTTTACTCTGTATTCAGCATCATTTTTGATAATTCTTTGGTAAGTTAATGGTCTTGCCGTACAGGAATGTTTGTAGCGTATTCCTTTTTAGCTATTTTTTGTTTTTAATTATAATTGTAAGTTTGTGCTTCTTACATTTTTATTACATAGGAATGTGTGTAACTTATTCCTGATTATCTCACTTTTTACTTCATACTTCATATTTCAATTTTTTGTTATATTTTAAACTGATTTAAATTGAAAGGAATTTGTGTAACTGTTCCTTTGTTTTTCTTTTTTCATCAAAACTTTTTATTGTTCCGCATACATCATCTAAATATTTGAGTAAGCTGCTCTTACTATCTCTTTTAGAATTTTGAAATATGTTTCATTTCACAATGGTTTTATTCTTCCTCGTAAAACTTTTTTATTGAAGTTTGATTGTAAACTCCCTTGATTTTCCTGGTATTGATATTACTGATTTGGTAAGTGTTATTACCATTGTCTCTTGTGATGATATACGGTCTATTATGATATACACAATTGTTCTATTCATATCGCTATACACAGGACCTTGTTATTTATATTCTTGATAAGTTGACTTCTCCTTTTCTTTCCATTATTATTTCCTTCTCTTTTTCGACACTTTGTTATTAGGCACCTCTACTCCTTCAAGTGCTTGGTAGACACGCTTATTCTGGATGATATTATTAAATTTATTTATTATAGTTTAATTTTTCTTATTTAATTCGTCTTGGTCGTCGTCATTTCTTGTACCCTCTTGTTTTGGTGATTGTCTAGTAGCTTCATTTAATTTTAATATCTCCTTCTATTCCATTGGGTTGCTGGGTCAGTAACTTGAAGATCAGTCCCTTTTCTTGGTTTGTGGTATCTTCACTTAGTTTACCCATGGTCCATCAGTTCCCCTGCCCTTATGGTTCGGATAACTCTGGCGTGTAGAACTGTTTTCTTACTGGTGAAATAGGTCTCCTCCGTCTTGTACCATAATTCCTCTAATACCATATGTTCTGTAGTCTTTATGTTTACTGCAAACATTTGATTATTTTGTCCATTAATCAGAGAAGTTAATTGTGCATCTCTCATTAATATTATTTTTGCTTTTTTATTTGGTATTTCCATTTCTGGTGTGCTCCAGTATTTTATTGACCTTCTTGGTTTGCTATACTCTGTTTTGTTGTCAGTCATTTCTATTTCTGGCATCTTCCATCTAAGTATAGATTTGCTGAAATTTTCATCCACTGGTTGGTTGTGAATTTCTTTTGTAATTTCTCTCAGAGTCCTCCTACAATCTTTGTACTTTATTAATTTGCTTTGGTAGGTAATGGGCAAATTAAACACATCGATCAGTCCGTTCTTCATCATCTCCACTTCTTCTCGTGTTTTGATGAGTTTCCTCTTATATACCTTTCTCAATTCCTCTGTTTTCTTAATCTTCTTAATGATTCGATTCTTCTTCATACGACTGTTTACACCTATTTGTAGTTCTTGGTGCCTCTCCTCCAGTTCCTTGACCATCTCCTCCTGTGTTATTTTCTGATTCCCCGGTTCCATGTTCTCATCCAACGTTTCTTTGATACCTTCAGGAGTGCTGTCTAGTGTTTCATTCAATTGTTTGAAACCACTAACTAAAGTTTCTTGAAGTTGACCTACTGGGTTAACTTGTTTCTTCCCATCTCTTATTCATCCATGTTTTTGTCCGTTTGTCTTCTTCACGAAACTCTGCAAACATGAATCTCAATTCTTCTCTGTTCTTCTCACTTTCTTCCTCGATTTTCCGTTGGAGAACATCATGATTAGTTTCCATCTTTTTGTTTACTATCTCCAGATCCTTCTTGATCTGTTTCTTCAGTTCTTCACTCTTCTTTTCTAATGCCTCCTGACCTTCATGTATCACCTTCATTTGCTTCTTCAATTCTTCACTATTTTGGTCCAGTTTTTTATTCAAATCTTCACTGTTTAGGTCTAGTTTTTCTAATCTTTTATTTAATTCTTCATTGTCTGACTCCAATTTTTTATTTAAATCTTCCTTGTCTCGTCTTCTCTCTTCCTTGTCTGCCTCCAATTTTTGATTCATTTGTCCAAATTGTTCCATCATGAAGTTCAGCATGCGATCTAATTTTGTTTCTTCTGTTGGTATTATTGGTTGGTTGTTTATCATGACTTCTGCTTCTGTTTCCGGTTCAGGTTCAGGTTCAGGTGGATTTGGATTTTCCACTTGGTCCTCCTGTGGGTTTTCTTCTGACAATTCTCCAGTCGTTTCTTCCATTTCTACTTCCTTGACTTCCTCCACTTCTTCTGGGTTTCCTTCTTGGTTTGATGATTCCTTCCCTTTGCGTCTCGTAACCATCCCGTGTCTATTCATGATCGCCGCTAGTTATTCTTTCTAGCCACACGTTGCTGGTCGCCAATATGTAACAATAAATAGGGTGCGCCCTTGTTCAAGCCCCACGTTGGGCGCCAATATGTAACAATAATATTGGGGGTGTGTGTGGTACTTCCTTTCTTCTTAAAGCCCCTCGTTGGGTTCGTCAATATGTAACAATAAATATGGGTCGTACCTGTTAAAATGTCTCACACTTGTTTATTTTGTGTATTAGTGTGATTGTAGTGTGTTTGCCTCACACTGGTTGTTACATAAATCGACGTCACTACTGGAGTCCGTAGCGTTGTCAATGTCACCAGTACAACCTACCTGTTAATTCATAGGGATTACGATTCCCGGGTGGCGCCAAATTGTTTTGTTAAAACAATTAAAACATTTAGTTTTTAAAGTAATATGTGGTATTAGCATGGACAGCTGTGGCGTTCGAATTATTCCCGCTGCTACACAGGTTGTCGACTCGGCCACTCGTGACAAGCGCTAGTTGGCTATGACTTAAACTTCGCTAACACACATATATTTACAACAAAAAATCCTATGAAATAACAAGATAGTATTGTTCTGTACTGCGCTTTTTAATACACATTTAATTATTAATAAACATGACAATTGAATAATAAACAAATTTATAATATTATGCTCCGGCTTAGAGCTTGAAACACAAAACACCTCAGGTTGGCAAAATTGATTGAAAACACTATCATTCAGTTACTTCTAACAAATTAATATGTTTTTACAATCTGGGGTTCTTTTGATCATGAAAATAGACATAAACGTTGATTACATGAAAACAAAGTACACTATTATACCTTATAGGTACTTAGGATTTATAATGTGTTTGTACAATTTGTTCTGTAGTGTCGTATTTCTGTTACAGTAGTTATGTTCACAAATAAGGTTATCTTTATAAATGTTTTTTAATATAAGTAAGTAAATTATGCCTTTACCTTTGAAAGAAAATACTATTTTTTAAATAGTGAGAAATTTTATCATTTGAAAATAATTTAGGTGACTTGGGGTTTTTTAGGAGTAATAAATTATTCGGTACTTATCAGTTCGCCTCACGTTGAAGGGTCATCATGGGTAGGCGTATAGTTTTCGAATTTGGGCTGGTTGTAGGCTTCCAGCATCTTCTTCAAACTGGTCTGGGTTTTTTCTTTAATTAGTTTGTTTAATTTTATTCCTGGTCATCACTAATTCTGTACAGATCGACGTTTCTTCACATTGGATCATTTCGGTTCACTATTCGACTTGTTGTAACTGTTTAAATTAAAGTTTTAGTTTGTCCAATTTCTTGCGTGGCGTACCCACGCTTCGTTTCTTCAGCGTCTCTTATTTTTTTTTAACGGAAAAATAAGCCTCAAATGACTCGTTGTCATAGTAACTAATAATTCGATGCTAGTTTAATTACTCTTTGCTTACATTGTTAGAGATATTTGAATTTTTATTCAAATTTATTAAGTATTTTCCCAATGATTTTATTCCCTTATAATTCCTTTGGGATAATAAATGACATCACTATTATTTTTCTTTCCTTTCAAAGTTTACAATGATACCTCATAAGGTCATATTTTGTTACACTTTAACTATAGTCTAATTAGTTGACATTTAATAAATAACATATCTTTCTTGAATTAAATTAATACAATAATATTTCTGTGTAAAAATAACTGATATACAATCATTGTCCATTCACTGTTCTTAGATTAGTAAGATTTTTTGTGAAATTGATACAATTTGCATTTGAAATGTTCTTGGCAGTTAACTGTTTTCCTAGTTACAAACAGCCATGATTGTTTTCTAGTGTATTTCCCTTTTAAATTACATTCTGAATTCAGCCTGATGGGCTTCGTTTATTTGTTTGTGTTTTAATTATTATTCAACATACATTTTCATTGCTTTTCATTTAAAATATAATAGTTAGGTTTATGGACTGTAAGTCCCCCTTCAGTCATATTCCTTCTTTAACATTGAATCAATTATTCTTTATAAGTCATAAATTATTCTTAGTATTAACATTGATTTCTTTCTTGTCTTATAAACTAGGGTGATAAACATTGTCACTTTCTCTAATAATATGAAGGTTAATTCCCCTTTCAACATGGGGTGTTGTATTCTTTATAATTTTAATCTTTAATAACAAACTTTACTTTTATCCTATCATGCCATGTTAACAAAAGTTATGGTACTGGGCTTTCTCCCTGATATGTCACATGCTTCCCTTATATTAATTTTAAATACTATTTTTAATTACATCTAGGTATACAACTTATTATAGTTCCACTCCAATCATTGGTAATTTATCAATGTTTTCAAGAGTGTCTATTTCCTTAGCATTCTAACTTGAATGTTTCACATTCACCTTCACTATTTTTTATTTAGGGCATTCACTTCACTAAAACACTTCACTTTGGTTCACTGTTTTGTAATTAGTGTTATTTAATGGTAACCCCTATACCTACTCCTACCATTTCTCACTATTTTAGTTTTAGTATTATATTTACTATAAACAATATTAGGCTAGTTGAGTTTTGGGTTGAATCTAACCTTTTTGACAGGGTTAGTGTACCCTTCCTATACTACATTGTTTTACAATTGTATTGTCTTAAAAATTGGATACATGTATTAAATTAATGCTAATGATAACATTGGTTTTATTAATATATAATTATTTAAGGTTTATTGACCGTATTCTATCTTTAACATACAATCTCTCCCTTTATATATGTGTGTTAGTTTCCCTTGGGTTTTATCTGTCTCCTCTTCATTCTTCCTCTTCTTCTTCTTCTTGGTTTGGTCCTCCTTTAGTTCTATGTCCATCATTGTTTTGTCAATCACATTTTCTTAAGTATTTTTGGGTTGTCGGCTTAATCATGTCAAAATATTTACATTTTAGTAAGTATGTTACGTGGTTCCCTTCTTTATGTTTATGTTTTTTGGCTCAATCACTTGGGTTGGGTAATGTCGTTGTACGTCATGTCAAAGTATTTACATTTTAATCATTTTTTACACATTTTATTTCATATGAAGTAACTTTTATATTAAGAATTATCTTTTTTATTACTGGTACGAGATTTGGCTTAATTGTATCGTTACGTAATGCCTCTCCTCTAAAATTGATCATTTTAATAAAATACTAGCATAGTGTTTTATGAAATTATCAGTTATAGATAACTTTTTTCCTTCTCTTCCTTGTTTGTTTCTCCATTCTCCATTTCTCTTCTTACTTAATTCACTCCCATTTATCTGGATCTGTTTTTATTTATTTCCATTGGTGCATATTCCCTCATACACAAATTTTTTTCTTCCCTAACTTTATATAGTAGCTGGTTTCTCCCATTACTACTCATTTTTCTGAGACTAGAGGCACATCTTCTCTACTCAGTTCATATAGATTGCTGGACTTTTCAACAGTCAATCTTAAATCTTTGTCATCTTGTGACTTGATAATAATAATAATATAATAATATAATTGGGATTGTCCACCTTGTGGTTTGTTTTTAGATCACTTTATCATTACTACTCATTCTTCCTTCCGCTATAACTTAACTATACACTATCATCTACTCATATACTATATTGAGAAATTTTATCTTTATTCATATGTTAATTTCATCATATCTCACTTTTCATTATTTTGTTTTCAATGCTCGTTGTGATCATTTTAATTGTTTTAGACATTTTTTTAATCATTTAGCAGGATTCTGCTTTAGCCATATTTGTATATTTGCTTTATATACAATTTCTCTCTCTCTCTCCCTGTACCAGGTAAAGTTTTATTTATTTTTCTGATAATACTTTTGATTCAGTATAATTTCAAGTATTTATCTCAGTAATTTGAACTTGATTTTATTTTGTTTATTTTACTCTGTATTCAGCATCATTTTTGATAATTCTTTGGTAAGTTAATGGTCTTGCCGTACAGGAATGTTTGTAGCGTATTCCTTTTTAGCTATTTTTTGTTTTTAATTATAATTGTAAGTTTGTGCTTCTTACATTTTTATTACATAGGAATGTGTGTAACTTATTCCTGATTATCTCACTTTTTACTTCATACTTCATATTTCAATTTTTTGTTATATTTTAAACTGATTTAAATTGAAAGGAATTTGTGTAACTGTTCCTTTGTTTTTCTTTTTTCATCAAAACTTTTTATTGTTCCGCATACATCATCTAAATATTTGAGTAAGCTGCTCTTACTATCTCTTTTAGAATTTGAAATATGTTTCATTTCACAATGGTTTTATTCTTCTCGTAAAACTTTTTTATTGAAGTTTGATTGTAAACTCCCTTGATTTCCTGTATTGATATTACTGATTTGGTAAGTGTTATTACCATTGTCTCTTGTGATGATATACGGTCTATTATGATATACACAATTGTTCTATTCATATCGCTATACACAGGACCTTGTTATTTATATTCTTGATAAGTTGACTTCTCCTTTTCTTTCCATTATTATTTCCTTCTCTTTTTCGACACTTTGTTATTAGGCACCTCTACTCCTTCAAGTGCTTGGT